>CAJQZJ010032499.1:1022757-1089883 GCA_907164525.1 Lophiomys imhausi | reverse complement strand
TAAATAAGAGTTAAATAAATAATAATTTAAAAGTTCGGTTTCACCCATCTTTTTGTTGTATACAAGAAACACACCTCACTATTGAAGATAAACACTACCTCAGAGTAAAGGGCTGGGAAAAGGTCTTCCAAGCAAATGGACCCAGGAAACAAGCTGGAGTAGCCACCCTAATATTAAACAAAATAGACTTCCAATTGAAGTTAATAAAAAAAGACAGAGAAGGGCATTACGTCTCATTAAAGGAAATATACACCAAGAGGTCATCTCAATATTGAACATCTATGCCCCAAATACAAAGGCACCTACATTTGTAAAAGAAATGCTTCTAAAACTTAAATCACACATCGATTGAAACACTTTAATAGTGGGAAACTTCAACACCCCACTCACAACTATGGACAGATCATCAAGACAGAAGCCAAACAGAGAAATAATGAGTCTAACAGAAATCAAATGGACCTAAGAGATATCTACAGAACGTTTCACCCAAACACAAAAGAATACACCTTCTTCTCAGCACCTCACGGAACCTTCTCCAAAATCGACCATATAGTTGGGCACAAAGATAGCCTCATCAGATACAAGAAAATTGAAATAACCCCTGTATCTTATCAGACCACCATGGAATAAAGCTGGACTTCAATAGCAAAAAAATCAACAGAAAGTCTACACTCACATGGAAATTGAACAACTCTTTACTAGAGAACCACTGGGTCAGGGAAGAAATAAAGAAGTAAATCAAAGACTTCTTAAAATCCAACGAAAAAGAAGACACAACATACCCAAACCTATGGGACACAAAGAAAGCTGTGCTATGAGGAAAGTTTATAGCACTAAGTGCCTTCCAAAAGAAAATTGTGACAGCTCATATCAGCAAATTAACAGCTAAATTGGGTGAATTGGAAAAAAAAAAAAGAAGCAAACACTCCCCACAGGAGCAGAAGGCAGGAGATCATCAAACTTAGGGATGAAATCAACAACTTAGAAACAAAAAGAACTATACAAAGAATCAATGAAACCAAGAGTTGGTTCTTTGAGAAAATCAATAAAATAGACAGACCCTTAGCCAAATTAACTAAAAGACAGAGGGAGAAAACACAAATCAACAAAATCAGAAATGAAAAGGGTGAAATAACAACAGACATTGAGGAAATCCAGAGAATATTTGGATCCTACTTTAAAAATCTATACTCCACCAAATTTGAAAACTTAAGTGAAATGGACAATTTTCTTCATAGATTCCACCTACCGAAACTAAATCAAGATCAGATAAACAGATTAAACAGCACTATAACCCCTAAGGAAATAGAAACAGTCATTAAAAATCTCCCAACCAAAAAAAGCCCAGGGCCAGATGGCTTTAGCATGGAATTCTACCGGACCTTCAAAGAGGAGCTAACACCAATAGTTTTCAAACTCTTTCGCCAAATAGAATCTGAAAGAACACTGCCAAACTCATTCTACGAGGCCACAATCACTCTGATTCCTAAACCACACAAAGACCCAACAAAGAAAGAGAACTTCAGACCAATCTCCCTCATGAACATAGATGCAAAAATACTTAATAAAATACTAGCAAACCGAATTCAAGAACACATCAAAGGTATCATACACCATGATCAAGTAGGCTTCATCCCAGGGATGCAGGGATGGTTCAACATACGAAAGTCTATCAACGTTATTCACCATATAAACAAGATGAAAGAAAAAAAAAACACATGATAATCTCGCTAGATGCAGAAAAGGCATTTGACAAAATCCAACACCCCTTCATGCTAAAAGTTCTGGAAAGAACGGGCATACAAGGGCCGTACCTAGAAATAATAAAGGCAATATACAGCAGGCCAGTGGCCAACATCAAAATAAAAGGAGAGAAACTTGAAGCATTTCCTCTAAACTCAGGGACAAAAAAAGGATGTCCACTTTCACCATATCTCTTCAATATAGTACTTGAAGTTCTTGCTAGAGCAATAAGACAACTAAAGGACATTAAGGGGATAAACATCAGAAACGAAGAAGTCAAATTATCCCTATTTGCAGATGATATGATAGTATACATAAGCGACCCCAAAAATTCCACCAGAGAACTCTTACAGCTGATAAACACCTTCAGCAAAGTGGCTTGATACAAAATTAATTCAAAAAAATCAGAAGCCCTTCTTTATACAACAAACAAATGGGCTGAGAAAGCAATAAGGGAAACAACCCCCTTCACAATAGCCACAAACAACATAAAATACCTGGGGGTAACTCTAACCAAGCAAGTAAAGGACGTGTACAACAAGAACTTCAAGCCCTTGAAGAAAGAAATGGAAGAGTCCATTAGAAGATGGAAAGATCTCCCATGCTCATGGATAGGAAGGAACAACATAATAAAAATGGCCATTTTACCAAAAGCAATATATAGATTCAATGCAATTCCTATCAAAATACCAAGACAATTTTTTATAGACTTGGAAAGAGCTAATCTCAATTTCATATGGAACAACAAAAAGCCCAGAATAGCTAAATCAATCCTGTACAATAAAAAAACATCTGGAGGTATTACCATCCCAGATTTCAAGGTCTACTACAGAGCAATAGTTGTAAAAACAGAATGGTATTGGTATAGAAACAGACCAGTAGATCAATGGAATCGAATTGAAGATCCAGAAATAGACCCACACACTTATGGCCACTTAATTTTTGACATAGAAGCCAAAATGGCACAATGGAAGAAGGACAGCCTCTTCAAAAAATGGTGCTGATCCAACTGGATGTCCATTTGTAATGAATGAAGTTAGACCCATACTTATCACCTTGTACAAATCTTAAATCCAAGTGGATCAAAGACCTTAACATAAGACCTGTCACACTAAATCTACTAGAAGAAAAAGTGGGAGAAACCCTCGAACTAATTGGCACAGGCGACAATTTCCTGAACAGAACACCAACAGCTCAGGACTTGAGATCAACAATCAATAAATGGGACCTCATGAAACTGAAAAGCTTCTGTAAGGCAAAGGACACAGTCATTCGAACAAAAGGGCAGCCTACAGACTGGGAGAAAATCTTCACCAACCCCACATCAGACAGAGGGCTAATATCCAATCTACAAAGAACTCAAGAAATTAAATGCCAAGAAACCAAATAATCCAATCAAAAAATGGGGGACAGAGCTAAATAGAGAATTCACAAAGGAGGAATCCCTAATTGCTGAGAGACACTTGAAGAAATGCTCAACATCCTTAATCATCAGAGAAATGTAACTCAAGACAACTCTGATATTCCATCTCACACCTGTCAGAATGGCTAGGATCAAAAACTCAAATGACAGCACATGCTGGCGAGGGTGTGGAGAAAGGGGTACCCTACTCCATTGCTGGTGGAGATGCAGGCTTGTGCAACCACTATGGAGGTCAGTCTGGCGATATCTTAGAAAACTTGGAATAGCTCTGCCTCAGGACCCAGCCATACCACTTCTGGGTATACACCCAAATGCCTCTTCATGGAATCACAAGGAAGTTTCCTCATCTATGTTTATATCAGCCTTATTTGTAATAGCTAGAAACTAGAAACACCCCAGATGTCCCTCAACCAAAGAATGGGTTAAAAAACTGTGGTACATCTACACAATGGAATATTATTCAGCTATCAGGAACAATGAAATTATGCAATTTGCAGCCAAATAGATGGAACTAGAAAAGCTCATCCTGAGTGAACTAACCCAGACTCAGAAGGACACATATGGCATCTATTCACTTATAGTAGGATTTTAGCTATATAGTAGAAGGTATCAATACTACAACTAACACACCAAAGGGAACTTGGACATAGACTTCTTATTTTTAATTTTTATTTATTTATTATATATTATATTTTTTCTATTTTTTAGTCTTTTCTATCCATTGTATGCTTATTGATTTGTTTGTTTAGTCGTTCTCTCTCCCGGGCAACGAGACACTTTTCACTGATGGTACTCCTTCTTAGATCCCCAATGAATGAAGAGGCTCTTGGCCCTCATAGGACCTCTCAACTGAGATGAGGGACTGTTATATAAGGACACCCCACCCCAGAGAAATGGGATGGAAGGTTAGGAGGTAAAGAAAAAAAATGAAATGTGATGTTTCGGCCTTTTACTACTAACTGTCATAAACTGTTTAGGATAATTAAGAAATGCAAACTAATGGTTATGCAAGCCAGTCATTCTGTTAGGTACTATGACAGCCTATTATAGTTACTTGCTAAGCTAATCAGAAATAAACCTGCTAAGAGACAAGCAACATCTGCTTACCCTAATATAAGAGATAGATAGGGCCTCTTCAAAAACCTCAAGAGATCTGCAGAATATGGCATTCAAAGATGTTTTCTTAACTTTAGATTTTTTTTTATATCAAGACATATCAACTCCTGACAGCACCCCCTATTCTCCTCCAAGTCGAAGATGAGCATCGTAGAATCTCCAGTGGGAGATGATTGAATTAGTCGCAAGCCTATCTCTTGGTAGGAAAAGCCCCTTGCTCCAACTGTAGAAAGAATGCTGTCCAAAAAGGACAAAACCTGGAAGCAGGTAAGTCAACAGCCTAGCTCTTCCAAGACAGGGTAGGTAAGTCCCTCATTACCCCTGCTCTACAATCAATGTCTGTCGGAGAAGTGGGGCCAAACGACTGAAGAGCGATGCTGTAATGTATGGAGAGAAAATGGGAACTGTCCAGGCAGCCACTGGTATGTCATTTCTTAGTTTGTGAAGCTGCAGACCCTGTACTTCCTATAAAATCAGATATATTTATCCCTCTCAAGTCTCTGAGGTGATTGAAGAACAGATAGATAGAGTCTCATAATTAAATTTTGAGTTGTTTAGGAGTCAAGAGAGTGTTATACATCTAAGAAGATACTTTTAAAATTGTGTTGCAATTAGTATGAATGTTGATTCAGATATAGAACTTTAAACTCATGGAGATGGTTAGATAATAGAATGTTAAAGTCAGGTACCAAATGCATATGGACTGGACATTGGGAATGTACGTTAAGCCAAATAACCCTCATAACTGTGGCCTAATTACCTCTGTTGTTTTGTATTGTATTTATTATTATAAGAGAAAGAGCCATTTGTTGGACTGAAAGGGGAAACTCTAGGGGGAAATGAGATATACCTTAAACTTAAAAGAAAAAAAAAAGGGAAGAGGATGGGGGGGTTGAGGGTGGGAGGGTGGGACTGGAGGGGCAATAGGGAGGGGACTGTGATTGAGATGTAACTTGAAGAAATAAAAAAAAAAACGAAAAAAAAAACAGAAAAAAAATACATGCAAGTTTCTTTGAAAGCATAATTCCTGGCAGCGCTTGTGGTGGTGCATGTAATCAGTGCTCAGGATTCTGAGGTAGGGTGAGAGGGTGAATCAGTGTAAGCCTTGGCCAAAATCTGAGACTGTTAAAAAACATAGGTCAAAATGTAGAGAATATTGGTCATCGGGTGTCCAACCCTAATTGATATACTTACAACACAACTTCTATAACTTAAGGCACATGGTGGAAGAGAGGTCATAAAAATTGTATGATCCAGAGGTCCAGAATGTGTCTGCAGTCAGATAGTATTTTGTAGATGTGATAGAGAGGCAGTACTCAAGAAATCTGAACAATATGAACAGGTTATACAATCTCAAATTGTCAGTCTTAAACAAATATACTTATGTGCAACATTAAATGGAATCAGCAGATTATATTTTTATATTTGAGGTGTGGTGTGGTGTGTGTGTGTGTGTGTGTGTGTGTGTGTGTGTTCCTGTTGTTGGGTCTACATATGTGTGAAGGCCATTTGTTAACCTTAGGTGTCATTTTCTGTGTTTGCTGAGAATGTGTCCATCCTTGGCCATCCTGGCTCTCACTGTGTTGATCGGACTGAGAGCATCAGGGAACCAAATATCTCTGCCTTTCAACTCTAGGATTAAAAGTACTCTCTGGCTAGTTTTTTTGCTTTTGTTTTTTGTTTTGTTGGTTTTTTTGTTTGTTTCTTTGTTTTGTGTTTTAAACATGGATTCTGGGACTGAGCGTCTGTCTGTTTAAATGGAAGACACTTTATCTGTCAAGCTTTCCCAAGTTTCCTGGGGTGTATACCTAGGATTCTTTAAAAAGAATCTCATTAATATATTTGAAAACAAGCCATTTTGTATGTCCTCAATAACAGATGGTGTTCAAATTCTTTTCTTTTTGTACATATACATTATTCTAGTTTTGAGATTATATTATAATTACATTTTCTCCCATGGTTTCTTCCTAACAAATAGTCCCATGTACTGATCTCTTGCTTTCTTTCAAATCAATGGCCTACTAATTGGTGTGCTTTTCCTGGGGAGGTCTATTTCTGACACTCTCAGCATTCCATAGCTATTTGTTTAGGTTATGGTAGGCCTACTCAGCCTAATCTATGTTAGTATGTCTACTGAGGTCTTCCTTATTCAACAAATGTTTAAACAGCCATGTTGGTGAGATTTTATGAGTATAGCCTCTGAAATTTCTAAGAGATATGCAAACTCTATTCCTCTGGCTCTTCAAGTTTTTCCATCTCCTCTCTAGCAATGATCCCCTAGTCTTCAGTGTTTGAGTTGTATTGTAGATTTATCAGTTAAGAATGGGCTTATGAACTCTGTATTTTGATTGGTTGTGGTTCTCTGTAATGTTCTCCATCTGTTATAAATAGAAGCTTCCTAGATGAGGGGTGAAAACTACACTCAAATTTCTTTCTCCTAAGATTTAAAGTTGGAGCATTTATTCTTTCAGTGCATTTCATGCTTGTCTCATAATCTGAAAAAATTAAACAATAGTCCTTTACATACATAAGCCAATCTTGTTTGTCATACTCTGTAATAAACCTTCAGTCATGAATGAAAAGTTACTTTAGAGGCATAAATTCATGTACCCGCAAGAGAGTTATTTCACGGGATTAGCAGGATTTATTGGGTGGCTACTATGTAATAACCACTGCCCATATGGAGAGGTGAAATTCAGGGTAGGTTTCTAAAAAAATAAAATAAAATAAAGAAATCTCACATTTTCCGTGGGGGATAGGTAAATGAGTCAGGAAACAGAACAGTAGCATCAGTCTCCTGTCCCAGGAGTATAATAGAAACAAGTAAGTCAAGGGAAATCTAATGTAAGGACAGTGCCAATGAAATTCAGCACTACTTCCTATTTTTTCTACTTTCTCTTTCTTTTAAAATTTTTATTGACAAATTAAATCCTAAGAAGTATGTGTAGAAGTGTGTGTGTGTGTGTGTGTGTGTGTGTGTGTGTGTGTGTGTGTGTTGGTATTAATAACTTTTAATCCCATTTGGTAAAGTGTGTCTTAAAAATAAAGCCGGTGAATTTTAGTGTGGAAGTAAAGGGTTCAAGTTAGAGGCCCTTAGTTTCCCAGTCAATTAATCTGCATGTGGGTAAACAAGCTCATCCCTTGTCCCACAGCCCCACACCTACTACTGTCCATACAGGTATAAGATACTTTTTTCTTTCTTGTCTAAAAACAGCTCATCTTGAATTTTATTTAATTTGCCAAGATGCTTCATATACAGAAGTCATCTAGCCAAAGGCTTTCATCCTTTTCTGGAGATTCAAATACACTTCAACCTGTTATCCACAAAACCTGATCAGCTGCCTTCCTCTGGATTACCTTAGGACTAAAATTCAGTCAGGAAGCAAGACAAACTCAATCAAGCCCATTTAGCTCTATTGGGGTTTCAAGAGCTAGAATCACTTAACAGCTTTTAACAGAGTTTTAACACTATACAGAAATACTATTTTATTTACCAGTTGATGATATGGGTGGACAGGCCTCATTGTAAGCTATGTAAAATTCTAACATGCACCACAATTTCAAGAAAAAGGCTTACCCAATAAAAAGAAATCAGTATTTCTTATCTTTCCTATTCATATTTTTGAAATGTCATAAGAATAATATTAAATAACTGAAGTAAGAGTAGAAAGGATATAGCTGCTGATATTTAAATATCCTATACTAGTGATAAAGTTGCTTAGGAGGTAGCAACAGTATGCTGGAATATCTCTGAAATTTTGAATTTTCTTTCCATCTACAAATCTAATTAAATCATCTGATATTAAAATAAGTAAATAATCTAAGATATTTGCCTCAATCATTAGATGACACTTTGTTTTACTGTTGACTGCATAATCTAGACTCCATAGGCTTTCTCCCATGGAATATGCAATGAACTTCACAAAGTCAACTGGAAAATGAAATCCTGTACCCTTCCTTAGCATAATGATTGCCCAAGCATGGTATCTGAGAGAAACAAATTTTACCATTGAATTTCAGCTTTTCTGTTTGTTTGGACTCCTTTCCACACGGAAACTGAATACCCTCTCTTTCAAAGAAACACAAAAAGCAATTTTGAAGAGACTTCGTGGGTGTAGCCTCTCTGTTATTTCCAGTAGACAACTCATAGCAATCTTTCTTCTCCTCTGGCTCTTATAATCTTTTTGTCCCCTCTTCTGCAATGATCCCAAAGACTTATGTTCTCTGCATTTTAATTTCGTGTTGTTTTCTGTAATGAGCTCTGCTTCTTTCAAAGGAAATTTCTTTGATGAGAGATGAGAGCCATACCTATCAAATGGTTATCCAACACCAAGTGATCAGCCATATGTGAATACATACAGTTAACATTATATGAATGGAAAGGATGGTATTTATGTATTTAGGAAAATAAAAAGAGGCCCTGAACTTGCTAGAGAGCAAGGGGCTGGAGGGAGGAAAAGGAAGAGTAAATACAGTCTAACTATATTATAATTTCAACTTTAAAAATATTATTACTAGAACAATACCAAGCTGTTATCTCTGTTTAAAGAATAAACCTAAAAAGTAAGGAAGTTGGTAAAATTACTTTCAACTTCAAATAACAAAAAGATAATAAGATATCAGAATACGGTGATCCAGATTTAAATCCAGATTACAAATTCTGTTTGCTTTATCCTTGGTTTGTTTATTTATTTTCTTGTGTGTGCATTTACATTCAAATGTGTGTGTGTGTGTGGATCTGTGAGTATGAGTGAGCCCATGTGTTGAAGTTAGAAGACACATTTTTATGTTTGTCCTCAGACACATTTCACCTGTAGTTTGAGACATTGTTTCACATTGGTCTGGAATTTCACTAAATAAACCAGACAGAAATATCTTACAAAACTACAAGATATTCTTCTCCACCCACCTCCTTTTCTACCACTAAGATTACTTGTGTGCAGCCAGACTTTTATGTGGGTTCTAGGGATCACATCCTCAGGTATGTGAGCTTTACTGACTGAGCAATTTCCACAGCTCATTTGCATTTTGGTATGTTTTCTAGCAAACTGGTCTTCATGCTATCAAGAAAGTTGCCATTTTAGATACATTGCAATGGCATAAACTTGATAACTACAAAAGAGTAGGGTGTGAGCTATGAGGAGATCACTATTTTTGATCTATGACTTGATTTTGTTTGTTTGTTTGCTGTTGCTGATTTGTTGTATGAGTATAAATGTGGATTTAATATCCTTCAACACTGAAGGAAATAAAGTGATGATGGCTCCCCATAAAGCTGAAAAATTGTCTTCCCACTAAGCAAGCCATACATACCTCTTTTAGGCATATATTCTTAGTACTACTCTAGAGATACACCCATATCCTGCTATAGCCATATTTGTTCACTCAAGCTTATTGTTGTTTTATTCATAGTATCCAGGAAATGGAAAAAAATAGATATTCATCAACTGATGAATGGATAACTAAATGTGGTATATTTTAACATTTTAATGAATAGTATTTAGTGAATAATGCTAATAATTTAAATTAACTGATAAATTAATGAAATGGGCTATCTTTTATTGTTGCTGTTGATTTCCAGGGTCAAATAGGTTTATTATTTGAAGTCCCTTGAGCTGTTTTCTAAGTTCTTTATCAGGTATGGATTTGACTTTGCTTTATCATATACTTAGAATTCCTCTATTTTTATTTCAAATGACAGGTGGTAACCATACAAATTCACTGGCCAAATAATCTAATAACTAATTAAATTTAATATTCCATTCATTGTTTTGCCTAGGAGAGTTTTCCATTGTACAATTATGAATGATAACTGTCCTTTAATTTCAGGATCATATTATCATAACTAGTGTCCTATTTCTCAATTCACTCATTTAAATATAACAATGTAGGTAAAAAGAAAACAAGTACAAAAAAACAGAAGAAGAATCTACTTATCAGTGATAAGAGCTGAAGCTTATAAACTTCAATGAATTGCTATGTAGATATAAGACAAGAAGAAACTTAGTGGGATTAAGAGGAGATCAAGAACTATCATTGAAATTTAAAATTAAATGGAATAAACAACAACCTGTATGGATTTGTTTTGTATTATCATTAACTCAGAAAACAACAAAGATCCCAAGCCAGAGTTATTACAAGTACATACGTAGTTACACCATTCAGTCATGGAAAGGTCTAATATATCAGAAAATGACATCAGTTGGCAACAATAGGCCATCCCAAACCATTACTGATTGAAGCTTATAAATTTTATGGTAATTCCATGAAATTCAGAATTGTTAAGGAATGATAGTTTATATTTAAAATGTCTATATTCGTTTAAAAACAAGGACAAGATAGAGCAAAAATAGACATAGAACATTATGAATTATATTTTGTAATGCTTTATGAGTCTCATTAAGCTTTTTCTCTAAGGGAAGATGATATAATCATTTATATCTTGGGATTCATTTAATGTTTTGAAACTTTATTTTAGTGATCAAGAAATCTGGAAAAGTTATTAAGGTTCCAAGTGGCTTTCACATATGACTAGTTTAGTAATAAGTAACTGCAGACTCGTTTAGGATACATTTTTCTTTTAGATAAAGTAACTTTTTTTCACGAAGATTATTGTCTGATGCTTGGCAACCCCCTGGATTTCAAAATAAGAGCTTTACTGGATATATATGGGAACTAAAAGGCTGCATATAATGGCTGAGCTAGAATTCAAGTCATCAGCCAACATGTGGTAGACATCAGAAAAGCTATTCTAGTGATCTCACCCTGGCAAATATGGTTCTCTTACCACTTCCAGAATCAACAGATCATTCTGCCCTAGAGTGCACACCCTCATGTGAACACATGTATGCACAAGGATTTGAAGAAACATCATAATGAAATGCAGCAATGGCCCAAGGAAAGTGAGAGATTTTTCTATGTGATAATATAACCCATTCCATGACTCAAACATTTGATTAATAATACTGGCCAATCACTACAGGAAAAATAGTGTGGAGAAACAGAGTGAAGGAATGGTGACAAATTCAGTTTATACTTTATTTAACAGCATATATAAACACACACACACACACACACACATACACTTTGGGGTGATATACTAACTTTTTAAAAATTAGTAAATCATAGAAGCTAATGACTCTCTCTTCAAAGACCCTGATAAAAATAACCTGGATTAAAAACTTAGATTACAAATTTAAGCAGAGCAGTAAGAAGAAAACATTGACTATTGATATAGCAACTGCAATGGTCTTTTATTTCCTGGAGATTTTTGGCTGTCTCCTTCTGCTGACAACTTGCCTTATGAATAATTCTAATATGAGAAGAAAGGTACTTGTTTATTGAAAGTCTCAACCATGGAAAGCAGGAAATACCATTAGTGCACTCAGGCTTTAGATACTCTTCCAGAACCCTGAGTAGTCAAGATAAGATTGGCTTCATGAAATTTCTTTATGATTTCAAATATTGCGTTTAATTTAGAAAGGCGGTTCCTAGTGTTACCAAAACTAGGAAAAATAATACACATCAGCCTTTCTTCTCTTTTCCTTTTCCAAACATCCAAGTTATATGTCACTAATATTTGGTGAAAGAATCAAAGATTATAACTGCAGAGGATTTACCTGAACTGTGGAAATCATAACTGTACTAAGAAACAGGAGATTGGAAGCATTCCACTACATACCACATATACCACAGATGATTCTTATGTAGAGTGGTCCCCACAGTAATTTTAATTTATGCAATGCTATGTTGATAATCATATGTTTCATCCACAGTGAATTTGATTTGAATGTCATAATTTTCTTTATAGTATACGTGTGGCTACAGTGCTTGTTTAATCTTAGCGTTTTAAACAAATGACTGCCTGTAATTGAGTTCCATATTTGTACAAATGATAATTACAAAAAAGGAAATAAGATGTGGGTAAAAGAAAAGGAAATGTTTACTTTGTTTCTTCCTCAGATGTTGTTCCCTTATGCTATTTTCTGATAATGTTGGATAAAAAAACAAAGCAGAAAATGATACACACAAATAAACTTTGCTTCTAAAAATGTGATTAGTTATGATTCTACTAGATTAGATGCTGGGCTTGTTAGCTCATGCCTTTAATTCCAGATATGGTGAGGCAGTTGCAGACTGATCTCTAGGAGCTTGAAGCCAGCCTGGATTGATTTACATAATGAGTTCCAGGCTAGCCAAAACTACATAGCATGATGAAGTTCTGTACAAAAGAAATTGTATTGAGTTGGAATTAAGAGAAATCAGAAAATCTACTGGTCTAAACAAGAAGTCATTGTTGTCCAAATCAGAGTAAATACATTGGCACAAACAAAAACCCACTGCAAATTCTATAGGAAAGTAGTTTATTTCTGGTTGACTATTCACAACCCATGAGGTATGGGTTTGTATCCCTACAGATCTGGATTGTGGAACTGTGATTTAGCTAAATAAGGACTTGGAAGAGTAAGAGAAGGAAGTAGCAATAAGTAAGCACAAAGACTAGAGGAGAAACAGCCCATGATAACATAAAACTCACATGCTTGCTTCCTATGGACAAGTACTCAGTCATGCCACTCTTTTTAACAATGATGTAACATGTAGAATCTGCTTATTCTGCCACTATGAAGGATAGGTGAGAGACAATTAATATCAACCTATCCAATACTAGTCATTTGACATTCTGTGACAAGCAGTACATATTTCAATCTCTGGTAATGTAACATGGTCATCCAGCATGGTCAGCACAAGCAAGCCCATGATATATGTATGAACATTCCATTAGAGAATTAATCTACAAATGTAATATTCCCTGTTGAAAAAACAGCTAATTAAATGATTTAACCAGTATTTATACTCTCTTTAATTGGTCAGTGGTGTTAATCCTTAACCTGCTATTATAAATGAATATACACAGACACCACATGGATCTTAACAAGCCTAGGCCTAGGTTGTGCAATCCTAACCCATCTAAGCTAGTTCATAACTCTATTACCCAAATATGACCCCATATATGCATATGTCCCTTTGGACTATTATTCTTCACACTAAGCCCATGTTCCAGGCCATATGGAAGGATCTTCTTTTATCTACCCCATGGCGTGTCTTCCTTGTTTACTCCTGGCTTCTCTCTGGCAACCTTCCTCTTCCCAAGATGCTCTTGATCTCTCTCTAAAAACCCCTAGTCCTGCCTACCTCTGTCTTTGCCCAATCTCCAGGCCTCAGCATTTATTTAACAAATCAGAGTCAATTAAGTAACAGACAGCAAACAGGATCAATCAACATTTAGAATGCTTAACACCACCCCATCAATTCCCCCATGGTATTATGATGTTTATCAATTCTAAAGAAGCAATTTAATACATCGTAATGTTCACTTATGTCTAATCTCTGAAAATAGTAAAAAGAACCAACTAGCAGGGGACAATGACAGAGGTGATAAAAGCAAAACTGGTTATTTCTATTTACTCTTGTCAGAAACTAGACCTGATTCCTGGAGAGCAAAATTTCAGGATGTCTATGATTTACACACCTGCCAACTTGCTTCAAAAATTTTTCTAAGGCCTTGAAATGTATTAGAATTAGGATTCTCAAAGGAAATTAAAATAATCTCTTTGAAAATTCTATTAATTGTAAACTCCCTTCTGATTAGAAGAAATAAAATTAAATACTTTCAGATTATTAGCATTTGGTAATGAATCAGCTCAGATCCAACATAGAAACCAATAGCTTTGCTCAGTATACTCCATGGCTAATCATCTTGGGATAGTTTATAACTTAATGTAAAAGTGTTTTGTGATGGCCCAATGATCTCTCTGTGCCCTCTTCTCAGCTTCATAGTTCTTGTGATCTGTCAAAAGAATTGAGACAGGACACAGAATGTTGTGTAGGATACTGAGTTTATTGTAGAGTTAAGGATGATAGCATATCCAAGGAGTGAAAATGTATAATGCAGAAGGCACCTTTTACATAATTTACATTTTGGACAGGCTTTAGACTAATACCAAAGTCTCTACAGTAGCTTTCCTATCTACATAGTGATTGAAAGGCATATTTGAACTGATTCTTATAGAGGGAGCACCTTTATGTCCCTGTCTTTATCAGACAGTTTATGGCTGTCTTTTAAGGTCTGGGACTCCCAGAGCCAGATTTACAAAACCCTCTAGAAATGACCACATTGGCTACTTTCCCCTTTGTTTTGATCAAATATGTCAGAAAAGAACCTTAAGGGTTTAATTTGCTTGTAGCTTGGGAAGGGACAATGGCAGAGAAAGAATGAGGTGAGAAATGGGAACAGTTAGTAATTTTACATCTGTAATCAAAAAGCAGAAATTTGACAGGAAATGAGGTAAGGCTATAAAAACCCAAGGGCCATGTCCAGCTATCCCTGTCCTCCAATGAGACTCTACCTCCTAATTCACAACCTTCCAAATAGCACTAATTGCCAAGTGCCAAGTGTTCAAACATGTAAACCTAAATAGGTCACTCCTCCATATTCAATCTACAGCAATAATCTTCCTTGACTGGTACTGCAGGTGAGTTGTCCCTAGGTCTAGAATACTGTGGAAACAGAAAAAATGATCTAGTTTTTCTTTATATCACAGTATTTTGAGGATTTTTGGTGCAAATAGAGTACACAAGCCTGATCATAAGTCACAGGCCTATCGCCTCAGCTACTTCCAAGCCTGAGGTAAGAGGTTCTCACGTTCAGTAACATCTTGCTCTATAGAGTGAATTCATGCACACTTAATGAGATCCTGACTCAGAATAAAAAGTGAAAAGGGGGCTGAAGAGACAGCTCAGATGCAGAACATTTGCTTTACATGCTAGAGGCCTTGTGATACACTCCCCAGTAACACAAAAGAAATAACCCAATTGATTAATATTTGTAAAGCATATAGGTAGCTAGAAGTTTATTAATCAATGAGAAATTATTTCCCACTTGTGTACTTAGAAATCAAGTCCAGACAACATATCTAAACTTGGTTAGCCTGTATAACTAAATATTTTATCACAAAGCTCACTGAGCTCCATTGCTAGAAATTCTGATATCCTGTATTTAACCCAGGATATTTTGTTCAGGAAAAGCAGTATTTAACACATTTTTGAGCTTATACTTTAATTACTACATCATACACCCCTCCCTTTCTTCCCTTTAATCCTTCCCACACACCCTTACTCTTTCTCCTGTGCCAAATTAATAACTTCTATTTTTTGAATTGCTGTAACATATGTGTGAGTTGGTGTGTGTGTGTGTGTGTGTGTGTGTGTGTGTTGTATCTGTGTCTGTGTGTGTCTGTTCATATAATTTATCTGATTTGATTTCAGGTATGAAGACTTGTTATTAGACAAGCAGTTGGTAGTTCTTCCCTGGGAGCATCCTTGATACTTTGTGGCAGAACTATGAAGGGTCACTCATAGGAAGAGGTCTTGTGTTTTAAGGCAAAAAAGGGGGGGGGGGACAAAACAGCAACCATTGACCCAGATAAAGTAAGACAGATGGTAGATGGTAGTAGGAAATCTGGAAAAGAGATAAAATCAACCCTTCAATCCTATTGTTATTATATAAGGTCAAGATCTTACAACAGAGATGTCTGCTAAAAAATACTGAAAATTAACTACATTACATATCCAATATGTAAAAGACAGACTCTTGTATATGAATATCAACAAACTTGAAAGCTTTAATTTTGAAGAAAAGTTGATATTTTTTAGGCCTTAAACACCTATTAATTTATTAAATATTTTCATTTCTATGCTGTTTCTCAAAGGACTACAGTTGAATTTTTAATTATTTGCAATTCACACTGGCAATTTTCTTTAATTAACTTAGATTTTGAGACTCTTATGTTCTAACATCTGTTTCCACCAATTCTCCATTCAGAGTGTGGAGCAGAAGCACCACCACTCTCTAGATTTGTGATTTGCTTATTGGGGAGCTTGGATAATCTCCCTATTGGTTTTCTCAGAAAGGAAACAATAGCAGGGAATATCTCAAGTTGGGTTTTTTGTTTTTTTTTTGTTTTTTGTTTTTTTTGTCTATCTTTCAATAGGAGAAAAAGAAACAAAACTGACCAGTCACCACTGAAAACACTTTTAGATATATGTGATTTTCTTTTTTTTTTTTGGTACAAAATAATAAGACAATGAACTAGGTTCTCTCTAGTGAAAGTTGAAATGGCATGTGTGTTAATATTTCTATTTATTTTGTATCAGCCAGTTTTAAGTATATAGCCATGGGGCTTTAAATTTGTTACACAAGGTGCAATCTCTTAAGTATGATGTGTTTGGAGGTTTAAAAAAATACATATTTCACATTGTTCCTTGAATTACTTTAACTTCCTTGAATTGCCAATAAATTGAAAAAGTCTTATAAATAGGTGGGCAACTGTCTAGACTTGCTGAGGTATGTTACAAAGTTACTTCTAAGTACATTTTATTTATTCTCCCATCACATACAAGGCAACATGCATCTGACCTGAGGCAAGCAATCACTTGGCAATGTACTACCAGTCTATTTTGCTATAAACCCCAAATAAGTAAATGGGAAATAAGAGTAGAATTTCTGATGAAGATCTTCATTCCTCACCTCATTACTTTTGATGTATCAGGGTAGGCTTCAAATGACTTTCCTACATCTATTTCTTCCCAATTTTATTTCCTCTTGTAGCTATAGGCAGATTAAAACTTCATGTTGCTCATGTCATCTCATATTCTATAGTTCACATGACCAAATTTTCCTTAGAAGCTATGGAATATACTTCACCTGCCTACCCCACCCCCTAGGTCTGCCTTTAATCAGATCATCTGTTCATTCATATTTTGGATCCTTATGAACGCAGACATGGTTGATTAGAAGACATCACCACAATAATTTGAGCTCCTGTCATTAAATGCAATCAGTGCTAGCACTTCTTCATTCTGGGTTAGTGACATCACTTGTTTTGATTAATACAGGCATAAGGAGTGGTAATGTGCATCTTGGAAAACAGGGCTTCAAACAGCTTCATACATCATTTCTTTACCATCTTGGTACATGGCATAGAGAATGTCCTATATGGAAAACAACCTAATCGAATAGAGGGTGACAAGCCACATACAGGAGAAATGAGATATCCTATTTGATAACTGGGCCCAGTTGCCAGGCATGAATGAAATCATCTTATACTTGCCAGCTCTTCTACTTCCATAAGTGTAGCCACTACCACAAGCTCCTATGAAAACAGCAGAGGAATTACCCCTCAGTCCTTGATGATGACATATAATGTGTTTTAACTTCCTGATCACTAGCTGGTAAGAATTAGTAGCTTACTTATTATACAACAAAGTAATGGACACAGTAATCATATGGCAGATACATTAGCAGGAGTCAGATATCCAGTAGTTATGTATGATAAAATGGTATGAATAAATATATTGGTTAGTGATACATTTTCTACAGTTAAGTAAAACAGGTGATGGAAAAGATGGAATAAAGGCAAAGGAGGCACAATCGGAATTAATTCCTTAAACCCAGCAAAAATTCAGTCAATAAAAGAGTTTGAGTCTAATAGTGTTTCTACAACTGTATGTAATAAAATTTCCATTTTTTTTCTTTTCCTTTAATGTCCAAACTGCTATAGACAAAGATTTTGATAAAACATGCTAAAAATTAATTGCTGGTGATGTTAAATCTGAAAGAATGAAATACAAAACATGTGCTGCAGTTGCTATTATTAATTTAACAGAAAATGAATTAATTTACCAAATATCTATAAAATGGCAAAATTCTTGCATCAATTTTTGTTTTTGCTACTCAACAATAAAATACTTCCCAGAAACTAATAATAGCTTGTGGACTATATTTGAGTAGCTCCGAGGCAAAACAATATTCGTAATCCTAAATAAGTAGATAGATAGATAGATAGATAGATAGATAGATAGATAGACAGACAGACAGACAGATAGATAGATAGATAGATAGATAAGAAGGGACAGAAGTTCCTCATTTTATTTTTGTGTTTGTTTTTTCCGGTGCTAGAGATGGAGCCTAGGGCCACATACATGGAAGACTCTACTCTGCCTGATCTACACCCTCATTGTCTTATAACAATCTATGATGGCTAAAACTGGACTTAGTTATTTAGCAATTGTCTACACAATGCCTCAGTTTGATATATTTATTAAGCGTGCATAATGAGAGCATCTAGTCTCCACATTTCTTTTAACAATTAATTCTTAGAACATATTCTGGCACCTGTAAGCAGCCAATGATAGTTTTCTAGTATTATTAATATCAACATTAAGTTTTCACATCCAGCTCATATCTTTTCAAGGTATAGGAATACTTTATAAAGTCAGTATTACAACTCCGGGTTTGTGGGTTAAAGAAATGTGGCATATTCCAACGAAAACTACAGGCACCATCTCTACCTGCTACAGAATGAGATAATTAGATGAATGGATGCACTAGAATAAATTTTTCTTCTTTTGCCATTTTCTACTTTATATGAAAAAGGTAGATTTAGAAAAATTGGCAGCAATGCTGCTGAGAACACAGCTGGAAAGAAATATATATTGAACAAAGCTATAAAAATTCAGTTTTTCTATTTGTCTGAATCTCTCAGATACGTGGCTATTGATGCCTACCTAACAAGGAAGACGAAAAAATTTATATAGAGGGAGCTTGTGGAATCTACAGGCAGGATGCCATTAGTTTGAGTGCCTTTTTCTCCAGTCTCAGGTAAAAACAACTGTCTGATTGAAATCCTTTCCCTGGAGTGAATAAAGCAGGAGGAAGTGGAGAAGCTGGGCTGATATTCAAGCTTGCTTCCAGGTGGGAGAGGTCAATAAGGGTAGATACAAAACACTCTCCAAGCCAGAACCAAACCACTACCTCCTGCTAAATATGCTTTCTTTGCAGCTGTCTCTATATATTTATCAACCAAATAAAAAGTCAATGTGCAAAGGTAGTGATCCAGCAAGACCTCTGTTTTCCACACAATGCCAAACTTCCTTACCAGCCCTTTAAGTTTTTACATCTGGAATATGTAGCTCTTTTCCTTAGATACAGCATCCCATTTTTGACTTGCTGGAGCAAGGGTCAGGAAGTTATTTTTGTAAACATGGGACTCGGCAGGCTAATAGTCTTTGTTGCAAGTTCTTAGCTCTGGCACAATGCTGTAAGAGCAACTGGGAATTATAACCAAACTAATGGGTATGAAACTTTTATTGACAAAAATAGAGACTTGGTAAGATCTACAGACCGGTTATCCCATGTCTGTTAGAAGGTAAAGAGAGTCTAAACATTTGGAATTCCTACTGAGATGGTTTTAGGAATTGAGGATGGTGATGGAAATGAATTTGGTACTATGTAAACACTGGAAACTGGGAATTCAATGATGGATTTTCATTAGTTCAATTATTTTCTCAAGTTGTATTGCTTGTACTATGAGCAAAATATGAATTTGGATGAACTTTTGTAATGCTAACTTCAGCATGGGCTGTATATTGCTACTCATGATGTTTCCTTACATATTGGTAAAGATTATCCCACTCTCTTTCCTCCACTGCTTACTCCCAAGGGAAAAAAAAAAAGCAATGATTTAATTTGATTTGTGATTATGAAAGGAAAAAAATTGGACACATATATGCTAATCCTTTCTTCTGCCTTTATATGCAGTAATGATATCCTACAGGCTCCTCTTATTCACTGTTTCTAAAGAGAGAGGAAAATTGATAGGACTTTTCTACTTTGTGTAGTATCCTTCCTGAAGCTCAGATGCTCATAGATATTTCCCATATCTGTAAACTCAAATTTTACCAATCTTGGAGTATTTTGGTCCCCATTAGCTTACTCCTTTGCCTTATTTCTCAATTAGTTTAGGAATTCAGAACTGAGGAGACAAAGACCATCTATCGTGAACTGAATATAAGCCTTTCTTAATAAAATTAAAGAATTAGAAACTGATAAGGATAAAAAATATTATATAGGTGATGATCAGGTGCATTGTCTCAACTTCTAGGAATGGGGAGAGCATAGTGGGTGGCAGAACCCAAAATTCCGAGGGAGAAACATCTGAATTCCGCTGCAAGGAATAAGAAGGGTAGAGGGTGAGAATAATGATTAATGACTCTATGAGCATAAGCAGTTGCTAGTGAAGACACGTGGATAGCAATTAAAAGTATGTTATGTCCTAAGGTCGTCTCACTGCAAGTGGGGACAGGGTAAAGAGGGGAGAAATGATGTAGAAGAGGCAAGAAAGAGTTGGTAATTACGATGCTTAAATTGTGCAGAATGTTTCAGAACTACAGCAGCCATGTAAAGAGCAATGGAGAGCTACATATTTTACTTTTTCAATATTATATGGTGAAAAATGGATTTAATTTTGATGATTTCACACACACACACGTACACACACACACACACGTACACATAACGTACACACACACATATGTTCCATGCGCTTTCATTGTATGCACCTCCTGTCATTCCCTCCTTTGTCTACTAATGAGCCCCATCTTCCTTCAGAGAGCTGACACGGCCTTCATTTATTTTTGGTATCAAATTCCACACTCTCACAAATAAATTGGCACACAGTTCCTAGTCATCCTCTGTCATATTTATTCTGTGTCAGTCTTCAAGCCAGCACTGTACTTATTCTTCATCTGCTAGATAGCATCTTCCCTTGTTACACTTGTTACAAATATCCATTTAAATGAGCAATCCAGATGTGTTGAGAACTGTGTATCCTGCATTTGTTACAATGCTATTGATGTAGACTTCAATAGACATGTTTCAAAAAAAAAAAAAAAACCATTGCTGACTTGAATATATCTATGATATTGTTATTAGGTGAATGTTGTCAAATGTGTGGAGATTTGATCAAAGAAAGAAGTAGATGAGAGTTTCCCAGGTCTGCTTCCTGATTCTTCGCTACAGAGTTAGCTGACTAGTGATTCTATTCACTAGGTCAAAAGATGTTGTTTGGGACAAAAAATCTGGAAGAAGAATGTGCTTGATTTTACAGAGGTGGAGTTTAAGTTGCCTTGGTTTAAGCAATTAAGGGTAGGCATCAAGCCCTGATTTATCAAAGTAAAATCAAGCCACGTGCCTTTAAAAAGGTCTGAAGTCACAAGTTCAGGATTAGTTTGACATATTTGCATTATTACTTTCACATTTATTTTTCTCTCCACAGACTAATTCTTAAGAAGTCACAACCGCCACTGACATGAATGATCCTGTTTTACACATATTCTCAAATGAGGTTATAGTTTCTCATTTTATAAATATCATGAGAGCATCGTGTGTGTGTGTGTGTGCATGTGTGATTTGTTTTGTTTTATTTCATGTTGCACTTATATTGTGGATAAATGAGAAAATGATGAATTTTACCTTGAATTTCTTTTGAAAACAATGAAATACACAATGGTACTGTCATAGAAATACTTTGCAAGTCAGATATTAGATGGGAAAATTAAGGACCAAAGTGTTAACAAGCAATTGTGCTAAGGTTCTGTGGTATCAGAATTTAAATGCTCATTTTTCTTGGCCAGAATAGTGTTGGTGGTGGATTATGAGAGATTATGGCAGTAGCAGTCTGAAGATCAAAGAGATAGATGTCCTTCAACCCTGTTGCTGCTTCTCATCTGTGCCTCTTGCTGTTACTTTATTCTCAATTATTCTTAAATATAGGGAGACAATAAAAATTAAATACACTTGAGGGAATATTTCATGAATGATCAATAATAGTAGTTAAACATTGAAGAAAAACATAATTTTGTTTAAAAACATTTGAGAACAAAACTGTTAAATACTCAAACAGGTTGATTTTCCATATGCTCTGTTACCTATAATAAGATCCATTCACATCTCAAGGAAATTTTGTAATATTCATATGAGATAAAACATTTGTGATAACAAAATATTTTTGTTTTCCTGGAAACATCTCAAGAAGTATGTAACATGACACACTTTGACACATCATAGAATAAATTACTTTGTGAAGTTATTAAAATAACTTTCAGCTTTCATATAAAAAAACCTCTTTTTTCAATAGATGGAAATTAGTACAGAGACCCAACACTAGTCAATCTGCAGAGATTATGAGACTACAGAGTGTGTAGCTCTAAATGTGATCATCTATATCATACCCCCTTCTCACACTGCTCATGGATCATTGCAGAAGGTGGGCAGAAAGAATATAAGAGCCAAATGTCTGTATCTGTAGCCAAATAGTACTCTCCAGATGTGATAATGCTATTGCACAAAAGAACCCACAACTGCTGGGACAGCAAAAACAAGACTTGGGCCAAAATCTCTCCAAATATGGTTGGAAAGCTCATGAAGTCCCACTTGTATTTGAGGTGTAATTGGCAACTTGGAAAGAAAAACAACGACTTGGAGAGGGAGAGTTAGATTTCTTCAGAGATGTGGCCCTGGAGATGCTATCCATGATCCAGTAGATATCCACACACCATACACATATAAGTCTCTCAGCTCTCTCTCTCTCTCTCTGTGTCTCTCTCTTTCTCTGTCTCTCTCTCTGTCTCTCCCCCTCTCTGTCTCTCTCTCTCTCTCCACTGTCTGCATTCCCTCTCCCCTCTCTGTGTATTCTTTCATTCCTTGTTTTTTTGTTATCCAGAGTTAGAAGTTCAATGGCTTCCTTCAAAACAACATTTATGCTCATCAAGCCTTAAGCTCATCAAAGTCATCATATCAATGGGTAGCTAAGAGGAACAAGAATATTACCATTGATATTCCATTTCCTCATGATCACTACATGTGTATTATTTGATACATAAAGATTTGGGTAGAGTGGACAGTTAGGGTGACACAAATCCTAGAATTTAGAAGATAGAGAGGCAGGGGATTATCTGTAAATTTGAGTTCTAGGACATGCAAGGTTACATAGAGAGACCTTGTCTCAGAAACAGCCCCCCCCCCCCCCCGCAAGCAAAAAATAAGTTTGGCTCCAGAAGAGACACGTGGTGACAGGGCTCTTAGGTATTTTGTTTTCTTATAGACTGGCCTTAACAATGCCTGGATACAGTCATAGTTAAATGCAGAGTTAAAAGAAAACAAAATCTCCTTGAAGCTTAGAAGAGTAAGAACAGGGGAGTACACTTCATATGGCCACACTGTCATTTGCTCCAAAGCAGCATGCTTGCATTCTAGGGAGAAAACAAAGATGGAAATGTTAACACTACCTTTTCTTATCTAATTCAATTTACACAGTTCCTGGAAATAAGAGGAGGTGCCCAGCGGTAGCTTTCAAAACTAGTTTTGCTACATTGAATGCAACTGCCAGCTTTCCAGAGTAATGGTTTTTCATGCAAACTTGAAGAGAACAGTTAAAACTGGAGCACAGTGTCTTTATTTTTATGGTGATAGATGAGAGTGACAGTGCACATGGGAGGCATGCGGCTCATGGAGCAAACAGGTACAATTTGGGGCTGCAAACTTTGAAGAGCTGTAATGATAATTTCTATATTTTAAATATCGTAGAATATTAAAATACTGTTGTTTTCCAACCATACAATGCCTAAGTCATTTGTTATGTAAATCATCCATCAATAAGAAAAGAATCTTTGACAGTTGACAGATGAGGATGAAACTATAGCACATACACTGAAACAAAGAGAAGTCTGGGAATTGTGGAGCATGGCACTTGAATATTCAGTGAATGCTGATCAGTATTTGCTTGTGAGAAGATTATGCCAGACTGGGAACACAACCACTAAAGAGGATTAGATGTCTGGGTACTTGGCACTCACATAGGACCTAGATATGTATTCATTCTACCAGCTAAACCAAAAACCAAATGGCTCCTGGGACATTTGGGTACAGCATAAGGTTGCTTTTTTCTTCTTAGAGAGGGAGATAAAAGCCAAGAATAAACACTATTTTCTTTAGTCTTTACTAATATGTATTCCATTTCCACCCATATCAAACTGTTTCCAACCACAAAAGTGCAAGAGTAAAAGCAGAAATAGGAATGCCCCTCAACAAGGCAAAAATCAAAATGCCTGTCATTCACAAAGAAGTAATATTTATTCAAAGAAGCACAGAAGTATCATCAGTAATGAGAAGCAAAACCAAACTCAAACTGGAACTGATAGAAACTAAAATTAGTCAAAGAGCTATTAGAAAAGAAATATCACCAGGTCAACTGCTACAGTTGAAAGAGGGGTGGAGTTCTATTGAAGGTAAAAGTCTCAATCCCACATCATTCTGCCTACCATGCACTCCTGTAACTCTCCAATGGTGACAAAGTAATGGAAATGGACTCCTCACTCAATTTCATCAGTTCTCTGTAGGGGTTAGATAAGTTAGATTTAGAAAATATATAGGGGCTTCTGATACTGTCTCTTAATTCGGGTCCTGAAGAACATTATCAGCATGAAGTCAGGAAAAACAGGAAAGACTTAATAGACTGAAAAACAAGGTTGAAGTCAGGAAAAACAGGAAAGACTCAATAGACTTGAAGAAACAAAGTATCTGGCCTGACATTGTTTTCAGCTGCTAAGTGGGCGGAGCCCAAATTAAGCTGAAACAGAGTTCCTCCTATTTGAGGACAGTGCGTGGAGCCCAGAAAGAGAAGAGGCCCCTGATGCTAGAGAGCTCCAAGAGTCCTGCTGAAAAAAGGGCTGGCCATCATTTGATGGCCAGATTTCCCTGAAGCAGAAAGAAGCCGGTGAACAAAGAAAGCCTGAGCAAGACACCAAAAGGCCAAGGACTGGACCCTGTGGCTCAGCTTTTGCCTGGAGGGGTTTGACCTGTCCGATCAGTGGCCTAGGGGAAACTGTGCCTGGCTTTAAGGACTGAGGCAGAGCAGCTGAGTTCCTGATTCAAAAGAAGTAAGTTGGCCTGCAGACGCTGGGGTCTCCCACAGAGAAGAAAGCATGAAGCCTTATTTAAGGTGAGACTGCAATAACCAACTTACCCTGACGAACCTGCATCTGAGAGATCCAGAAAAAGGACTGCTAAGTGCGTTAAAGAATCTACAACAAAGACTGTGTTCCTGATGACTGAGGACCTGCCCCAGAGACTGTATCATTCTAAAAGGTTGTGAAAGTAGTTGTTATAATTATCAATAGGTTTAGTGGATAGGTTAAAGGGGTTATAGGAATTTATAGGATTAATAGTTAAGAAATTGTTGGTGTTTGTTATAAGTGAATTTAGTAATAAATAAATAAGTGCTAAATAATAATTTAAAAGTTCGGTTACAGTTCTCAGATAGGAAAACCTAAGTAAGGCCTTCCTACATCTCCCAGAACCTCCAGCTGCTCCTGAGAAAGGTTTGTCATCTTTCTAAGTTAATGCTGTGCTGTTGGCAGTGGGCCCCTATTTCTTCCCTTACTTCCCTGTCTTGTTTCTTCCCCTTCCTGGTGGTAACTTGTAAGATCACATCTGAAATTAGTGACTTTAACTCAAATTTTATCTTTGGAGAAATGTAAAATACAGATCATGGTTATTCTTACAGGGCATGTTAAACATCTAACTGGGATACTTAGTGCTCACAAAGAAGCAAGTGACAGGCTTAGTCAGAATTCTTATGACAGCCCAGGTTTATTTTTTCTAAGTGTTTAGGTTTCTATGATGCACTAATGATAATTCTCTTTACTTCATTGTGACACAAAGTTGATTTTTGACCCTTATAATCATGCACCATGTGAAGCAATATGGAAGGAACCTAATCACTAAGCTTCTTTCCTCTTCAATACAGCCATCATCCAAAAAAACAAAGTTCAGAAAATGTTCAAATGACCTCTCAATTGAAGTTCTTATTCAAAAAAGGATTTTCACAATAGCAAATTGCCATATAAAACTGTCCATTCATTCTAATTTGGATATACCCTCTTTCATGTCATAAAATCATTATTTCCATTATACATTTTCCTCATTCATTTTTTCTGTAGCCATCAGAAGTCTTTTCCCCCTTATACTGAAAATAGATTCTTTTCTCATACAATATATACTTATTACTAGTTCCTCTCTCTCTACTGCTCCCAATTCCTCCTCATCTTCCCTCCCATCCAGTACTACTCTCTTTCTGTATCTCATTAGAAAACAAGCAGGATTCTAAGGGATAATAATAAATAATAAGATAAAACAAAAACTATCACAATTTAGACAAAAATATTATTCTGTGCCATCGTGCATAGGTAGGATTTAAATAGCTTTTTATTTAAATAGTGGAAAATAGTAAAAGGACATGATTTTAAATATATATTGGGTTTTCAAAGAGACTTTTAACTTTTAGTAGTTGGATTATTTTTCAAATTATGAAATAAATATGCTACATTGGAGAAGAGTGGAAGATTAATTTTAAAATTGACGTATTTTCTTGTCAAGTTGACATGAGTGGACTTTCATTTTTGGTTTTGTCAAGTTGACATTTGACAATTGAATTATCTCAGTCCCAATGATGAATTGTGTTCATTAGGTTGGCCTATGCCCTCTTATATGGGGTGATAGCTTATCTTAATTAACATAGAAAGATTCATTCCACTATGGGTGACAGCATTCACTAGGTAAAAAGAACTTCCAAACTGCATAAGAATAGAAATTGAGCTGAGTACAATCAAGTGAAAAATCTATGAGTAACTTTCTCTCTGTTCTAGATTGTAGATATGATATACTAAATGTTTGAAATTCAAGCCTTTACTTTGCCAAAATATTGGGTTATAATCTGGAATTTTGAGCTAAAATAGTCCTTTTTCTCCTCAAAGTAACTTTTGACAGGTTCTTTTATCATAGACTTAATAATGAGACTAGATCACCTTATTCTTCTTCCTCTATAGAAGGAAGTTTGTCTTTCTCTTTTGGCACCAGAGTGATTGTTATTGAAAACATATCATTGCAAGTTTCCATTACTGATATGAGAAAGCTATTCTAACATGTATTATAAGTGTGTGTGTGTGTGTGTGTGTGTGTGTGTGTGTGCATGTTTGTGTGCATGTGTATGTGTTTTACCTGTGTGTGATTTTAGATGTGAGTGTATAAATATATCTAGATAGAAACTATATCATGCTATTATTTTTCCTTAAGTTAGAATAAATGAAATTTTATGGAAAAATATTATTTTGGTATATTAAATATCATTACTAAAATTCAATGACTAATGGGAGCCCCTACTGGCTGATGCAGCACTACTCAAGGTGCCCTGGCATATCATATCACCTAAAAGTATAATGATTCTTTAAATATTAAATAAGTTCATTTCTGCTGGGCATTTAGAATAGAGGTTGGCATACAGAGAGGACTCACAAGGTGCTGACTGTTTTTTTTAATAAATCTTTGGGTTTGAGCATCATCAAATGAAACAGAATGAAAAGAGTTCTTCCCCCCATGACTTTTCAACAGTATAGCTTTATAATAAAATAATGATAATGACAAAATGGAAACAATAACCAAGGGTGCCTAACATGGTTCATTTTGTTCTAAGCAAAATCAAAATTGCTATTAATTCCAATAATATAGTTGCTTTTGGAATTTCTTTAACAATTTTGAGTTCTAACTGTATTAATATTAACACAGTTCTAACTCTAATAATTTTAATCTGCTTTTATAATTTCTTGTACAATACAGATAAATTTCTGAAAATTTAATTTCAACAAGATTAAGGTGACCTACAGGTTTAGATTGCTTCCAATGCCATGTATAACACAGAGAATGAGTAACATTATAGAACATAAGATAAAAGATTTGTTTTTTTTAACCCATAACAAGGTCTATGGCTGTCAATCATATCTAACAAAATATTAGCAAAAGAAAAATCATATATATTTATTTAATTTGGTTATGTGGCATGGGAACATTTGGGTATGAAGACTAAAGTATTGAGGGAGCTGTAAAATTATGCAGAGCTTCAGTGAAGAATGCATAAATATATGAGTAATTAGCTTAAAATGATTATGTAGTGAACAGAAGGAAGATTACAAAACCTATTTCTTCCTTTTCTTTCTGTGTCTCTACTTTCCTTCTTTCACTCCAGATACACACCAGGCAGCTGTCACATCTTGAAGAAGGTAAATTTCTTATCTGGCTTTATGTTAAAAGTAGAAAAACTCAATGAATGACTTTCTGCATCTTCAGTTTTCTAAATTTCTTAAAATCCACAGTATGTTCAGGAGTCATATTTGCAATACCATATTCATGGAGATGCTCAACACATCTTCTCATAAAAGCCAGTGTAATTCAGTCCACCACCTAGTACAGTGTTAAATGGCGTCCTATGTTCTATGAATGTTGAGATGTACCACAAAGAATTGTGGGACTATTTATTTCATTCCATTAGAAAAATCTCTTCCATTTCTTTTGGAAAACAGGAATCTGTTTTCTAGACAGGAGAAAACTCTTGTACAATCTAATCTACACCCTCCTAAATATTATAAATTTTATGGAGGTCTCCAAAATACATGATTGCAGATATGGACAAATGGATATAGACCTAACATGTTGCCATGCTTTCAAAGTATGAATAACTCTAGAATTGAAATTTTATTTAGCCTCCTCTTTTGTGGAGGGAGTATAGTAATTCTAAGACCTTAAGCACACTAAACAAGGGTTTTGCCACTAAACTATGCAACAAGCCTCAGAGCTTAGCTGGGATGGTAGTCCAGGTCTCAGAAGTAGCTACATGGGAAAAATTGTATGTTGTGCTATGTCCCATGAAAGACAGAAACTTCTAGGTCAGGTCCATCAGTATTTTACTCACATACTGGGAAATAAGAGTGTCAGTTGGTGAATTTTAATTATAAGTGGTTATAAAGCCCCAATTTCATTCTTCATATTTTATTTAGGCTATATTATTTGAGAACCCAACTTTTCAGTTACTACATACCATAACGTGGATTGGATATCAAGTCAGGTATCAAAACTGTTTTCATTTTAAAGGGAGTATTAGTTTTGGTTTATTGGTCAAAGAATATACCATGTTTGTCCACAGAAAATATTTTTGGGCTATTTGGTATATGCTGATGATAATAAGGTGGTAATTAAAGCAGTGCTATCCTTCTTTAAAAGTAAATCAAGTTCATTACAAAATAATTATAATCATAATTATTATGGGTCCTATTTTTAAATTATTATACTGTGAGTTTTTAGAACCATGTGGAATGAGTAACACACAAACATACATACAGTACATAATATATAATTAGTAACCATTTATGCTTCCTTTAGACAGAATATTCTACAAGAACTTTAGAAGAAAGGAGACCAGCCTCAAGAGATCTGCAGAATATGTCATTCAAAGATGTTTTAGTAACTTTAGATATTTTTTTATATCAAGACATATCAACTCCTGACAGTACCCCCTATTCTACCAAGTAGAAGATGAGCACCGAAGAATCTCCAGTGGGAGATGATTGAATTAGTCACAAGCCTATCTCCTGGTAGGAAAAGCCCCTTGCTCCAACTGTAGACAGAATGCTGTCCAAAAAGGACAAAACTTGGAAGCAGGTAAGTCGACAGCCTAGCTCTGCCAAGACAGGGTAGGTAAGTCCTTCTAACCCCTGCTTTACAATCAATGTCTGTCAGAGAAACGGGGCCAAACGACTGAAGATCGATGCTGTAATGTCTGGGTAGAAAATGGGAACTGTCCAGGCAGCCACTGGTATGTCATTTCCTAGTTTTGGAAGCTGCAGGCCCTGTACTTCCTATAAAATCAGATATATTTATCCCTCTCAGGTCTCTAAGGTGGTTGAAGAACAGATAGCTAGAGCCTCATAATTAAATTTTGAGTTGTTTAGGAGTCAAGAGAGTGTTATAGATCTAAGAAGATGCTTTTAAAATTGTGTTGCAAGTTAGTATGAATGTTGAGTTAGATATAGAACTTTAAACTCATGGAGATGGTTAGATAGTAGAGTGTTAAATTCAGGTGCCAAATCCATATGGACTGGACATTGGGAATGTACGATAAGCCATATAACCCTCATAACTATGGCCTAATTACCTCTGTTGTTTTGTATTGTATTTATTATTATAAGAGAAAGAGCCATTTGTTGGACTGAAAGGGGAAACTGTAGGGGGAAATAAGATATACCTTAAACTTAAAAAAAAAAAGGGAAGAGGATGGGGGGGTTGAGGGTGAGAGGGTGGGACTGGAGGGGGGAATAGGGAGGGGACTGCAATTGAGATGTAACTTGAAGAAATAAAAACTAAAGGGAAAAAGATTAAAAAAACATACTTGAAACTACAAAGCCTAAATCACTGAAAATCATAGAACTCAAAAGTGGAAAAAACATGTTTGCATCCACAGGGAAGAAAAAATTGCCCTGTCTACCACGTACAGACTTGTGGCCCACCAGTGGGAGAACAACCAGCTTGCCACTGTTCACCTGTGAGCAGTCATGGAGAGGGGCTCTTGTTAAGATTCTGCATGACATCCAGAGGTGATATCATAGTGATTCAGTGAGAGCCGGAGAGCACTCTTCGTGGTGTGTTATATGAAAATAAACCCACATCTGAGGAAATATTTTTCCTCTGTCAACAGAAAAAGAAAAGAAGGAGCTATAAATTTTCATTTGTGTTGGTTTTGACCTTGGAGAGTGAGGATAGGGGAAACAGTACACAAAGTACTTAAAATCTTAACCAGAGTACTATGTTCTTCAGATTTCACTGTTTGTTCCTTCAAATTCATTACATGTTACATTTATATCACTTATTTATATACTTATAGTTTTATATTAATGGGTGTATTTTTTCATGTTTTTTCTGTTGCTGACTCCAGTTTTGGCCTGGATACTTCTTGGGAAATCATGTGTGTGCTGCACATGTATCCAGCATCCAGCTAAATGACAGCTGCTTCAGTTACTTCCTGCAATATTTGGGAGTAGAGTTCTTTCCTCAAGAAAATCTGAATTTTGATACCTTTTTGTTTTCCCATACTAAGTAGAACTGTTCCTTTTGTGGTAATCATCTCTAATGTACCTATTGAAAGCTTGTGTATAAGCGTCAAGATGCTGAAATATTATAAGTCAGCTGTAATATCCAGAAATAATATCCAAAGATTTAAACTTTGATGAACACTCAAGATAGATGTTAACAAGTCAGTCAAGAATAGCATTGGGATTCATAGAGATTTACACATCCCATTTCTGACTTTCATATCAGCAACTCTTTCATTTATGGTAAATGCTAACATAAAGCAAATAATATAATAATTTCAAAATCATGACTGAAACTGAAAGATAAAGTCAGATAGGAGACAGAAAAATAAAAAGAATGCAGTAGAACTCCTAATTTTTGTGTCCCAGGAAACTGCTGTATTACTGTACTATTTCTAAGCACAATTAGTCTTTTTCTTTCCCAAGTAAGAATAACAATGAAAAGTAATCTGTCTGAAAATTTTGCCATTGCATCACTGTCTCATGACATAATATGTCATCTAAAAGTCAGAGTTCATCTATGCATATATGATACAGCTGCTAGGGGCTTATGTATTTAGAGGCAGAAAGCCACAGGGTTTCACAGTAACTAAAATATTACAGTGTGAACATCCATAAAGTCATGAAATATGGTATGGTTGGAAACAGATTAGTATAGACCTTGTAAAATATATACAAATCTGTATATTAATTTCTGTTATGATGTTTTTGAATTAATGACTACAGCTTATATTTCACATTTAATGTAAGCCTAAACAGAAAATAATTTGAAGCATTAATACTAGATGAAGCTGCAGGCCCTGCACTTCCTATATAAGCAGATATATTTATCCCTCTCAGGTCTCTGAGGTGGTTGAAGAATAGACAGCTTGAGTCTCATAGCTAAATTTTGAGTTGTTTAGGAATCAAGAGGGTGTTATAGACCTAAGAAGATACTCTTAAAAGTGTGTTGCAAGTTAGTATGAATTTTGAGTCAGATATAGACCTTTAAACTCATGGAGATGGTTAGATAGTAGAATGTTAAAGTCAGGGGCCAAATATGTATAAACTGGACATTGGGAAGGTATACTGGGCCATTTAACTCTCATAAATGTGGCATATTTATATCTGTTGTTTTGTGTAATATTTACTGTTATAAGAGAAGGAACCATCTGTTGGACTGAAAGGGGAAACTTCTGGGGGGAAGAGGGTGGAAGGGTCGGATAGGAAGGGGGAATAGGGAGGGGTTTGGTACTGAGATGTAACTTGAAGAAAAAAAATAAAGTATTAAAAAAAACCTTAAAAGTAAAGACACAAAATTTTAAATGCCAAGAAAGATTCCTATTCTGTTTCTGTAGATTTTTAATGATACAGCCTAGGAAAATTTGTTTAACTCTTCTCAAGTTAAAACGTTTCATTCTTAAAAATAAAATATTTGTAAACTATGTGAATGCCTATGTTTAGTTGATATTGAAGAGAAAAAAACTCACCATTATTCAGAAGGGCAAATCAGAGTCTAAATCCTGATGGTATCTTATAGGCTATATAGTGAGTAAATACTGAAGAATCTCCTGAGGTGAGGGCAGATATGAAAGGTGACTGAATCTTCTACATGTTCTAATAAGTGCTTTATTGTCTGATATCCAGAAATCCATACAGAAATACACAGACACATTCAAATACATGGAAATCATCATAAAATATTAATATGTTTTATGTATAAATCATAGTGTAGTTAATGTCTTTGTTAAAGCTATTTTTAGCTCATAAATTTTATGCAGTATTTATAGCCTTTTTTAAAAGGTTTGAAATAACTCTAAAAGAAAAAGAAAGAAAGGAAGCAGTAATTTGTGAAGCACGTCACAGGTGAATGTCAAGTCACTGGAAAGTATGCAGTATGACCGAGCTTATTTTGTAACAGGATTGCCTAAAGCCCACTAAAAATGTACAGTATCTATTTCCTCTTTTTAAAAATTAAAACTGTAGAAGTATCTCTTAGGGAAAATGCAGTGATCAAAGTTAAATGCAAATATCTTTCTATTTTCATTGCTTTCATCCTTGGGAAAATAACCTCATTACTTCTATAAGAAGAAAATTAAAATGTATATATTTTTAAACGTGAGCACTTTTTTCCCCTTTTCACTGGTTCTTAAAATTTAGGTTTATTTAGAGGTAGTGGTACATAGAAAGTGGGGAACTACAGGCCTGTTCTAAACAGGGATTCACTTGGTGTTACACAGCCACTACTCCTCCATTGCTTGTGGGAGTGGAAACTTGGACAAGGTCTGTGAAAATCATTCTGGCAATATCTTAGAAAACTTGGAATAAATACCTCTACTTCAAGACCCAGCCATACTACTCGTGGGTATACATCAAAATGATTCCTCACCAAACCACAAGGACATCTCTTCAACTATGTTCATAACCTCTTTATTTGTAATGGCTAGAAACTGGAAACAACCCAGATGTCCCTGAACCGACAAATGGATAAAAAAAGCTGTGGTACATTTACACAAAGGAATACTACTCAGCCATCAGAAACAAGGAATCATCCAATTTGGTACCAAATGGATGGAACTAGAAAAGCTCATCCTGAGTGAGCTAACGCAGACTCAGAAAGATACATATGACATCTATTCACTTATAACTGGATTTTAGCCATATAGTACAGGATAACTATCCTACAACTGACAGAATGAAAGGAACAGGATCATAGACTTTGTTACTTGTTAGTGGGACACTTTAAACTAGTGGAGCTGCCATGTAGGCCCCCAGTGCAAGAGGAAGCTCTTAGCCCTCATATGACTGCTGAACTGAAAGGGTTGATATGTAGGGCACTCCTCACTGGAGGAGTATGATAGCTGGGAAAAGGGGGAGAGGGTGAGGTTGGGAGGGTGGGTCTGGAGGGGGTGGAGAGAGGGGACTGTGATGGAGATGTGCATTGATTTATTAATAAACATTAAAAAGGCCAAATTTAACTGAATTAGCATAAGGTAAGCAAATAATTTGAACTTTACATTGGTAAGAATTTCCAATAAGACTATTCAGGAAAATAATATGCATGTTTGAATTTTGTTGCATAGGTATACATATACATGTAAACAAAGTATAATCCTAAAATCTGTAGATTTCTGAATTTGAACATAGTATTTAAATACCTAACTTTATTTCCACCATTAATATAATGAGCTAAGTATATACATGTTTTATACTGCTCATAATATCATGAAATACATACATTAACTGAATTCGTAGCTTTCAGAACAGTAATAGTAACAGTGAAGTTAGGTAATTCTTTGTTTTCCTGAAGTACACACTAAGAATTTTAACATTGGTTTCCTTCACCCACTCATTCTAGGCATACTTCCTCACCAACCCTCACTCCCTCCCTCCCTCCTTCCCTCCCTCCCTTCTTATTTTCTTTCTTTTTTCTTCTTACTAGGAAGTATCTTTATTGATAGGTACTCCTTTATGATTGTTAGGACTGGACCTGATCTCCAGATTCTCCCAGCATGCTTCAGTTTCTATCTGTTATGTGGTATGCCCCGCTCCCAGAAACCCTTTCCTATATACCCTGGACACTTTGGGGGCTCACTCTCCCTTTCTTTCCCTCCTTCTCCTTCCCTGTCTCTCCTTATCTCTCTGTCTCTGTCTCTTTCCTCTTTCTCATCTCTTTTTGTGCATGCTATTTCTCTTTCTCATATCCAATAAACTTCCCTTTATATAACTTAATTTGGCCTGGATTGAATCATTCCTCTAGAACAGAATGCACCTATATTTTGAAAGCAGACAATGATCTTGAAATATAATAAATCTCTGGGATTTTTTTTTATGTTAGAAGTCATTGATATATGCCACATTGTGCTACCAGAATGCCAGAAATAAATATATGGGAAATTTAATCAGGAGCAAGTATATTTTTTAAAATTCTGCATTTTTACAACTTTTTTCTGACATGAAGCATAAATATTTTACTGTTGTTTATTGGAGAGATGACATTTTGATGATGTTCAGATTTTTTTTTTGTAGAATGTATTGACCTTCTGCTCTTTCTAGCTAAAGTTTCAAGATCTTCCTTTTCTTCCTCAGCTAACTTCTCAATATTTTGCTTTTTTCAAAAGTGCTTTTCCAATGCTTTTGTCTTGTTTCTTGTGTCTCAACATTTTTCCCTGCTTTCCTAAGTAAAGCTGCAATATATGTTCTTCTTTTCTCACATATTTCATTCTCTGTGATTCTAATAATCATATCCACTCTATTATACTATTTCTATCTCATTAGGTGAATAAGATAGCCTTTACTTGAAAAAGTCTACATTAAATATTTGTAGTGGGATGCTGGATAGTGTTAACATGCAAATGCCCACATAATGACATTTTGAATAACTGTGGATTGTGATCCGATGTTTCAGTAGGAGTAAACTTCCTTAGCTTGCAAAAGAATACTGTACACAGAAATCACCTACGAAAGCCAGCCTCCATATATCCCTACGTCTAGGTCAAGCATAACTCCATTTCCATTCATGCGGTTCTTATCCTGTGCTTCAAGATAGTTATTTCTTTCAATGGAAGCATGCTTTACACAGTAATTTGCAATTTAGGGATACTTATATTCATGCATACCATACTTGAATTGAGTGTACTCCATGTATTAACTGTTCTACAAAGACACTAGAGTTGATTTATCTAACTTACCAAGAGCTTTGTGGTTAGTGGTCTATGTAGCTTTTCTCAGGTAACAGTTTCTTCTAGCTTCTTTCTCACAAAGACAATCTAGATAATTATGTAAAATGCATTTTCATTCTCCAAAAGAACAAAGGAAGAAAAGTAAACAGAGTCATGTCAGAAAGATTTCCTTTTGTTTATACCCCACTGGCCCAAAGAAAATCTCATAATTTAGGAAGTCTGAGGAACTGAATTCTTACAAAAAGTTAATTGGAAGTGCTTTAAACACTTTGTGCAATGAAAATGGTTACTTGAGTAAGAATAAGCTCTGTCTATCACTTTACTAACATGCAGATATGTTCCTTTGTCCTTTCTTTGAGCATTTTTCTTTTTTTTAATATTTATTTATTACTTCAGGGTACATCTCCATCACAGTGTCCTCTTTACACCTCTCTCAGTCCCCTCCTCACACCCTTCACCCCCTATCTGTTCCATCCCACTCCTTTGGAGTGGAGTGTCCCTACATAACAGTTCCCTGCCCCAGTTCATCAGTCATCTGAGGGCCAAGATTCTCCTCAAACACTGGGGCCTACAAGGCAGCACACTAGGGAAAAGTGTCTTATTGACAGGAAAAAAAAGTCTATATTCATGTTCCCTTTGGTGCATTCATTGTAGTATAGTTATCCTGTACTATATGGCTAAAATCTGACTATAAGTGAATGGATGCCATGTGCATCCTTCTGAGTCTGGGTTAGCTCACTCAAGATGAGCTTCTCTAGTTCCATCCATTTGGCTGAAAATTGAATGATTTTGTTGTTTCTGATAGTTGAGTAGTATTCCATTCTTCTGTTGAGGGAGATCTGGGTTGTTTCCAGTTTCTAGCTATTAAAATAAGGCTGCTATGAACATAGGTGAGGAAACTTCTTTGTGATTTGGTGAGGAATCATTTGGATGTATACTCAGAAGTGGTATGGCTGGGTCCCTAGGAAGAGCTATTCCAAGTTTTCTAAGATATCGCCAGACTGTCCATAGTGACTGCACAAACCTGCACTCCCACCAGCAATGGAGGAGTGTTCCCCTTTCTCCACAATCTTGCCAGCATGTGCTGTTATTTGAGCTTTTGATCTTAGCCATTCTGACAGGTGTGAGATGGAATCTTACAGTTGTCTTGAGTTGCATTTCTCTGATGATTAAGGATGCTGAACATTTCTTCAAGTGTCTCTCAGGCATTAGGGATTCCTCCTTTGTGAATTCTCTGTTTAGCTCGGTTCCCCATTTTTTGATTGGATTTTTTGGTTTCTTGGCATTTAATTTCTTGGCTTCTTTGTAAGTTTTGGATATTAGCCCTCTATCAGATGTGGGGTTGGTGAAGATATTTTTCCCAATCTGTAGGCTGCTGTTTTGTTTGAATGACAGGGTCTTTTGCCTTACAGAAGCTTTTCGGTTTCATCTGGTCCCATTTATTGATTGTTGGTCTTAAATCCTGAGGTGTTGGTGTTCTATTCAGGAAGTTGTCACCTGTGCTAATGAGTTTGAAGGTTTTCCCCACTTCTGCTTCTAGTAGATTTAGTGTGTCAGACCTTATGTTAAGGTCTTTGATCCACTTGGACTTAAGTTTTGTACAAGGTGATAAGTATGGGTCTAATTTCATTCTTTTACATGTCGACATCCAGTTGGACCAGCACCATTTGTTGAAGATGCTGTCCTTTTTCCATTGCAGGGTTTTTGCTTCTTTGTCAAAAATTAGTTGACCATAGGTGTGTGGGTTCATTTCTGGGTCTTCAATTCAATTCCATTGATCCACTGGTCTGTTTCTATACCAGTACCATGCTGTTTTTATTACTATTGCTCTGTAGTACAGCTTGAAATCTGGGATGTGATATCTCCAGATTTTTTTTTTTTTTTTTTTTTGTACAGGATTGATTTAGCTATTCTGGGTTTTTTGTTATTACATATGAAATTGAGAATTCCTTCATCTTTCTATTGCTAGTTGTCTGTTTCTATATTCCATTAAGGCTCTTGATTATAGAAGTAGGTTATGCATTGGGATGCCTCCCTCACATCTATCTCTTGCATACTGAGTAAGCACAACAAGGGCCTTTGACCAGAAGAAGCCATTTTACCTCAGAAGAAATGTAATTTTCAAGGAAAGATAAAGGAATGGAATAAGGAGGGACACTGATCCAAAAAAAAAAAGGAAAGAAAGAAAGCCTTTTGTATCAACCAAGAGAGGGATGAAGCAAAGTAGCACCTCAGACCAGAATTAATTACAAACAGATAGTGACAAAAAATATTGAAAGTTTCAAAAAAGAAACAAGAAACTTGTCAGATCTCAAAAAGTGATAATTAGGATTAAGTGATACTGTTTTTAAAAACCTGCTCACTTAGTATAATGGCAGGCAATAAGAACACAAGACTCAAGGATGAAGATTTTGTACTTTCTAAAGCACAGTCATGCTTATGGTTTAATCTAATTTCTGAACTTTATTTCTCATCATTTTCTCTCTCTTGAGAGGCTGCTACATGAGCCATACTTAAGAAAGTGTGAAGTGATAAATCTCTGTTTGAGATAAATTGGAGAAATGAGGATATTGGTGGCCTTTGATACTTTCTCCTGTACAGAAACCTTTACATAGAATATTAGCAGTCTAGAAAATGGAAGGTGGCAGATTCAGGTATTTTAAGGAAAATTATGCATGATATTTCATTTCTTCAATAGGTTACATAATAGGAAAATTAAATTTAGCCTTTCATTTCCTATGCTACTTTGCCAATGAGCCTTAATTATGGGTTTCATATTCTTATTATTTCCTCAATAATCTCTAGTAGACAAATTATTTACCAATATAAAAGGGTAGGAAAAAGAGGACTGGAAGTAGTAGGAATATTGACATTTATGAGCAAACTTGTTGGGAAAGGCTTGTCTTTTGTTGCTTACTCTCTACATGTTTAATTATCAGAGTTTCATCTATTATAACCCTTCATGCTTCAAAACGTAAGGAACAGCCTTGGAAGGATCAAATATTTTCACTCTCACTTTCCCCATAACTTTTAATTTTAAGTTTAAATTGAGATTCTCTCTCTCTCTCTCTCTCTCTCTGTGTGTGTGTCTGTGTGTGTGTGCATGTTAATCTCTATCCTCCCATCTCTTTTCTCCCTCTCTCCTTTCTTGTTATCATTATTGGTTGCAAGTAATAGAATATACCACCTAGAATGGCTTATACAGGATCTCATACAACATACTAGCTTGTTGTTATTAATCTTGTCATTGTTCTTTTCTATGCTGGAAGCATCCTCACTTGGGATCTTATCTCATTAAGGCAAGACATCAAGCATCTCCAGTCTGAAATCCACCATACCTCAGTCCCCAGAAGAAAGACAAGGATAAACTCTAATGATTATTCTAGCCATTGCTGGCAAGATGGGGCAAAATCTTGAACAACTCTATAGTTTGAGATGTAAAAATCCTTTAAACTGTGTCCATGTGTCCATCTACCTTTATCTGCTAGCTTGGCAGAGCTGAATCATCTGAGAAGGGATCTTGAATTGAGAAGTTGCACAGATAACATTGACCTGTGGGCAAGTAAGTGGGGAATTTTTTCATTATTAATTGACGTAAGAGGTCTTACCCCACAATAAGTACTTCATTTACTATTCCATTTACAGGGAGTCAACATAAATACTCAGTAACCATGGGCCTGTGAGCCAGCTAGCATACAGTATTCCTTAATGATTTCTGTTTCAAACTTCTGCCTAAGTTCCTGCCCTTACTACTAGATTGTTTTAGCTATCTTGGTATTATGTTTGTTTGTCTGTTTTCGTTTTTCCGTATGAAGTTGAGAATTGTCTTTTCAAGGTCTGTAATGAATTTATTTGAAACTTTACTGGGAATTATATTGAATCTTTAGATTGCTTTTTTGTAGGATTGCAATGTTCACTATGTTAATAATACTATTTTAATTGTACCAATCCATGAGTTTGGGTGATCTTTTCATCTTCTGATACCATCTTCAATTTCTTCAAACACGTGAAGTTTTTTTTTCAAACAAGTGATAGGTTATCTTATCTCCACCAACTAAATAAGTTAAATCAAGTCAAATTAAAAAGAAAAACAGGTTTGAGAACAGAGGTGGGGGGGCACCCTGAGTGAGTTCACTGGCTTCAGGGTAGGAAAGGAAGTTGCACCCAGACTATGGGGGCGGGGTATGGATTGTAGGCACAGGCAGGGCTAGTGCCCAGATATGGGCATCTGGGGCAGGGGTCTTGTTTGTTGTCATGATTGCCGGGAATGTGGAACTAAGCTTTTTGGAACATTTCCTATTCAAAGACTTTCTGAGCAGGCAGGATTGGAGGGAGACAGGGATGTGACTTTGGTGGGGGGGGGGGCTGTTGGCACTTGGGGCTCCAACTGAATAACAAGTCTTTGACTTGTTTGGTTAGAGTGACCCCAAGATACTATTTATTTTTTGAGACTGTTGTGAAGGATTATGTTTCTATGATTTCTTTCTTAGTCTGTTTATCATTTGTATATAGGAGGACTATTGACTGTTTTGTTTAAATTAATCTTGTATCCAGACACTTTGTTGAAAATTTTTATTAAATATATGTGTTCGCTGGTGGAATATTTAGGGTAACTTACGTATCCTATCATATCCTCTGTAAATACTGATACTCTGACTTCTTCCTTTCCAATTTGTAATCCCCTCTAATCTTCTTCAGTTGTCTTATTACTCTAACTAAAAATTCAGTTACTATATTGAATATATATGGAAAGAGTGGGCAACCTTGTCTTTAGTGGAGATGCTTTGACTTTTTCTTCATTTAATCTGATTTTGTCTATCATCTTGGCTATAAACTGACTTTATGTTAGATATGTCCCTTGTATCCCTTATGTCTCTAGGACTTTTATCATGAATTGGTGTTGGATTTTGCCAAAGGCCTTTTCTGCATCTAATGAGATAATCATGTGGTTTTTATTTTCATTAAGTTTTTTTTTGTGTGGTGTAATATATATATATATATATATGTATTAGCACATATTGCAGAAAATTTGGATTTAAAGGAAATATCATTTTTCTTTGAGTTGATTTTATAAATGAAATAAAAAAGTTAAATGTAAACAATCGAAAAAAAAAAACATCACCACTTCAAACTGCAATTCTGGTCAGGAAATAGAATCTAAACTAAAGTATGCTTATAGCCTGGTAACTAAGAAATATACAATGAGTTAAATATTTGACAAGTGTCCTACTGACTAATATCTCCAAAGATGTTATTGAAAGCATAAATAACCCTGTATATACAATTAATTCATTAGTCTTAAGAAATATGTGAATTAGTGAAAATTTCTATAAAATTCTATTTCAGACTCATTAGAAAGTTTATACCAAAATAGATTGTCACAGAATATTAGAAAAGATGTAAGGGAATTAGAAATCTAATGCATGAGAGTTGGTGTAACAAAGCCATGCAAACCAGTCACCATTTCCTTAGAAAGTTAAACAGGGTTAGAATGTGACTAAGTGATTCTACTCTTAGGTATACATCCAAAAAAACATATACAAGACAAGTATGCGGATGATCATAGTGGCATGATTCACATTTCAAAGAGAAATGGCCAAGTGCTTACCATCTGAAAAAGAGGTCAACAAAACATGGTATGAGCACACTATAAGATATTTCTAACCACAAAACAGTGAGGTGCCAAGAAAAATATGTTTCAAAGCATGATTGATCTTCAAAATATAGTAAGCAAATGGAGTCACTAACAAAAGTAGACTAGTGTTTTCCTAGAATTGGGAATTTGCAGTTTTATGTCTTCCAGGAAGCTCCATACTTGTCAGGCACCAAGATGGAAGAGCATGCTTCTACACCAGAAGGTGCAACCTCTGTTGATTTCCAGGCAGAGAAGAATGAAACACAGAATGAGATCCATGTCACAGATCATCCAGTCTGGCTGAAAAGGCAGGAGAACAGATTTTCTCCCCCTCAAAGTGTTACAGCCCTCAGATACACATGCAAGAAAGAAAGACCCTCTCTGACATGCAGTGTAAGGTCACAACCCTTTTAGATAAAATGCCAGCACCAAGACAGACAGCAGCATGGAGCTCTAGGCTCCTAAACAGAACCAAGTGGCAGTGGGAGCCTAACTTGTCTAGGGAGGATCTAGCAGCTGCTTCCAGTATAGCAAAGCTGCTACCACAGATGAACGCTGTGGTAGGTGGTGTGAGATAAGGTGGTGGCTTGTGCTGGGGGTTGGATCAAGATGTGAGCAGCAGTAGTGACGATGAGGTGGAGGCAGGATCTTGTGTCCTGAGAGCCCCAAAGTGAGCTCTGGGTGCTGGCAGCAAGTGTGTAGCTAGGCAGGTGGATCCAGCAATGAATTCTGGGGAGAAGAGGCCTTTCCTTTCCAAGTCTTACAGCCAAAAATAAGCAGAGAGTCTCAGAAGATATTTCATGAAGTGGGTGGTGGAATCATTTATTTAGTGAATAGGGATGTTATAAACCTTGGGCAGTGGGAGGGATTTTATGGGTGAATGCATTTGATTGGCTGGGGCTAGGATTGCCAGGGTTGCTTCATTTGCATGCAACAGCACTGTCCTATCATAAGAAGGGGAACACAGTATTTAATTATCCTATGGGCAGCAGAGGTTGGGAAAGAATGTCATCAGGGACCTGTGTCAAAGGTTACACTCCAATGGTTAGAAGCATGGGCAAATATCATTGGCTGAAATCTAAGATTCTAAGATATCTCCTTAGCATGGAGAAACATTTACAGAAATCTCAGGTGCTCACTGAATGAGTTTCTTATTGGAAAAAATGGTTGGATATGCAATTTCCTTGAGGGATATATGACATTCCTTAGTTAGAGAATGTGGGGTCTGGCAGTCTTACAACTCCCAGGTAAAGAAGGGGAGAACTTGCTGACAAAGAGAGTCTGTCATTTTGCACAGAGCTCAGGGATTTCTGGTAATGCCAGACTTTGACCTTGGTAGCTGGATTTCCTGCTAGGAACTGGTGATAGGAGAGGTGTAAGAAGATTCAGGAATGGATGCAAATTAGAATACGGTTTCTCTTGGCAGTGATTTAGGTCAACAAATGGTAGATTTGGTTGATGATTGAGCAATTCAGGGAATATACTGTAAAACACCCAATTATGCAACTGTAAAGGGCTCCTTGAATTTGTTAAAAACAGGAATAAGGTAAAAAATGACAAATCAAGTCCCAATTTATAGAAAGAAACATACATTAGGCTCATTTAAAGCAAGGGATGCCTTTAGTGAAGTTACAAATTTAAGAAATATAAATTTGGTCAATTGAAATTTTGAGTAATTTATTTTTCACTTGTGGAATAGATTTTTTTTTTCTAGAATGAATTAATGAGACTGAAACTTAACTGGTAACCTGAGTTGTTAGGATTAAAGTAGCAATGCTTTTCTTGCCCCTCTCATTTAATACCTAATAGATTGCATAATTTCTTATGGTCTCTAGTTCTCTTTGAGGCAGGTGTGCTTGGCTACTGTTGAAAGCCATGCTTGAGTTTGGATGGATCTGGCTTGAGTTGAGATGACAGAGCCATCTTGGATTGCATAGCATTTGTTCCCACAGATGCCAACAATCAAAGCTTGGCATCTTCTTGTTAATTTGTTTAACTGGACTCATGATCACATCTAAGTGGTCAGTCAGATTTCTCATGTGGTATGAGCAAAGGCAAGCCTCAAATGGAATTGATTTTACTCAAGGTTTCTCTATCATGTTTGACCCAACAGTTTCAATATCTACAAGCCACTAGTGTTGGTGACAGGAATACTTAAAATTGTTTCAAGTTCTGTAGGAGCCTGACTAACTTCAGTCAGACTCAACTTCAACCCGGTTTCCTCAGAAGCCATCCTTAACATCTCTTTCCACGGTTTCTAATTTATGATTTGCATGTATCAAATGGTCTCCTCAGTCTCTCATGTTCCTAGCATCTGTTCCTTTGCCTAGCTAATAACTTGTGTTCTTTGCTCACAGGCTCAAGTCTCCTGTTGGACTTTTCCCTGGGCTCATCTCCCCACAGTTAAGTCTCCTAGTCTATTGAAGGGTTTCATGTTGCTGTTGTTATTTTGTTTGTTTGTTTGTTTTTTAAATTTTCAGTGTGGCCTGGTATCTTCCACTAAAACAAAAATAGGATGCATCAGTTCCAGGAACTTGACCTTCTTCAGCAGGAATGAGAATACTTCTTACAGGCTATCAGCATCTGCTGGCCCCCATGCCTTTTCTACTCAGAGGTGGTTATTAAAGGGCTCTCTCTATTTCTGGATCAGTAAGTTGAGACAAATTGTATTTTTGAAGCAAAAATCATGGAATGTTCCTTCTATATTTCTCTTCCTCGAGTTGACAACTTTATGAAGATCTGGAAATTTTCCAGGAGCCAAGTCCTCATGGCCAGCAAGCCTCAATGATTTCAGGAAAGGGAAATTGCCCAAGTATTTTTTTCAGCAACCTTGTGTTGAGGTGAAAAATAGCTCCAGTATCAATGGCCTGGAGGATGGCGGCCTGAGATAGTTCACTATCAACAAGTGATACACCATCCATGAAAGAAGTCATCTGAGCATATGTTGTAACCATTCAGATTAGGACTATAAAAGGAGGACCAGCTAGGCTCAGTGCAATGTCTCATCCAAAGGCCAGTACTGTATCAAGAAAGATTTTGTCAAGTTCATAGTGGTACAAACAGTGAACAGGAAGTCTGAATTCTTTGGTGTACACTGGCTCAAGACTGGGGTGGAGGCTGATCTCCAGGTTTCATAGTAGAATAGAGAATATTGAACAGGCAAGAAAGCTGCTGCACAGTATTTCTTTTGTGGTTGTATAGCTGTGTAATTCATATCTTCTAAGGCCATGTTAATTACAAGACACTGACATCTAGGAGTGGCATCCAAATCTCCTGGGCTCCAGGTGCAGTCTCTAGTCTCCTGGAGTGTGCTACCTTGGTTTGGAGATAAAACATGCTCTACAGCTTCCCTTGTTCTGTCCCATAGCTGAAGAAATATGACCAGTAGGCAAGTTCTAGTTCAAGACCATACCAACCTGATTATTGATGTGATAATAGTAGCTGGATAGTTGATTATAACTCAGTCTGCTTTGAGTGCTTGATCTCATGGTAGCATGGATATCCAGGTGAGTCTCCAAAACTCAAGAGCTAGTGCAATATTGTCTTAATTTTCTTTTATTTTGTCAGTAATAAAGTTGCTTACATGTGTTTATCCAAGTGGGATTGGACTTTATATTTTGTTCACTTTTTGTTGGTTTGTTTGAGACTTTGTAAATCAGGATAACCTATAATTTACCTATATGTATCTGACTGGCCTATAATTAATTGAGATCCTCCTGTACCTGTTTTTTTTGAGTGTTGGGGCTAAAGGTGTGTGCCATCACATCTGGCAGGGCATTACTTTGATTCCTAAAAATTCTTGTATGACATGAAGATCAAAATAGATACAATCATAATCCAATTATTAAATTATATCATAACAATATTAAAACACCATAAAGATGGTAGGGTATTTGTGATTTAATCTTTTTTTCCGTTATTTTTTATTTCTTCAAGTTACATCTCAATCGCAGTCCCCTCCCTATTCCCCCCTCCAGTACCACCCTCCCACCCTCAATCCCCCATTCTCTCCCTTTTTTTTAAGTTTAAGGTATATCTTATTTCCCCCTACATTTTCCCCTTTCAGTCCAAAAAATGGCTCTTTCTCTTAGAATAATAAATACCATACAAAACAACAGAGGTAATTAGGCCACAGTTATGAGGATTATATGGCATAGCTTACAGTAACAATGTCCAGTCCATATGTATTTGGTACCTGACTTTAACATTCTTCTATCTAACCATCTCCATGAGTTTAAAGTTCTATATCTAACTCAACATTCATACTAACTTGTAACACAATTTTAAAAGCATCGTCTTAGATCAATAACACTCTCTTGACTCCTAAACAACTCAAAATTTAATTATGAGGCTCTAGCTATCTGTTCTTCAACCACCTCAGAGACCTGAGAGGGATAAATATATCTGATTTTATAGGAAGTACAGGGCCTGCAGCTTCCAACATTAAGAAATGACATACCAGTGGCTGCCTGCACACATTCCATTTTCTCTCCATACATTACAGCATCGATCTTCAGTCGTTTGGCCCCATTTCTCTGACAGACATTGATTGTAGAGCAGGGGTTATGAAGGACTTGCCTACCCTGTCTTGGCAGAGCTAGGCTGTCGACTTACCTGCTTCCAGGTTTTGCCCTTTTTGGACAGCATTCTATCTACAGTTGGAGCGAGGGGCTTTTCGTACCAAGAGAAAGACTTGCGACTAATTCAATCATCTCCCACTGGAGATTCTTCGATGCTCATCTTCTACTTGGGGTAGAATAGGGTGGTGCTGTCAGGAGTTGATATGTCTAAATATAAAAAAATCTAAAGTTACAAAAACATCTTTGAATGACATATTCTGCAGATCTCTTGAGGTTTTTGAAGAGGCTCTATCTATCTCTTATATTAGGGTAAGCAGATGTTGCTTGTCTCTTAGGAGCTTTATTTCTGATTAGCTTAGAAAATAACTATAATAGGCTGTCATAGTACCCAACATAATGACCGGTTTGCATAACTATTTGTTTGCATTTCTTAATTATCCTAAACACTTTATGACAATTAGTAGTAAAAGGCTGAAACATCACATTTCATTTTTTTTTCTTTACCTCCTAACCCTTCTATCCCACTTCTCTGGAGTTGGGTGTCCTTATATAACAGTCCCTCATCTAAGTTCAGAGGTCATATGAGGGCCAAGAGCCTCCTCATTCATTGGGGGTCTACGAGGCAGTACCATCAGTGAAGAGTGTCTCATTGCCCGGGAGAGAGAACTAAAACAAACAAACAAATAAGCAGACAAATAGATAAAAAAAGACTAAAAAATAGAAGAAATTATAAAAAATAAATAAATAAAAATAAACAAAAAATAAAAAGTCTATGTCCATGTTCCCTTTGGTGTGTTAGTTGTAGTATTGATACCTTCTACTATATAGCTAAAATCCTACTATAAGTGAATAGATGCCACATGCATCCTTCTGAGTCTGGGTTACCTCACTCAGGATGAGTTTTCTAGTTCCATCCATTTGGCTGCAAATTGCATAATTTCATTGTTCCTGATAGCTGAATAATATTCCATTGTGTAGATGTACCACAGTTTTTTAACCCATTCTTCAGTTGTGGGACATCTGGGATGCTTCCAGTTTCTAGCTATTACAAATAAGGCTGCTATGAACTTAGATGAGGAAACTTCCTTATAATCATAAGAAGAAGCATGGCTGGGCAGTGGTATGGCTGGGTCCTGAGGCAAGGCTATTCCAGGTTTTCTAAAATATCACCAGACTGACCTCCATAGTGGTTGCACAAGCCTGCATTCCCACCAGCAATGGAGTAGGGTAACCCTTTCTCCACACTTTTGTCAGCATGTGCTGTTATTTGTGCTTTTGATCTTAGCCATTCTGACAGGTGTGAGGTGGAATCTCAGAGTCGTCTTGAGTTGCATTTCTCTGATGATTAAGGATGTTGAGCATTTCTTCAAGTGTCTCTCAGCCATTAGGGATTCCTCCTTTGTGAATTCTCTATTTAGCTCTGTCCCCCATTTTTTGATTGGATTATTTGGTTTCTTGGCATTTCATTTCTTGAGTTCTTTGTAGATTTTGGATATTAGCCCTCTGTCAGATGTGGGGTTGGTGAAGATTTTCTCCCAGTCTGTAGGCTGCCGTTTTGTTCGAATGGCAGTGTCTTTTGCCTTACAGAAGCTTTTCAGTTTCATGAGGTCCCATTTATTGATTGTTGATCTCAGGTCCTGAGCTGTTGGTGTTCTGTTCAGGAAGTTGTCGCCTGTGCCAATGAGTTTGAGGGTTTCTCCCACTTTATCTTCTAGTAGATTTAGTGTGACCGGCCTTATGTTAAGGTCTTTGATCTACTTGGGCTTAAGTTTTGTACAAGGTGATAAGTATGGGTCTAACTTCATTCTTTTACAAATGGACATCCAGTTGGAACAGCACCATTTGTTGAAGATGCTGTCCTTCTTCCATTGTGCCGTTTTGGCTTCTTTGTCAAAAATTAGGTGGCCATAAGTATGTGGGTCTATTTCTGGATCTTCAATTCGATTCCATTGATCTACTGGTCTGTTTCTATACCAATACCATGCTGTTTTTACAACTATTGCTCTGTAGCACAGCTTGAAATCTTGGATGGTGATACCTCCAGATGGTTTTTTTTTTGTTTTTTTTTTTGTTTTTGTACAGGATTGATTTAGCTTTTCTGGGCTTTTTGTTGTTCCATATGAAATCGAGAATAGCTCTTTCCAAGTCTATAAAAAATTGTGTTGGTATTTTGATAGGAATTGCATTGAATCTATATATTACTTTTGTTGTATGGCCATTTTTATTATGTTGATCCTAACTATCCATGAACATGGGAGATCTTTCCATCTTCTAAAGGCCAATTTCCATTTCTTTCTTCAAGGGCTTGAAGTTCTTGTTGTACAGGTGCTTTACTTGCTTGGTTAGAGTTACCCCCAGGTATTTTCTGTTGTTTGTGGCTATTGTGAAGGGGGTTGTTTCCCTTATTTCTTTTTCAGCCCATTTGTTTGTTGTATAAAGAAGGGCTTCTAATTTTTTTGAATTATTTTTGTATCAAGCCACTTTGCTGAAGGTGTTTATCAGCTGTAAGAGTTCTCTGGTGGAATTTTTGGGGTCGCTTATGTATACTATCATATCATCTGCAAATAGGGATAATTTGACTTCTTTGTTTCCAATGTTTTTCCCCTTGATCTCCTTTTGTTGTCTTATTGCTCTAGCAAGATCTTCAAGTACTGTATTGAAGAGATATGGTGAAAGTGGACAGCCTTTTCTTGTCCCTGAGTTTATAGGAAATGCTTCAAGTTTCTCTCCATTTAATTTGATGTTGGCCACTGGCCTGCTGTATATTGCCTTTATTATTTCTAGGTACGGCCCTTGTATGCCTGTTCTCTCCAGAACTTTTAGCATGAAGGGGTCTTGGATTTTGTCGAATGGTTTTTCTGCATCTAGCGAGATTATCATGTGGTTTTTTTCTTTCATCTCGTTTATATGGTGAATGACGTTGATAGACTTTCGTATATTGAACCATCCCTGCATTCCTGGGATGAAGCCTTTTTGATCATGGTGTATGATACTTTTGATGTGTTCTTGAATTCGATTTGCTAGTATTTTATTAAGTATTTTTGCACCTATGTTCGTGAGGGAAATTGGTCTGAAGTTCTCTTTCTTTTTTGAGTCTTTGTGTGGTTTAGGAATCAGGGTGACTGTGGCCTCATAGATGAGTTTGGCAATGTTCTTTCAGATTCTATTTTGTGAAAGAGTTTGAAAAATATTTGTGTTAGCTCCTCTTTGAAGGTCCGTAGAATTCCGTGCTAAACCCATCTGGCCCTGGGCTTTTTTTGGTTGGGAGATTTTTAATGACTGTTTCTATTTTCTTAGGGGTTATAGGGCTATTTAATCTGTTTATCTGATCTTGATTTAGCTTCGGTAGGTGGAATCTATCAAGAAAATTGTCCATTTCACTTAAGTTTTCAAATTTGGTGGAGTATAAATTTTTAAAGTAGGATCCAAATATTCTCTGGATTTCCTCAATGTCTGTTGTTATTTCTCTCTTTTTATTTCTGATTTTGTTGATTTATGTTTTCTCCCTCTGTCTTTTAGTTAATTTGGCTAAGGGTCTGTCTATTTTATTGATTTTCTCGAAGACCCAAATCTTGGATTCATTGATTCTTTGTATAGTTCTTATTGTTTCTAAGTTGTTGATTTCAGCCTTAAGTTTGATGATCTCCTGCCTTCTGCTCCTCTTGGGAGTGTTTGCTTCTTTTTTTTCCAATTCACCTAGTTTAGCTGTTAATTTGCTAATATGCGCTGTCACAATTTTCTTTTTGAAGGCACTTAGTGGTATGAACTTTCCTCGTAGCACAGCTTTCATTGTGTCCCATAGGTTTGGGTATGTTGTGTCTTCATTTTCATTGGATTTTAAGAAATCTTTGATTTCCTTTTTTATTTCTTCTCTGGCCCAGTGGTCCTCTAGTAAAGAGTTGTTCAATTTCCATGTGAGTGTAGACTCTCTATTGATTCTTTTGCTATTGAAGACCAGCTTTATTCCATGGTGGTCTGATAAGATACAAGGGGTTATTTCAATTTTCTTGTATCTGTTGAGGCTATCTTTGTGTCCAACTATATGGTCAATTTTGGAGAAGGTTCCATGAGGTGCTGAGAAGAAGGTGTATTCTTTTGTGTTTGGGTGAAACGTTCTGTAGATATCTGTTAGGTCCATTTGGTTCATGATCTGTGTTAGACTCATTAGTTCTCTGTTTGGCTATAGTCTTGATGATCCTTCCATAGTTGTGAGTGGAGTGTTGAGGTCTCCCACTATTAAAATGTTTGGATCGATGTGCAATTTATGTTTTAGAAGTGTTTCTTCTTCTAAATGTAGGTTCCTCTGTATTTGGGGCATAGATGCTCAATATTGAGATGTCCTCTTGGTGGATATTTCCTTTAACGAGTATGTAATGCCCTTCGCTGTCTTTTTTTTATTAACTTAAATTAGAAGTCTATTTTGTTTGATATTAGGGTGGCTACTCCAGCTTTTTTCCTGGGTCCATTTGCTTGGAAAACCTTTTCCCAGCCCTTTACTCTGAGATAGTGTTTATCTTCAATAGTAAGTTGTGTTTCTTGTATGCAGCAAAAAGATGGGTCTTGTTTACGGATCCAGTCTGTAAGTCTGTGTCTTTTTATTGGCTTGTTGAGTCCATTGATGTTGATGGATATTAGTGACCAGGGGTTGTTTTTTCCCATTATTTTGGTATAGCTGGCTGTCTTGTGTTTCTTTTTGTTTAGTTGCTGTGGAGGTTTCTATTTCCTCTGGTTTTTTGGGTGTAGTTATCTTCTCTGTGTTGGAATTTTCCTTCTATGATCTTCTCTAGGGCTGGGTATGTGAGGAGATATTGTTTGAATTTGATTTTGTCATGGAATATCTTGTTTTCTCCTTCTATGTTGATAGAGAGTTTTGCTGGGTATAGTAGTCTGGCTAGACACCTATGTTCTCTCAGGGCTTGTAGGACATCCGTCCAGGCCCTTCTAGCTCTTAAAATTTCTGAGGAGAAGTCAGGTGTGATTCTGATGGGTCTGCCATTGTATGTGACTTGGCCTTTTTCTCTTACAGCTTTTAATATCCTTTCTTTATTCTCTACATTTGGAGTTTCTATTATTATGTGTTGAGAGGAGTTTCTTTTCTGATCTAATCTGTTTGGTGTTCTGTAAGCCTCTTGGATTTTTACTGGCATCTCTTTCTTTAGGTTTGGGAAGTTTTCTTCTATGATTTTGTTGAAGATATTTCCTGGACCATGGAGTTGGGAGTCTTCTCTTTCCTCTATGCCTATAATTCTTAGGTTCCATCTTTTCATTGAATCCTTGATTTCTCAGATGTTGTGGGTGAGAGAATTTTTAGTTTTCTCATTTTCTTTGGATGTTGTACTGATTTCTTCCATCGGATCTTCCATGCCTGAGATCCTGTCTTCCATCTCTTGCATCCTGTTTTTGATACTTCATCCATAGTTCCTGTTCTCTTCCCTTGATTCTCCATTTCCTCTTTTAACTCTGACTGTGTTTTCTTTATTGTTTCTATTTCTGTTTTCATGCCTTGAATGGTATTGTTCATTTTGTGCATTTCGTTCTCCAGTTTGCTTGTTTTTGCCTGGAAATCTTTCATTGCTCTGTCCTTTTTCTGTTCAAACTGAGTCACCTTGGCTTGGAGCTCTTTAATGGTGTTATTTGTTGTTTTGACTTGTAAAATTGTGGCTTCTTTGAATTCCTTCATAGATTTAAGTTCTTCTTGAAGGGACTCTATCACTTTCCATAATGTAGAATTTTTATCGTTTTCATGTGTTTCAGCTTTGGGGGGATGGTTGGTGCTGGATGGAATAGCATTGCTTTCTTTTGTTGGAGTCATTTCGCTCTGTTTTTTTTTTTTTTTTTCGATCTGAGGCCTCTGGCCATGTGGAATTTTTCAGCTGTCTTCTGGACTTGGGTCCAAAGTGGGTGCTTTGGTGTTATGAGTCGTGTTGCCTTACTCCACCCCTATAAGGTGAGTCATTCAGCCCTGCCTCCTAGGTGGAGACCTAATTAATCCAGGTGGTGGAGCTGTGTACAAGTAAGCTCTGGTTCCCTGCCGGAAGGGCCAGTACTAGTACAAAAGTCCGATATAGGACAGTTTCAAATAATTCGCAGTTTGCCTGGGGTTGGTTCCTGTGGTGCGTAAATCTGCCCTTCACTCCCAATAGCCTTGCTGCTCCTGTGGCTTGGAAACTGGCCAGTGACGTCACAGCAGTGGGTTTTGATCTGCAGTCTGAAGGCACTTTGCAGGCAAGCTGTTCTCACTTCCATGGGTTGCAACCTTTAGCCAGATAGCTGGATTGTCTGTGGGAGAGCTGGGGGTGACCAGCAGGGTGGGGATTATCTCTGCGTGGGATCTGAATCTGCCCTCTGGGTATTAGATTGGAACTTACCCAGATTCTCTCCTAGTGGGGGGATGGGGGATCTCGATTCCCGGGTCCAGTTGCTTCCTTGAGTGTCCGAAAGTGGGAAGGAGCGTCTTGCCCAGGGACTCTTAGTGGTCCCTGGGTAGATGGGTGTGATTTAGAAGGGGTCGAGCCTTTTGTACAGTGTCCTGCAACACTTGCCGCCCTGTGACTGTTAATCCCAAAATCAAAATACGTTCGCGCAGGCCACTACCATCTTGGATCCCGTGATTTAATCTTAAAGCAGTGCTTTGGAAATATCTCTAAGACCAGAGAAACTTACAAATGTAGAGTGGTTTGAATATTCAGAGATTGTTATCTTCACTGTCTGGTTAATTTTATTAATATCAAAATATAAAGTCATAATACATTGTGGAAGGAAAAGCAGAAACCCTAAGCCCTCCCAGCAAGTTAAATAATCTTGTTTAAAATAAAAATCCCCTTTTGTGAGTATAAATAATGTCTTATTAGGATTCAAATTTAAATTTTCCTCACAGTTTGGTCATGTGGCTAAAGGCAGAGGCAAGAATATTGTTTTTTTATTTATTTTGTGCGGAAATTTTACTTAGTCCAGCAGTGCAGAATTATTGAAGCAGCACCAGAATGTAAACAGCCCTCTACCTTAATATAGATGCAACCCCTACAGATTTTTGAGGCACATTAATAACCTACAACATGTGCAATTGATGGCTATGTTGGCAGAAATATTAATATGTTTCATGGTAAGTTCCTGTTGGTAGATTTTCCAGTGTATAACATCATATGTTATTAATACAGATTAAATCCCAACTTCTATCCAAACTAGTACTAACTTAAAAGTAAGTACACTTGACTATGAGCCACTATATCAATAGAAAAATATCATAGATCATTTGTTTTTTGTTTGATAGTTCAAGCCAAAACATTACATAAAATACAGAGATTAAACTCCACCTAGAGTTGAATATTTCAGAGACACTGTTTCTAATCATCAAAGATGAACTGGACCAACTTAATAGGTCTTGCTTCTTGTAATTTCTCCTTTCATAGTTAGTGATCCACAGGCACAATAGCAACAGGTACACAGACACAGACATGCACACATACACACACACACACACACACACACACACACAGACATACAGAACATCTGTCTTTTGTTTGTTTGTTTCAGGATATGAAGTTCTACACACAGAAAATGTTGGAACACATTTGCAACCTCAGTGTAACAGATCTTTTGTTACTGGTCCTTACTAGCAGTTCCTGGTATCAAAAGAAATCAGGATTTCAGACTCTTCCTTTCACCTTGGAGCATGGCATCCACACAAGTGGGGTGGAGGGGGGCGTCTCAGGTAGTACTACCAAAAGAGGGCAGTAAAGTTCCACATACGGAACTTGGCTGAGACAAAGCTTTGGAACCTACTACCAACCTGTAGTTAATAAAGAGCTGAGGAGAGGAGCAAAGTGACCAGGTTTAGAAAAGATTTATTTCAGCTGCATAAGCAGGGAAATCATAGGCTCCCAAAGAACTCTCCATCTGTGGAATTCAGAGCTGGGCAAGGTGTGTTATTGATCAAAGGCCAGAGCTGAATCCTTAAACCACTGTAGCTCCAAAAGGACATGGTCCTAGCGCTCCTGGCTTCCACCCATGCGGGAACCTCTGAAAGACTGGTGCATGGGATTTTACAGTTTTAATAGCAGGAAGAAGACTTGACTTTTTGACTTCTCGATTGGAGAACTGGATAGTTTAAAAAGAGCTCTGAAACAGTAAACTACATGCCATCTCCAAATAAAACTGAGAAATATGGGTGATTTTAGGTTCTTATTTTATATTCCTGCTTTCCCCTACCCACCACTATTGTCTTCTGTTTAGGTTTAGGATTGTAAGCAAGAACTTGACTGAAAGCCAAATTTCAAAGTTGCAAATCTCACATACTGGGAAATCGTGCTTCAAATATCTATTTCATTAGAGATAATGTGTGGAAATTATTCTTAACTAACATTTGAAACTGTTACATAAGGATCCCAAGTCCTAGATTCTTTGACAAAAAAAAAATTTAAGAGCTCTTATCAGTCTATTTTTTATTTATATTTTAATTGCTTTACAAAACAAAAGATTTCTATATAACCTGCACATACATCCTTTATTTCATTTGACCCACTCTTCAGTCCTCTTTTCTATGTTCCAACCATCACCTTATACCTTTACATTGATATGCTGTTACTCGTCTTCTCTTTCATATCCACTATGTTCCCCTGGTCTCCGCTCTTGAGCTATTCCACTGTAGCCCATTTCTGATCTTCTGGCTACTTCAGGTACTAAGAATTAAACACACAAATCTAGAGGTGACATTAGAGTCCAGATATGAGAGAAAACATGTAGTGGGTTTGGATTATATCACTCAGTATGATTTTTCACATTTCCGCCTGTTTAACTGCAGTTTCCATTGTATATATTTAGCAAACTACATTCTCCACATGCTAGTTGATGAACATCTAGGCAATTTCATTCCCCAGGTAGTGTGAATAAGTCATCAATGTATATTGGTGAGCGGGTTCTCTGAAATAGGAGGTAGAGTTTGCCTATATCCTCAGGAGTGGGATAGTTGGGTCACGTGTCACTTCTTTCTAGCTTTCTTAGGAACTGCCTCAATGATTTCCATAGCAGCGTCAACATTTTGTATTCCCATGAGCAGTGAATAAGGCTTTCAATTTTTCCACAGTCTCCCCATCACCTGCTGTCATTTGATTTTATTTTTGATACTAGCTATTTGGACTTGATGTGGTGACTCTCTAAATAATTTTAATTATTCTTATAATTATATTGAACATTTTAAGGAGTTTATTAGCAATTAATATTTCTTGTTTTGAGTAATCTTAATTTAATTCTAAATCTAATTTTTTGTAGGACTAGCTTACATATTTTCTTGGCATTTAGCTTTTTGAGTTCTTTATATATGTCAGATATATAGATGGCAAATATTTTCTCTCATTCTATAGGCTACCTCTTCACTAAGTTGGTATTTTTTCTTGATTTGCAGAAACATCTTAACTTTGTGAAGTACCACTTGTTATATCCTAAGGAACCAGAGTCCTAATTACAAACTCCTCATATATGCCTGCATATGATAGGACATTCCTTATATTTTTCTCTAGCAGTTTCAAGATATGGATTTAATGTAGAAATCATTGATGCCTTTGTAATTGATTTCATGCTGGGTGTGAAGGAAGGCTCCCATTTCATTTTCCTACATGTAAACACCCGGACAGCCCAGTATCATTTTATTTTTGGGAACAGACTGTCTTTTCTGCAGATGCAATTTTGACAACTTTGTCAGAAATCAGCTGGCTGTGGTTTTGTGGGTTTATAACTAGGACCTCTGTTCTTTTCCATTGATCTCTGATTGGATTTGGGCTTGCGTCATGTTGTTTCCATTATTATAATCCTGTAGTATAATTTGAATCAGACATAATTAAAATAAAATATCAAGACTAATAGAACAAATATCCTGAAATCCTGATAGGCCATATAAGCAGTACTCCTAGAAGGCCTTGTCTATGAAACAAAAATCCGAAGCTGCTGAGATAGTTCAGTGAGTAAATGTACTTTCAACCTACAGTGGCAGCTTTAATTCAATCCTGAGAGCTCACACGGTAGAAGGATAGAACTGACTCCTACAAGTTCTACTCTAACCTCTACATGTGTGCTGTCATACAAACACCCCTTTAAGTAAATAAAAAGTAGTTAAAGAATATAATATAAAACCCCTAAGTCTGGATGTAGGATAACATCCATATCGCATGTTGGCCAGAGAGAGAGGCTCTAGAGGCCCCAAAATAATACAAATGTTTGCAGTTCTTCCTGGTTGCCAGCCAGAGCTAGATGATGAGATACGATTGAAGACACCATTCTATACCTTATTTACAAGCTATAGAGAAATCTGATTGGACACAAGCTGCAAGCTTCTTGCCTGGCTAGTGTTCTGGAAGGTTCTATGCAGGCTTGGGGGGGGGGATATATTGGTATTACATAACTGTGGGCTCTGTAGACTACAATGCTAATCTGTTAGGACAGATGTACCCTCTGATGATCTAATATCATGAATGTTATGGGTGTAACCATATACTCTTATATTAAATTTGAGGACCACTCCAAAGGAAGCAATGTGAGTACGGTACTGTAAAACCAACCAAAAAATCTATGGCTGAGGAAATAAGTCATAGGCCCTAAATAGAAACTTGCTGCTACTGCTTAGTTTCCTTGATATGGTGACAAAAATGCCTTCTAAATGTTTATGTGTATACACATGGGCAAATACTTCTCTCAGCCAGAATCAGAGAACTATTTCTTTGAAGTGAAAAATGGTTAAAGCAGAGACACATGGCTACTAAAGGAACTGAGACTAAGGGACTATTGAAAACTTAGCCTTAAATAGTTCATTTATTCCTCTCCCTTCTAAAGATCAGGGAATATTGCAATAGATGAAGCAGAACGAACAAAGAGTTAGAAAATAGAAGGGCTGAGGAATGGTAGCTTCAGGGCATGCATGACATAGCTGTTAAATATGTGATCCAACAGCTTCTTGCCACACTGGGAAAAGTATACTGCGTTTTCCTGCATTGGGCCTGCACAAGGCTGGGACAATCAACAATAAATTATGGACTGGGGTGTCCAATGGGTTCCTCCCCTATCTGTTGCGTATTCTTGGAAAGGGGCAGTCATTATCTTTGGTGAAATATCCAGCTGTGTGCCAACCAGGCTCCAATGGGCAGTTCTCAACACAGGATCATGCTAATGGCTCTGGTTAAAATCTAACTAAAAAGATAAGACAGTGAGAAGAGGACTAGTATGAAGGAGGAATCATAGAGGTGGGATGGAGATAAGAAAGAATGAGGCAGTGAAAGTAATTAGAATGCATTATATGCATATATGAAATTGTCAAATAACAAATGTAATCAATAAGAAGAAACCTATCTGTCAACATCAAAGTATCATTTCCCCATAGCAAAGAGACACCAAGGACACCTTCTCCATTGGTGATCCTGTCTCGGTCCACTGACTCTTTTACATATTGGTTTTCACCTTTCAGTGGCCATTACTGTCCACTGAAGCTATCAATAGTAGTGACCCAAAGTCTGTCTTTATATTCTTTGTTTTTAAACAAATAATATTATCTCTTCATCTCCAAAACCTTGTGATTAAATTGCATTATTTCTGTGTACCTCTCCTTTCTTTAATAACCCTATTAGAATTTTATTTCTTCAATTAATTAATAAGAAAGATACTATGACAGATACTCCCTTTTCCAATTAATCTGTAGTACACCCTTTACTTCAGCAGCATTTTAGTGTTAATTTCTTAAAATATCAAGTCTCAGGACTGGAGAGTAGCTCAGGGATTAAGAGTAGTGTGTTCCATTTTGTGCACCCACATGATGTTCATAAACATCTGTAACCTCAATCCAGAGATCAGATGTCCTCTTCTGACTTATGGACATGAGTCATATATGTGGTACATACTCATACATGCAGAAAAAATACTCATACACAAAAAGTAAATGAATCTAAATGAACTTCACACTCTCATTGAGTCAAAAAATTATAATATGACATGAAACTACTGAATATATTGGGTCAAGAAACCTGACATTTGGATCATTCAATTTTATGTACCAGAGTAGTAAACTCAGAGCATAGAATCAAATAACAATAATAAGATCATAAAGATTATCATCAGTTTCTTGTTAACCTATGTGCTAAATGGTTAACAGCGTCACATTTGAAGAGTCTAGAAAGTGTGTTACTTTGTGAGGATTTGAGAATTGATATGTAATACAAAATTTTGCAGCTTTGGAGCCAACCTCCTTATAAATGAGTAAACTAAACCAAAAAGAAGCTGACTTTGTTGTAAATTCTGCATTATATAGATCCAATGAACAAGTTTTGAATATTACAGTTGAATTCATCTACCTGAGCTAGTGTTTGACATTCGTGTTATTAATTTTCTGATTTTACTTATGCTTATATCAATCTTTTCTAAGGCACAATTAGTTTCCTTTGGGAACATGGGGCATTCATTGTTTGTCTGTGTGTCCATCTTGATAATCTTCTTACAATGTGCCCCTTGACACACTGTGAAGTTAAATCTTACTACATCATTGCAGATATTGAATGTTCCCGTAGACCATAAAGTGACTGTTATGACAAATGCTGCAAACCTGAATGGAACATCTGGGAACAGCATGACAGGGGCACTAGGGGTGACAGCTGTGCATACAGCGAAAGCTAAAATTCCAAGCACTTTGGGAGATGTAAACAGAAAATAGAGTGACAGCCTTTGCAAATAAAATGTCCTGTGGGCACATTCCAAATATCCAAGCTGCCACGCTTGGAAAAAAATAGAGTCCATTATGAGAAACCTCTACCAGTCACCCTTTTAAGCTTCATTGATTTTTATGCACAAAATAATGACATATTTGAGGATGATAAACGGATGGAGCCAATAAATATGGAAGGGAGGAACCACAAACCACTACAGAATTGTAATTACTGTTGGATTTTTAAAAATAAAACCAAGGTTTCATTCAGGACATGAGTCTTCTAATTATGAATTTGTGGGCATCAGTATGCTTTCCAAGTAAAATTTTAACCATGTTCAAGGGCAATACTAATGAAGTAATTAATATTTAGAAGGCATTTTGACACCATGTCCATTTAGCAAAACAATATTATTAAGTTCTACACAAGGGCCTATGACTTCCATGACCTTGGACTTTTGACAGTACAAGTGAATTTAACATTGAAACACATTCATCATTTAAAATTATTCATTATTTATTCTTTCCAATTTTATGAATTTATTTTGACCATATTCCTCTCCTATTACTCACTTTTATCCTCTTCCTCTAAACCTCATGTTATTCTCAACAATTCTTCTTCTTACTATCATGTCTTTTATTATATTTATGACACACCTGTTTAATTAGTACCACTCATGAGTATTGATAAGAATTTATTTACTTAGCATGAGCAATTTACCAGTTGCTGTACCACTGAAGAAAAATGGCTCCCTTTCACATAACAATCATTAACTTGTAGTAGATCTTTAGAAAGAGATAGTATCTCATGAGGCCTTCCACTTTCACCACAGAAGATTGATTATCTCCATCTTGTACAAGTCTTGGGAAGGTAACCATACTTCCTATGACTTTATGTCTGCAATGTCCATGTCATTTCCAAATACAGCAATTAATAGCACTCCTCTATATACATCTCATACATTCTTCCATTGTTCTGTAATGTTCCCCAAATCGTGGAGGGGGCAGATAGATGTCCCATTTAGTACTGAGCATATTCTTAGCACATTGAGAAGTTATTAATCTCTGCCTTAGCTGCAACCCATTGTAAAAAGAAATTTCTCCAACCAAAGCCAATAGCATTACTCATATATTGACAGAAGTGTAAATATCTACAATTTAGTTTCATATCATGCCCACTTAGCAAAACTGCAGATGAAAGTTCCTTATGAGGGTTTATGACTTTCTGGCACTGACTGTTGACAATTCAAAGCATAAAGTCCTCCTGTATGCAGACCTCAAATCTAATCAGAAAGCAGTTGGTTATTTTCCAAATAAGCACGCCACTACTCAACCAATGGGTACATCATTGTCATCCACCCATATGTTTACCATAAAAAAGTGTATTGCTTCAAAAAGAAAATCATGACAGTTTGTTTTAACATTTCCTGTCAAGTCAATGTTGTACTATATGGTTCATCAGTGAGTAAGACCGCTGATGATTTTCTCCTCTAGAGGTCTGTATGGCACCTTCCACTTGTATTGAGCCTAGCCTACTGGGGGAGAGTTTGTATATCAGTTCCAGCTTGATTTCTCTATGCCCAGTATGTGCTGCCATCATCATCTTACTGTCTACTTCTGGTTAGCAACCAAAAAGATGCTCAGTTTTATAGAAGCTGTAATATGTTAACTAAGGGAATTTTAGTCTGATTTCTACAAATAGTTTGCTGATGTCAAACACCTTTTTTTCTAGATACAGTTGATGCCTTATATATAGAAGATATCCAGTGGACAATGTTAACTACAATAATATGAAAAGATTTTATTTTATAGAATGAAAAATTAAATAAATTAATCCATTCACTTGACCAAGTTGATATCAGATATTTTCAGTTTCTTGCTGGTTTTAAATCTAGCTTATGGGACTGGAGAGATGGCTTAGTTAATAAGAATATTTGTGGCTCTTGTAAAGGATAAGAATTTGATTCTCAGCACCTAAGTTGAGTGGCTCATGACCACATGTAACTCCAGCTTCTGAGTATCTGATGCCCCTTCTTGCCTCTGCAGGCACCCATACACATGGCATGAAAAAGAACATTGTTTCAAAAAGAAAAGCATGGCACTTTGGTTTTAATATAATCCATGCCCAAGCAATTGTTTTTCCAGAATATTTCCATCTTAGTTGTTAACATTGTTGTAGCAAAGCACTAAAAAGCAGAAAATATAAGTCATTGATTTAGAGGCTGGGGAATGTAAGATCATTTAAAGCCAGATTCATATTCTACAGGGGGAATTTTTCCCTATGGCAATGTCTTCTATCAATTGCTCAACATTATAAAGCAGCAGGTCTCAACCTGTGGGTCATGACCCTTTCATAGGGGTTGCATATCAGATATCCTGCATATCAAATATTTACATTATAATTCATAATTGTAGCAAAATATACAGTTATGAAATAGTAACAAAAATAAATTTATGTCTGGGGTCACCACAACATATGGAGCTGTATTAAAGGGCACAGCATGAGGAAGGTTGAGAAACACTCTCCTAATTGCATAAAAGAATGATTTTTAGCCTTCTTTATAGGCTTTTGCATTATGGAATAGGAATGAGGTGGATTTCAATGATCCAGAGCTTACCTTGCATATACAAGGCCTTGGGTTTTACACTACAGTAATTGAAAGAGCAAGATAAAATTGAATCCTGCATGTTAAAGAGCAGGTCCCTACCTTGGAAGGTGGTGGACACTTGTAAAGATGGAGCACAGTGGGAGATCTTCAGGTGATGTGGCATGCCATGAAAAAGTATAATATGCTCTACCCATCTGTGCTTTAATTCCAGGCCAGGAGGTCCACCAAACATTTGCCACCTCACCTGAGATCCCAAAGTAAAATTAAGTGGTTGATGGGCTCAAGACCTGAACCTGCAAAACTGGAAGCCAAAGTGAACCTTTGCATTAGTAACTCTGAACTACAGTGATAAAACACCACATTCAAAGCAACTTAGAGAAGGAGGAGTTATTTGAGGTTTTAGAGGGATAAGAATTCATCATGATGAGAAACGTAGCGGAAAATGGCAGGCATGACTGTCAGAGCAGAAATTAAGGGGCTTCAATGTTTACCACATGTAGGGAGCAAAGAAAATAAGTAGACATGGCTTTTTAATTCAAAGTCTTCCTCCAGGGATATACCTTCTCCAGCCACACTGTACCATGTAAACCTCACCAAGTAAGAGCTACAAGAGGTAACCAAACATTTCAATGCTCAAGACTATGGAGGACGTTTCTCTTTCTAGTCATTATAATCATCACTAAATTGATTATTACAGCTATCTGTACTTTGAGTAAAAACTGACTTAAGCAGACATGAGTTTTGTTCATGCAATTTAATTTTCTCCTCAAAACATAACCTGCAATATCATTATCTTGGTATGTAGGGTTTTAATAAATGAGCTTAGTGAGAAGCAAACATAGAGACCATAGAAACAGCAAACAAAATTTAACAATTTAAAATAATATACTCTCCTATAAGTTCCTTACCAGGATGGTATTGCAGAGACATGACAAGCAGCATAAGCTTCACAATCAAGTTATATTTATTTATTCTTTTACTCTAAAGGAATCTATGACCTTCTCTGTGACTTTTTGCACATGTTGTAAAATTGTAATAATATATACATCATAAAATTATTCTGAAGATTAAATTTTATAAACTTAAAATTGTGCCTGGCACATGACTACTACAGTTATTAATAAATAATTGAAAGTTTTCATATATAGTTATTTTAAGAAATGTTTTTTCCAAGGTCACTGTGTTGATTACCTACCTTCTTCAGAATGGTCTGTGGAATCTTCTATCACAGATTTAAAGCTTATCGTTATATGAAATGATCAAATAGCTCATTTCTTTCAATCTATAAAATTACATATCTATTTCTGCAGAAGCATGAACAATTCTGGGGAAGAAAAATTCCCTCCCACTTGTATTTTAAGAGCTTACTTTCAAATGTATATATTAGAGGGGAGAAAGCAAACAGATCAAAAAGACAGAAACCCAAGATTTTGGAAGACATGGATACGTGGATCTTTTGACAATGTTCTTCTGTTTGTTTGCTTTTTTTAAATTACAGAAGTGTTCAGTAATGTCCTATTATTTAAATGTACCAATGCACTTTTTCAAAATGAGAATTGCTTCTGAATGTCATTAACAAGGATGCATGCAGTCTGTACTTTAAATATGAAAGAAAAGATAATTTGGTATCAATCACCGAAATGGAAACAGCTCTTGCTAGTGGCATGACCCATAAGAATTCCCCTTTAATTTAGTGAATATTTATTTACTTATTCACTTATGTATTTTATTCCTATTGTGTACAAGAGGCCACTTATGCAACACTCTTTATCCCATACTAATGTTTTACTATATTAAATCAAATGACTCTAAATATTCAGGAAAATGGAAAATGAATGGGTTTCCCAAAGTATTATAGGCACCTCATTAGTTATCTTCACTGTTTATATCTGAATATCTTGCATATTTTCCTATTACTTTAGAAGATATTAATAATGAATTCATGTTTTAGATGTTGCAGGCATATTTGGATAGGGTAAGAAACTATTAGGTAACTTGGAGTATAAAAACAACATTGGTAAAAAGTATACTCATAATTGAAAAAAATCTATATAATTAATATATTTGTTTGTCAGCACTTATAGAACTAAGTAAAATATTTCTTTTTTATTTTAATATTTATTTATTACTTCAGGTTACATCTCCATCGCAGTGTCCTCTTTCCACCCCTCCCAGTCCCACCCTCCCACCCTCTACCCCCATCCCTTCCATCCCACTCCTCTGGAGTGGAGTGTCCCTACATAATATTTCTTAATATGTATTGAACAGGCATTATAAATAAAAGTGTGATTTACTTATAAACAGCTATCGACTCATCTTTTGAATGTCATTCACTAGTCCATACATTTACTTGTGAACTTCATAATAATCACTGATAACTCTCAACTTTAAGAAATGTGCACTAGCATTGACTGGACAGAAGAAATAACAACCAGATTGATGATTATTTTGAGGCTCAAAAAATGTAATTAATGTGCTCACAACTGCTCTTGACTCTAAGATTTCAACTAAAATTCTGATTTTTCAATATGTTTCAGTGGATTTCCTGAGATTCTATGACTCCTCCTAAGTACCTATAAGATCTATTTACCATATTTGATAATTTGTTGTTTATGCTTACTCACTAGATTTTTTGGTACACCTTAATAAAAGTATCTCAAGTCCTAAATAATATGGATAACAGAGTTAAAGTTAAGAAATTATGTTCTTTCTGAATTCTGAGGCAAAATGCTCTAACTAAGTCTTTCGAACTTGGCTAAGTGAGAACATGAAGAAGATGAGAAGTCAGCTATTTTAGGGGAGGTTTTTCATATGTCAGCTATGTTTGCCCTGGAGATTCTACCTCTACCCTGATTTCTGGGCCCTAAGATTTACTGCTGATATATTTGTAAACTAACAGGTTCTGGAATAGGGAGATATGTGGTATGTCATTTTAGAATCATTGTTGAGCCTACTAGGCTCTGATAGTTTATTCCAGACCCAGGGGCACACAGATGGCTGTGGTTGAACTCTGTAGGATATTGGAAAAAAACCAAAAACCAAAAACCAAAACAAAACAAAAAAAAAAAAAAGCCAAACCAAACCAACCAACCAAACAAACAAACCCCTCAAAACTAAGAAGTAGGGGAAAGAGCTTTGTAACCATGGACAGTGCTGGTAGAAATGGAAAAAAAATGGGAGAGGGTAAGGGGAACGTAAAACACATATGTATGAAATTGTGATAGAAAAAATTACTAATCCAGACAATATCTGATTTGAGCAGAAGAAATAAATTTCCTTGTTGATTTAAAAGTTACAGAGCAACCTTCATCTGCACTGCCACCCTACATTCTACACTTGAAACTATAGCTCTTTTACAAGAGCAGTGGCGGCTAGTAGAATAGTGATATACACTAACCCTGCATGAAGGGATTTGGAAAAATTCTTTTAAATTTAAGAATCTTTTAAAGGAAATAGTTGTTGTCCTTCATATGTACTACAAAATTTTTACAATAGGAAAGTTATAAGACATGGAAATAGAAATAAATCATCCAGAAAGCATATACCCAACTATGAACATTATTTACTAATAACAATACTTTAAAAGATTCTCTTATGTGTCTCCAACTAGAATAATACTAAATTTTTTGCATAATGTTACAGAATTAAAATAGTGTTGTCCATAAATAGAGTTCTTGTTTTATTTTAAATTACTATTATCTAATGAAAATCTTTTTTGAAAATATATTTCTTGGTAATAAGTATTATTGATGTAACAAACCACAGCTCTCAGAGTTATTTCTGTAGCCATTTTGAGTGACCATTTCCTGTGAACTCAGGTTTAGATTACCTTGAATTCCTTGCCCCAATGTGGAAGCAGTTTTATGAAGTTTTTATGGTTTTATAGGACAAAAAAAATAATGTCATAAATCAAGTCAAGTTACATCAGAGAGGCAGGTACAGGGCATGTGAGAGGCTTTTTGACAGATTCAGTTTGCTTTCTGAGCTTTGGGTTGGTGAAAGTAAGTGAAGTGCTAAGTTAATATATTCCAAAAGGTTTTTGGCCATTGGTCACAGTATGTTAGTTCTGACAAAGAGGTGGGAAGGGATGGCTGTTCTGGATGGCTAGAGCAGCTCAAGATAACTAACTGGCTTTGGAACCCACACTTTTCTTCTTCCCACAGTACTGAAATTCTAGGGAGCCAATCAGTCTCTTCAGACAGATTCTTTTAAGGAGGTTTTTTTTTTTTTTTTTTTAATCACAGTCTCATAATATCTTTTTTTTTTTTTTTTAGTTCAAGTGTTTTATTTATTTATTTATTTATTTATTTAATTTCTTCAAGTTACATCTCAATCGCAATCCCCTCCCTTTCCCCCCTCCAGTCTCACCCTCCCACTCTCTTCCCCCTTAACCCCCCCCAATCCCCTTCCTTTATTTTTAAGTTTAAGGTATATCTTTTCCCCCCAAAAACTCCCCCTTTCAGTCCAACAAATGGTTCTTTCTCTTATAACAATAAATACAATACAAAACAACAGAAATAATTAGGCCACAATTATGAGAGTTATAGGGCTTAGCATACATTCCCAATGTCCAGTCCATACATATTTGGCACCTGACTTTCACATTCTACTATCTAACCATCCCATGAGTTTAAAGTTCTGTATCCAACTCAGCTTTCATCCTAACTTGCATCACAATTATAAAAGCATCTTCTTAGATCCATAACACCCTCTTAATTCCTAAACAACTCAAAATTTAACTATGAGACTCTAGCTATCTAGTTTTCTTTTTTTTAATTTTTTTATTTTTTAATAATTTATTTTTTATTTCTTCAAGTTACATCTCAATCACAATCCCCTCCCTACTCCCCCCTCCAGTCCCACCCTTCCACCCTCCTCCCCCTCAGCCCCACCATCCTCTTCCCTTCTTTTTTTTTTTTTTTTTTTTTTAGTTTAAGGTATTTATTTTTCCCCCCAACAGCTCTCCCTTTCAGTCCAAATAATGGTTCTTTTTCTTATAACTATAAATACAATACAAAACAACAGAAATAAATAGGCCACGATTATAAGAGTTATATGGCTTAGCATACATTCCTAATGTCCAGTCCATATGTATTTGGCACCTGACTTTAACATTCTACTATCTAACCATATCCATGAGTTTAAAGTTCTATATCTAACTCAGCTTTCATACTAACTTGCCTCATAATTTTAAAAATATCTTCTTAGATCCAGAACACCCTCTTGATTCCTAAACAACTCAAAATTTAACTATGAGACTCTAGGTATCTATTCTTCAACCACCTCAGAGACCTGAGAGGGATAAATATATCTGATTATATAGGAAGTGCAGGGCCTGCAGCTTTCAAAACTAAAAAATGACATACCAGTGGCTGCCTGGACAGTTCCCATTTTCTCTCCATACATTACAGCATCAATCTTCAGCCATTTGGCCCCATTTCTCTGACAGACATTGGTTGTAGAGCAGGAATTATGAAGGACTTACCTACCCTGTCTTGGCAGAGCTAGGCTGTCGACTTATCTGCTTCCAAGTTTTGTCCTTTTTGGACAGAAGTCTGTCTACAGTTGAAGCAAGTGGTTTTTCTTGCCAAGAGAATGGCTTACCACCAATTTAATCATCTCCCACTGGAGATTCTTCGATGCTCATCTTCTACTTGGAGTAGAATAGGGGGTGCTGTCAGGAGCTGACATGTCTCGATATCAAAAAATCTTAAGTTAAGAAAACCTCTTTGAATGCCATATTCTGCAGATCTCTTGAGGTTTTGGAAGATGCCCTATCTATCTCTTATATTTAGATAAGCAAATATTGCTT
>CAJQZJ010032499.1:1002324-1016175 GCA_907164525.1 Lophiomys imhausi | reverse complement strand
TGTGTGTGTGTGTGTGTGTGTGTGTGTGTGTGTGTGTGTGTGTGTGTATGAAGAATTTTTTTCAATGAGAATGTCATGAATGATACTTTGTATCAGGAAAAGATTGGTATAATGATGAAATGATTGGGCTGAGTATTAAAGTTGTATATACATTAAAGTATTTTAGTGTTTTGAACAAATATTTTGAATAAAGAAAGAATATACTTTGAGAATTATATACTTGCACCAAAGGAAGTTTTGTAAGATTTAAGGCTAAGATTGTATAGTTTATTTCATTCAATAAAGAAAGCTTTCTTCTAAGAGTTCTCGTGAATCACTGAAAGAAATTTAGATAATATGATTTGATTTGAAAATACCACTTTGGTCTTTTCTGCTGAAAGGATTGTAGAATGCATCAGATCAGGGGGCTAAATGAACTGCTGTTGAAGAAGATAAAATGAAAGATGTTTCCAATCAACAAATATCACAAATGCTTAGAATTTGCAGTTTCTTCTAAAAGGCATGTTCTAGAAGGCTAATAAATGGGATATTTCTTGAAAGATGTATAAGAAAAACCTAAACTTGTATCCCTCAGACTGAACCCTCTTCGCTATCACAGAAACTTGGAGACTATTCTCAAAAGAGGTTTGGTTGGATTATTTGGTTTCCTGGCATTTAATTTCTTGAGTACTTTGTAGATTTTCAATATTAGCCCTCTGTCAGATGTGGGGTTGGTGAAGATTTTTTCCCAGTCTGTAGGCTGCCATTTTGTTCAAATGACAGTGTCTTTTGCCTTACAGAAGCTTTTCAGTTTCATGAGGTCCCATTTATTGATTGTTGGTCTTAGGTGCTGAGCTGTTGGTTTTCTGTTCAGGAAGTTGTCACCTGTGCCAATGAGTTCGAGGGTTTTTCCCACTTTCTCTTCTAGTAGATTTAGTGTGACCAGCCCTATGTTAAGGTCTTTGATCCACTTGGACTTAAGTTTTGTACAAGGTGATAAGTATGGGTCTAATTTCATTCTTTTACAAGTGGACATCCAGTTAGACCAGCATCATTTGTTGAAGATGCTGTCCTTTTTCCATTGTGCAGTTTTGGCTTCTTTGTCAAAAATTAGGTGGTCATAGGTGTGTGGGTCCATTTCTGGGTCTTCAATTCGATTCCAATAATCCAATCAAAAATGGGGAACAGAGCTAAATAGAGAATTCACAAAGGAGGAATCCCTAATGGCTGAGAGACACTTGAAGAAATGCTCAACATCCTTAATCATCAGAGAAATGCAACTCAAGATGACTCTGAGATTCCATCTCACACCTGTCAGAATGGCTAAGATCAAAAGCTCAAATGAGAGCACATGCTGGCAAGGGTGTGGAGAAAGGGGAACCCTCATCCATTGCAGGTGGGAGTGTAGGCTTGTGCAACCACTATGGAGGTCAGTATGGTGTTATCTTAGAAAACTTGGAATAGCTTTGCCTCAGGACTCAACCATACCACTTCTGGGCATACACCCACATGACTCCTCATGAATCATAAGGAAGTTTCCTCATCTATGTTCATAGCAGCCTTATTTGTAATAGCTAGAAAATGAAAACAGCCCAGATGTCCCTCAACCAAAGAATGGATTAAAAAACTGTGGTACATCTACACAATGGAATGTTTCTCAGCTATCAGAAACAATGAAATTATGCAATTTGCAGCCAAATGGATGGAACTAGAGAAGCTCATACTGAGTGAGCTAACCCAGACTCAGAAGGATGCATATGACATCTATTCACTTATAGTCGGATTTTAGCTATATAGTACAGGATATCTATACTACAACCAACGCACCAAAGGGAGCATGGACATAGACTTTTTGTTTGTTTGTTTTTTAGTTTTCTCTCCCTGGCAATGAGACACTTCTCACTGGTGGTGCTGCCTTGTAGGCCCCAAGTGTATGAGGAGGCTCTTGTCCCTCAAATGACTTCTTGACTGGGACAAGGGACTGTTATGTAGGGACACTCCACTCCAGAAGAGTGGGATGGAAGGGTTAGGGGGTAGAGGGTGGGAGGGCGGGGCTGGGAAGGGGGGAAAGAGGATAATATGATGGAGATGTAATCTGAAGCAACAAATTAATACATTTATTTATTTAAAAAAAGAGGTTTGGTTAACTTGAGAAGTTCTAAAGCCAGAGACACAAAAACAGGAGGAAATCAGGACCATAAAAAAGGCTGAAAGTGAATATGTACATACAAAATTGTCAGAACTCAAGGATTTTCTACATCTCTTTGGGAACACAGAAATCAAATGCATACTACTAAAGAAGGTTGGAAAATTGTTCTGAAGAGATCAATAATTTAGAAATATTTTCAGTCACTATATAATTAAGGATTTTACAGAAATATTGGAAACATCTCCACTGACCCAGTGGATACAACTTCCTGTTAAATTTTTAGTAATTCATTTTTAAATTGATCAATGACATATAATTATAAAATACCTAGGCTGGACTCAAACATGATATACTCAAACAAAAAAGAACTTTTACCAGAATGAGCAGAAGATCTGTGTGGACAAACCAAGACACATTCATAAAACAATAATGGGTTATATTAAAAAACAAAACATTAAGAGAGAATATAAAAGTCCTTGAAAAATAAAAATCAGATAGGAAAATTCATAGCATTGCAAGTTAACTTTATTGTCTCATGATTGCCACATTCATAGTGCTTCTGATGGTACACAGGCCATACATTGCAAATGTTGGCTAGAGCTGTTTGTGCCTCACAATCTTAGTAACTCCATTTCAGAGGATCCAAAGCCACTTCTGGCCTCTGAAGGCACTTGCCACCCACATGGTGCATGGATACACACAGGTAAACCCATCCATACACATCCTTTAAGATGATTAGTCGACAATGTTTAATCGTTTTCCCTTTGTGATTGTTTTACCATTTTTTTCCCTAACATTGTATTTACTCCTTTCCTTGAAGAAAGAAATTGAAGAGGATGTCAGAAGATGGAAAGATCTCCCATGCTTATGGATAGGTAGGATCAACATAATAAAAATAGCCATCCTTCCAAAAGCAATGTAGAGATTCAATCCAATTCCCATCAAAATACCAACACAATTTTTTACAGTCATTGAAAGAAAAATTCTCAACTTCATATGGAAAAACAAAAACGCAGAATAGCTAAATCAATCCTATACAAAAACAAAACAAAATAAAAAACCAACCAAACAAACAAACATAAACACCTGGAAATGTCATCATTCATGATTTCAAGGGATACTACAGAGCAATAGTAAAAAAGTCAGCAGGGTATTGGTATTGAAACAGGCTGGTTGATCAATCAAATATGGAATTGAATACCAAGAAATAAACTCATAAAACTATGGTCACTTAATTTTTGACAAAAAGCCAAAACTGTACAATGGAAAAAGGAAAGCATCTCTAACATGTGGTGCTGGTCTAACGATGTCAACATGTAGAAGAATGCAAATAGATCCATATTTACCACCTTGCACAAAGTTTAAATCCAAGTAGACCAAAGACCTGCACATAAACTGGACACACTAAATCTAATAGAAGAGAAAGTGGGGAAAAGCCTCAAACTCAATGGCACAGGTGACAACTTCCTGAACAGAACAGCAATAGCTCCAGCTCTAAGACCAATAATCAATAAATGGGCCTTATGAAAATGAAAAGCTTCTATAAGGCAAAGGACACTATCATTAGAACAAAACGGCAGCCTACAGATTGGAAAAACACCCCCTTTCTTTTTATCCTTCTTTGTGAACTATTTAATCAATTGAAAGAGTTTAGGTAGCCTATTTCCTTGAAGAAATCACTCAACTTAAATCACCTCCTCACACAAGGAAGGTGGATGTTTGGTTTGTTCCTTTTAACATAATTTTGTAAAATAAAACTATTCACTAATACATCAATGATTGATGGCATGGCTATCAGAAGAATAATAGTTTAATCAGGTAGTTAGATTCCTGGTTAGCTACTTGCTATTAGAATTTGGAAAGTGTGCTGTCTGTTGGCACATTTATCTGGTATAAGCCTGAAATGATGTAGATAGAAAATAAAAATCTCATGACTATACTAATGTCGACATATGAGCTTCAATTCCCTTCAGGTTGCAAATATTCCCCCCCTCAAGGATTTTGTAGGAACTAAATCTTAACTGAAAAATATGGAGCTGTGTCTAGGATGGGAAACACTTTGCTTTTAATTACTCTACGCCACCTTTTTGGGACATTGATTTGAGACATTAGAAAAAAACAGAACAGCATACTCTAGTTAATGTGACATATAAATGATGAAATCTCAAATTGATTTCAATATAATGTGAACAACTATACCTGATTGAACCATTGGGCTAAGAAAATACACTAGAGTTGCTTTGTCTTTTGAAAAAAAATAAACTGTTAAATTCTTTACATATTGGCCCCTATTAGTTCCACTTAGACATTATTGGGATTTTGAAGGTATTTTTTATCGATGAAAATGGGTAAAGTTGTAAAGGTATGTAGACTAATACATGCATATTCTACAAGTGTCTCAAGACCTTCTTGAGTCCTTAAGATAAACCGTATTTACTGTTCATGTGTAACTAAAAACAGGTAAATGACTTAATATCTGATATTAAGACAATAAAGGGCATTTCTTAGGACTGTTTTACTATCATCTGCCTTCCATCTATCATCATCACCATCATTATCATCATCAACAACAACTCTGTCTCTGTCATCATCTTTTCTCTCTCCTTATACATATATATATATATAATCTTTTAATTTGGAAATTTAACTTTATTTAACACTCAAAGTAAAGAGTAGGACATGTGTAATGAGAGATATACTGATAAAGGACAATGAAGAATGAAACACTCTGGGCACCATGAGACCTTTTACCTTCATCTAATTCAAAAATTCATATCAATTTCTAAAAGCAGAACAGAATGTACTTCCCTCATGAAGGGAAAGGTTTTCCATCAGTGTTTTTCCCCCACACCACATCTATCTTACCGTTCTGAGAAACATTATTACTATTAATTTTAGTTCTGCTCTCCTCTGCCAATATTGTTCCATAAGAGGAAAAGCAGACCTGATGGGAAGTAATAGTAAGCTTTTCTTATGGGCTGTAATTGATGAAGGAATGAAATGCATTAACTAATTGAGGACAGAAAATTGGAGACCAGAATTCCATTAGAATTCTTCTACTTCCTAGATCTTTTTAAAGATTTTCAAAATACTTTTGTTTGCCCCCACATGCTGATTCTATTAGTTCTCTTTAACTCTCCATCTATCCTGAAACAATACATTTACCCATAAAGTCAAGTAGACTTTTTTACAGTTATGTTACAAAGAAAAAAAAAAGGGGGGGGGAATGACTTCCTAATTAAGTAATCATCCATCACCTGATGGCACTAAGGATCTGCTACTAACTACATATAAGTCAGGGTAGGGTGGAACATAGCAGAGGATTAAGTGTGACAGCCTTTTACTAGAGTCAAATGCCTCTCCTGAAGAGAATCTCTCCACTGGAGTCATTAGCTTTGGATTTGAAGGCACCAGGAATATTAATACAAACCATCATATTTTACAAAATATTCTGTAGGCTTTATTGTATCCTTTCTTATGAGGACTCTGCAAGATTGATGATTCTCACCTATTACATAAGTAGAAAAAAATGATGAGTGAAAGACTCAGAATAATCTAAGCTTATATTAATAAAGAATATGCTTACCTAATGAAGATGGCTCCCTTACAGGAATGATCTCTATTATACTTTAAAGAGGAGAAATGTTGTCTAGTTCTTACATTTCAAAATTATGCCCCTGATATCAGTTGTACTTTTTTTCAAGCAAGGGATAATCAGAAAGCAGAGAGAGAGAAAGAGAGAAAGAGAGACAAAGAGGGAGAGAGAGAGACAGAGAGACAGAGAGAGACAGAGAGAGGGGAAGATTAATTTGGAGACAAGCTCATGTTGTGTATCTCAGATTTCTTTTGAAGCCACAACATTTTACAACTTCAGCCACCCAAGTCTTGGGATCACAGGTGTGTGCCACCAAACGTGGTGATCACAATGCATAGCTTACTAATTGGAATTACAAGGTTATTCTGATCCTCTTCTGGGATATGGGTCTGGTTGCTAGGATACTACTTGAATGTACATTGTCTATGATAAATGATCAATTCAAATTAGGGAAAATAATTTCAATCAGAGCTTTAATATTAGTAGAATATTAGACATGAAGATATCACCACATTTATTGACAAAGCTAAGTAAGCAATGAATGTGTAGAGAAGAATTAACTATAATTATTACTCTTCTCTGAAACTATACAAATGTTTACTTTATGTATAAAACTTACCTTTTCTAAATTTGAATTGCTTCAAAAAGCATTGAATCTTGTACTAGGAAGAATATCAATTATGATCTTAAAATACAATCCATCTTGTCATGTAAAGCATGAAACACCCTTCAAATACTCTCAAGTCTTATAGTAGTGACCACTTACTTTTTTATTTGTTTAGGCTAGCATTTATCACCAAAGACAGTGTAACTATTACCCTGTCTACAAAAATTGACATTCAGTTTGAAAGAAAAATGTCACTTAGTTAATGACACAAAGCTCACATACAGAATGACAACATCCAGCACTATTAAAGCCATCTTCTTAACTGAATGAACCACAATCATATCTAGAGTAAATTATTGAAAATAATTTTCTTACTGAAATTTATCGGACTAAAATTCTAATTCATTTGTTATCTAAACATTATACACACTTCAAATATATTAGCAATAGATATTATTCAATGTTCTAAATTCCACATTTATTTCATGTGGAAAAAAATTTTCCTCAGCATCGTGACAACAATGAATAAGTCTCTCTCCATTGTCTGTGTCACTATGATGGTTGTGCTCCTCTGGCACTGTGAACAAAAACAAATATTTCCTCCCTCAAGCTGCTTCTCACAGTGATGAGAAGAGTATATAATCTTAAATTGAGATGAATGTTCTTAACATATTGATATGCAAGCAACTTGAATCCATAAATGTCTAAAAATTGCCATTAAGAGAGAGCTAAGAAGTCAGAAAATGGTTGTTAATGGATGCCAACATTTAATGAACAGAGAAAGAAAGTTAAGACAGAGAAAGAAAGTAGAACTTCTTTCTTTTTTAAAATACATAAATTTATTAAATTCAACTTACATCTCAATCCCAATCCCCTCTCTCCTCCCCTCTCAGTCCCACTCTCTCCCACCTATCACACTCCTCTAGTATGAGAGGCCCCAACATATCAGCCCCCCTTCCTCAGTTCTCAGTCACATGAGGGCTAAAAGCTTCTTCTTGTTCTGAGGCCTGACTTGGCAGGTCCACTAGGGTAAAGTGTCCCACTAACAGGTAACAAAGTCCATGACTGAGACCGCCCTACCCATACTTGTTAAGGGATCTGTATGAGGACCAAGTTGCCTATCCTTTATATTGGTATGGGGTGGGGGTCTAGGCTTTTTTTTCTTCTTATTTTGGTTAGTGTTTCAGTCACTGTAATCCTCTAGTGGCCTAGGTCAGTTGGTTCTGTTGATCTTCATGTGTTGATCTTGACCTCTCCAAATCTCTCTATTCCTCCTCCCTCTCTTACAAGGGCTCCAAGAACTCCACCTACTGTTTGACTCTGTGTCTCAGCATCTGTTTTGATTTGCTACTTGGTGGAATTTCTCCTAGGATAGTTATGCTAGGTTCCTGTTCCTTTGGGTCTGTGAGATGTAGGATGGTTATCATGTACTATAAGGCTAGCAACCAGTTGTAAGTGAATACATGCCATGTGTATCTTTCTGGGTATGAGTTAGCTCACTCAGGATGAGCTTTTTAGTCCCATCCATGTGGTTGCAAATTGCATGATTTCCTTGTTTCTGATAGTTGAGTAGTATTCCATTGTGTAAATGTACCACACTTTTTTACTCATTCTTCAGTAGAAGGGCATCTGGGTGGTTTACAGTTTCTAACTATTACAAATAAAGCTAGTATGAACATTGTTGAGTCAATGTCGTTGTGGTTTGATAAAGAATTGTTTGGATATATTGCCAGGAGTGATATGGCTGGGTCTTGAGGTAGAGCTACCCCAAGTTTTCTAAGATATCACAAGACTGATTTCCATAGTGGTTGTACAAGTTTGCACACCCACCAGCAATGGAGGAGTGTTCCCCTTTCTCCACATCCTCATCAGCATACACTGTCTTTTGAGTTTTTGATCTTAGCCATTCTGACAGGTGTGAAATAGATTAGAGTCATCTTGAGTTGCATTTCTCTGATGATTAAGGATGGTGAACATTTCTTCAATTGCCATTAGAGATTCTTCTATTGTGAATTCTTGGTTTAGTTCTGTACCTCATTTTTAGGTTGAAATTTTTGGTTTCTTGGTGTTTAATTTATTAAGTTCTTTGTAAATTTTAGATGTTAACTTTCTGTTGGATGTGGGGTTGGTGAAGATCTTTTCCCAATCTGTAGGCTGCTGTTTTGTTCTAATGACAATGTCCTTTGTCTTACAGAGTTTTTTAGTTTCAAAAGGTCCCGTTTATGGATTGTTGATCTTAGAGACTGAGCTATTGGTTTTCTGTTCAGGAAGTTTATACCTATGCCAATGAGTTTGAGGATTTCCCCACTTTTTATTATATTAGATTTAGTGTGACCAGCTTTATGTTTAGGTCTCTGGTCCACTTGGACTTAAGCTTTGTGCAAGGTGATAAATATGGGTCTTTTTGCATTCTTCTACATGTTGACATCCAGTTAGATCAAAGCTATTTGTTGGAGATTATTTCCTTTTTCCATTTTATGGTTTTGGCTTCATTGTCAAAAATTAAGTAACCACAGGTGTGTGGATTCATTTCTGGGTCTTTGATTTAATTTCAATTGCTCACAGCCTGTTTCTATGACATTATCATGCTGATTTTATTACTATTTCTCTGTAGTATATCTTCAAATCATTGATGGTGATACCTCCAGATGTTCTTTTATTGTACAGAACTGATTTAGCTCTTCTGGGTTTTTGTTTTTCCATATGAAGTTGAGAATTGTTATTTCAAGGTTTGTAAAGAATTGTGTTGGTGTTTTTATAGTAATTGCACTAAATATGTATATTGCTTTTGGCAGGATGGCCAATTTTATTATGTTGATCCTACCTATCCATGAGCATGAGAGATCTTTCTATTTTTGATATCTTCTTCAGTTTTTTTCTTCAGGGACTTGACATCTTGTTGTTCAAGACTTTGTCTTGCTTGATTAGAGTTACATTCAGGTATTTTATATTATTTGTGGCTATTGTCAAGGGTGATGCTTATTAATTTCTTTCTCAGCACATTTATCTTTTGTACAAAGAAGAGTTACCCATTTTTTAAGAATTAATTTTGTATCACACACCTTGCTGAAGATGTTTATGTGCCTATAGAAGTTCTCTGGTGGAACTTTTGTGGTCACTTATGTATACTTTCATATCATTTGTGAATAGGGATACTTTGACTTCTTCCTTTCCAATTTGTATCCCCTTGATATCTTTTAGTTTTCTTATTGCTCTGAATAGAACTTCAAGTACTATGTTGACGAGATATGGAGAGAGTAGACACCCTCTACCTGTGCCTCATTTTAGGGGAAATGCTTTATGTTTCTCTCCATTTAACTTGATGTTGGCTACTGGTTTTCTGTATATTGCCTTTATTATTTTTTGGTATGGCCCTTGTATGCCAGATCTCTCTAAGACTTTTAGCATGAGGGCATGTTGGATTTTGTCAAATGTTTTTACGGCATCTAGTGAGAAGATCATGTGGTTTGTTTTCTTTCAACTTGTTTATATGGTGGATTATGTTGATAGATTTTCAAATGTTGAAACACCCTGCATCCTGGGATGAAGCCTATTTAATCATGGTGTATGATACTTTTGCTGTGTTCTTGGATTCAGTTTGCAAGTATTTTATTGAGTATTTTTGCATCTATGTTCATGAGGGAAATTGGTCTGCAATTTTCTTTCTTTGTTGGATCTTTGTGTAGTTTAGGTATCAGGGTAGCTGTAGCTTCATAGAATGAGTTTAACAGTATTCCATCTGTTTCTATTTTGTGGAAGAGTTTGAGGAGAATTGGTATCAGCTCTCCTTTGAAGGTCTGGTAGAATTCTAGGCTGAAACCATCAGGTCCTGGGCTTTTTGTGGTTGGGTGAGTTTAATTGATGCCTCCATTTCCTTAGGACTGCTTAATTTATTTACCTGATCTTGATTTAACTTTGGTACATAGAATCTATCAAGAAATTTGTCCATTTCACTTATGTTTTCAAATTTTGTATAGTACAAGTTTTTGAAGTAGGACCTAATGATTCTTTGGATTTCCTCAGTGTCTGTAGTTATTTCCCCCTTTTCATTTCTGATTTTGTTGATTTGGACATTTTCCCTCTGCCTTTTAGTCAGTTTAGATAAGGGTTTGTCTATTTTCTTGATTTTTTTCAAAGAACCGACTCTTGATTTTGTCAAATCTTTATATTGTTCTTTTTGTTTCTAAGTTATTAATTTCAGTCCTGAGATTGATAATATCCTGCTGTTTGCTCCTCTTGGTGATGTTTGCATCTCTTTTTCCTAGAGCTTTCAGTTGTGTCTGACTATATGGTCAGTTTAGGAGAAGGTTCAGTAAGGTGCTGAAAAAGTATATTCCTTTGTTTTGGGTGACATGTTCTGTATGTATCTGTTAGGTCCATTTGGTTCATGACCTCTGTTAGTCTCATTACTTATCTGTTTGGTTTCTGTCTTGATGACCTGTCCATTGGTGTGAGTGGGGTGTTGAAGTCTCCTACTATTAATGTGTGGGAATCAATGTGTTGTTTAAGCTTTAGTAGTGTTTCTTTTACAAATGTGGATTGTAGGGGTTAGATAAATTAGATTTAGAAAATATATAGGAGTTTCTGATACTGTCTCTTAATTCTGGGCCTGAAGAGCATTATCAGCATGAAGTCAGCAAAAACAGGAAAGACTTAATAGACTGAAAAACAGGAAAGACTCAATAGACTGAAAAACAAGGTTGAAGTCAGGAAAAACAGGAAAGACTCAATAGATTGAAAAACAAGGTTGAAGTCAGGAAAACAGGAAAGACTTAATGGACTTGAAGAAACAAAGTATCTGGCCTGACATTGTTTTCAGCTGCTAAGTGGGCGGAGCCCAAATTAAGCTGAAACAGAGTTCCTCCTATTTAAGGACAGTGCATGGAGCCCAGAAGAAGAAGAGACCCCTGATGCTAGAGAGCTCCAAGAGTCCTGCTGAAAAAAGGGCTGGCCATTGATGGCCAGCTCTCTCCCTGAAGCAGAAAGAAGCCGGTGAGCAAAGAAAGCCTGAGCAAGATACCAAAAGGCCAAGGACTGGACCCTGTGGCTCAGCTTTTGCCTGGAGGGGTTTGATCTGTCCGATCAGTGGCCTAGGGGAAACTGTGCCTGGCTTTAAGGACTGAGGCAGAGCAGCTGAGTTCCTGATTCAAAAGAAGTAAGTTGGCCTGCAGACGGCTGGGGTCTCCCACAGAGAAGAAAGCATGAAGCCTTATTTAAGATGAGACTGCAATAACCAACTGACCCTGACGAACCTGCATCTGAGAGATCCAGAAAAAGGACTGCTAAGTGTGTTAAAGAATCTACAACAAAGACTGTGTTCCTGACGACTGAGGACCTGCCCCAGAGACTGTATCATTCTAAAAGGTTATGAAAGTAGTTGTTATGATTATCAATAGGTTTAGTGGATAGGTTAAAGGGGTTGTAGGAATTTATAGGATTAATAGTTAAGAAATTGTTGGTGTTTGTTATAAGTGAATTTAGTAATAAATAAATAAGAGTTAAATAATAATTTAAAAGTTCCGTTACAGTGGATGCCTTTGTACTCGGGGCATAGTTATTCAATATTGAGATGACATCTTGATGATTTTTTCCTTTGACGAGTATCTAGTGTCCATCCCTATCTTTTTTTTTTTAATTAATTTCAGTTGAAAATCTGTTTTACTTGGTATTAGAATGGCTATTCAAGTTTGCTTCCTGGGACCTTTTTCTTGGAAAACTTTTCCCCAGCCCTTTACTCTGAGGTAAAGTCTATCTTTTAAAGTATCTGTGTTTCCTGAAGTCTAAAAACTGAGTGAAATCCTACATCTGAAAACATTGTTTCTAGAAGGGTTAAATCCGCATTATTACTATGTAGTCTTCACACCTATTAGAGTCTCATAGAGATCAAAATGTTCTTACAATTGTTTACAGTTTTTTCTCACTTAATCCCTTGCTATTCTCTCGCATCCTTTTCAAAATGCAATATTAGCAATAAAAATTAAGTTCAGAATTCTGCTTCTGTACATAAAATACAATGACAGCTAAATATCTAACCTGAGGTCAGCCTAGAGCCTGTCCTTCAGTGGTTGTATAGCATAATGACTACTTAACTACCATGAAGCATGACTATTAAGAAGAGCAAGGATTAACTTTAAAATAAATTAAGTCTAGACACCATACATTGCATTCACATTCTTGGTCTTTTACCTGCTTCCCAGAGCAGTTTATTTCTCTGCCATGAAGTACTTATAGACTATTGTTTAATTTTGCATTCTGCTGTGACCAACAAACATTTGGTCCCTAGTAAGCAGAGAATACTTTCAAAGTATTCAGTTCATTTCTTGTCCTCACCTAAGAGAATTTTGAAGAAGTCAGGACCAATTCAATTTAACAACAATAACATCAACAACAAAACATTAATGAAAAAAGTATTTAATTAGGAGTTTGGTCTTTATATCCAGATATTCTTTTCTTCCTTCTCCCTTATGCAAATATAACAGATTTTTGCATAATTGTAGTGACTTCCTTTATTTTTCTGAAAGTATAATGTCTGATAACTCAATTAGGTATGTCAAGTACTAATAACTAATTTTGTACATTTGAATACCATATGAGATACTATGAGAAAAGAACATTTTAACTAACTCCATTTCAAAAGTTTGTGATTTGGGGGCAAGACACATGACATGGTGGTTAAGAAAGTTTTTGATGTTTTTCACGACCCAAGTTTATTTTTCAGCACTTTGTTGAGTTGCTCATAACTATCTGTAACTCTATATCCACAGGATCTGATGTTGTCTTCGGCCTTAGTAGGCACCTAAAAGCCCATCGTATACACTCATACAAAAACATAGGCATACACATAAATAAAGCATATTCTACAAAGAATTTATGGTCTTTGCAACATAATACTCATTTACTTTCTTGTTTGAAATCTTCAGTAGTGTTTTTGTGATCCACACTTTAGCATAAGGTCCTTCCTATATTTCTAGTTGTTTCTCTCCCATCTCCTTCCTTTCTGTCTTTTTTTCTGCCCTCCTCTCTGACCCTGTTTGTCTCTAAAAACTTATTAGTGGGCTAAAGTCGATATTTACTAGCCCATCTCATGTTTTCACCAGTGTTTGTTATGTGTTCTCTGTTACAGCTTCCCTTAGAGATCATAATGTGCCACCCAGATTATGTCTGAGCTGATTTTGCTATGTTCTTTGAAACATTCCACTCTACGCTCTTCTCACTCTTCTCATGCTATACACACAGCATATAAACTTCATAAGAAATAATAGTACTCATAAAAATACAAAATTATGTTATCTTTTCCTTAAATATGATGTTTGTTATGTATTGGTGGTTCTTATCAATTGAGTGTATCATTGATCTTTTGATAAATTACTCTTATTTGATGCTCCTAGTGTCAAAAACATATCACAAAAACAAAAAAAGTACAGGTTTAAAAAAATCATGTCTTTTTCCTGTATGGTCTAGTGTCGCGTCCCCTTCGACCAGCAAGGATGACGCAACTCACAAAAGCTCTTCTCCAGCAGT
>CAJQZJ010032499.1:991599-1002314 GCA_907164525.1 Lophiomys imhausi | reverse complement strand
ATGAACAGCCAATCAAGTAAAGCCACGTGGTGCTATCTTAGAGGCCCACGTATGCGGAAGCAAGCCAGATCAGCGGTCTTAGCCAAATATGGACTTGTTTACCATTGAGAGCACTCACCGTCAGGCTGGTGGAAGGCGGAAACCGGTGCCATCTTTAGGGTGCAGCACGTCGCAGCTCTCTACAGTCTAGTTTCTTCAATTCATTTCATGGCAGGCAGAAAACAAAATACACAAATTATAAATTACACTGTGGTAAGTAGTAGGCTGTATTTCAGGGTGACACTAGAAAGTTAAGCACTTGAAGATCAAATGTGAGTTGGGGTTTTGCTGCTCTGTAAGCTTTCTTCTTAAGATAGCACATGGCAATCAAAATAATTTCTTTAGTTCTTTTTTTTTTTTTTTTTTGTCAAACCCAACAAATCCCATGAACATGTCAGCAAAACAGAAAATGGATTTCCAAGATTTACTCTATGGAAAGTGAAGGTCTCAGGACAATCTTATTATTCTATTCATTCTCCCTTTAGTTGTAAGGTCTGTTATAACATTAATTTTTGTTGTCCAGCACTAAGTTATAGAAATAACTCAAATATATGTAAATAAGTTAACTGTCTCTCAGTCATGCTTTACTGTGCTGTGAACATTTTCCTTGGGTAAATTCTCACCATAATACGAACAAATGCATTCCATCCATTTGGCAAAGCTTTTTCCTTGCCTGTCTTCTGTCTTCCTTGACATTGCTCTTTTGACTACTGAAGTTGTTGCTTCCTTTTTCATCCTCTGCTCTGTTCTTTGTTCACTTCATTTAATAACTTACTTACTGTACTCAGACTTTTGTCTGAAAGATAATGTGTACTGTGGTGTTTTGCAATGTTTTACACTGGTCTGTCATTTATTGACAATACTGCTATTTTATACCTGAAAGGATTGAAATAATTGCCTCAGATTTCTTTTTGCTTGATTTTTCTTTCTGAATTTCTGAGCACAGGGTTTTTGGCTTTGAGGTAACCCATGTTTAAACATTAATTTCTCCATTTAGTCAAAACCACACAATTATTAAGTTACTAGAACATTATTAACTTGAATTCCTTTCATTGTCACATCAAAGATACTATATTTATTTCAGGACTATTTTAAGAGTTACTTGAGACAATCATTATTAGATAATTACCAAAAGTTTGTCAAAAATACTTTCTAAATGAATGGGTAATATAATTAATCATATTCAGAAGTATGTTGAATAGATACTACTGAGAGAGTAATGGTGTTGTCTTGTTTCCACACACAATTTTATACTTACACATTTGATGAGTTTATGATAATTATTCATCTTTTTATAAATACAAATGTAACCATAACTTTTAATTTCCTGCATTAAAAAATAAAGTACAGCAGATTCAAGATAAAGTGTTCAACTGTGCCTTCTACAGCAAAGTAAGAAGGTTTGAGAAGCCATGTAATGGGACGTGATCACAATCAGGATCCTTACAAGCAAGTAAGCTGTCTCAGCTTGAGCTCATTGGCAATGAACTTTGTGCTCCACTTCTTCTAGTTAAATTCATTGAAAATTCAACTGCCTTATATGATGCTAAATCATGTCAATAAACAAGTGCTCAGGGTCAGGGATCTGATTTAGTTTTTTGGGCCCAATCATCATCAAATGTTCTCTTGGATGATAAGAGGTCCATAAAAATGGAATAACTACTGCAGTCCTGCTAACTTAGCAGGAAATTTTTATTTTAAGAAAAAAAAAGATATTTTAAGAAAAACATGCTATTTGTCCATTCTATACCTACCCTTTCTTTCCTAGATCTCTGAGCAAAAAGAGCTGAGGTTCTATGGAGCAGGAACACCCCATAGTTCTTCACCCCACCCTGCAGGATTTATCTTATGAATCAAAAAAATAAGCTTCGCCTGTCTATACTTCATGTATAAACTGAGCTCTATTGCTAAACATTTTCATCACTCCCAAATGATGTCAGAGTTAATATTTCTTTGTGAGGAATACACACACACACACACACACACACACACACACACACACACATTCATTCATTCATTCATTCATTCTGTGGTTCCAAAACAAATATCATATGATCAAAAAACCAGGGAAGCTTTTAAGCTCCAGCTGTGTTTCATTCTCACCGAGATAAGCAGTCAGAGCAAGAAACAAGAGATGTCTCTGTAATTTGTTTGGGGAGTAGATATTTTTAGTTTTCCATTCTTTTGCAAGTTCACTATATAACATGAAAATTTTGAGGCTTTTATAAAAAAAAAAAATCACCTTAATTTTTCTGGGAGATGTGAACACCATAATCCTTTTCAACTACTGGTAATGAGCTGATATGTGTGTAGATCTTCAGAACCTTCCTCAGGTTATTAAAGTAGTGTTCATTATAAATGAAAGTAAAGACAACAATAGAACAGGCAATTAAAATAAAAAGGATTCTCAGAATTCAAAAGAAGCACCAAAATATTAATATAAAAAATGAAAAGGTCACAAGAGACACTTCAGTGGTTGGAACAAGAATTTGCAAAGGAAGAAGAAAAAAAATTCATGTTGAAGTTTCTTCAGATGTATATAAAGATGTGCTTAATATTAAATTGTTTTTGTCTAAACAAAGGCCAAGAAATGTCTCTTACCATGTCATCATGTGGATTTTTAGCAGTATTTTTTTTATCCAGTGTCTCCAATTTCAGAATTAAAATTCTATCAGAATATTATGCTTATTTTGTTTTCTGTGAATAAGCACTATTTATGAGGAGAAAAACTTTTTTCTCACTGAGGAACAATCATCTGGATGTGTACACCCACATAAACATTTGTGTTTTTAAGAAGTAATATTATTCTGTATGATAAGCTCATTTGTTAGTAAAACAATTATATTACATATTCGCCAGAAAAATAGGCTCCAGAAAATTGAATGTTATGATATTGTGACATAATTAGTGTCCATAATAATAGAAAAAATGCAGTATCCACAAAGATCATTCATCTGCAGTTTTATTTATGTGACAGTGATTTTAATACACTTAATTTATCTACTTTTTCTGGGAAAGGAGACAATGATTAGAGTTACTTCAAATTTTACTTGGTGCTTTAGTATTAAAACAATGATTACATTGCTATAAAATTGGTAGACCTAAACCAGATAAGTTATTTTCTAAATTGAAATAATGCAATAATAACTATAACAAATTATTATAACACAAATAACTATAACAAATAATTTTAACAAAATCAAAATTATAGAAATGATTTTTGATTATTATCATTATTGTGTTATTATTATTGTTACTATTATAATGGACTTTAGTAAATGAGACTATGTAACTCACACTGGTCTTGAACACATTGTGGATCCAAAGATGACACTGAAATTATGGTCTTCATTTCATCATCTTTCCAATGCTGTGATTGCTAGCACATGATAGATTTAATATTTTACTCTATATGATAATTGCATATGAAGTACATATTTTCTTTCAAACGAAATAGCCTTGAATATTCCTGAAGTGATTCAGGAACTCTGTCTCATGATGATTTAATGTTGTAGTAGGGACTTAGGTAATAACTAAAGGCTTTCACAGCATGTGCTTTTTAAAATTAAATCATTAGACAATTTTCCTCAATACTCAATTCAATATGCTGAGATGTGTTCTGCTTGAGATTTCACAAGGCTTGTGCATACTGTAATAATTTCTTTGTGAGTTCATATGTGAAGCTGCCTTGTTGTGTCTTGGGGACACTTTTTCCTTCTCTTCCATTTACCTCATTTGTCTCTTAAATTCTTTCTACCCCCTTCAACAATTCTTGAGCTTATAAAGGAGAGGTTGAGGTATATATGTTCTATTTACAGCTGAGCTTTTTGCAGTCTCTTATTTTGTGCACCTTGGCCAGTTGTGGGTCTCTGTGTTATTCACCATCTACTACTGCAAATAGATGATTCTAAAATAAAAGTTGAGAGATGCATTGATCTGTGAAGGCAACAATGAGTCATTAGGTGTCAGCTTAAAACTATCTCCACTTAGCTGAATAGTAGTCCGTTTCTCCCAGAGACAATGATGTATTTTATCATAGGTTGTTGGATGATAACAGTGCTAATGATTTCATCTTGTGAATCATGACTTAAAATCAACTAAAAAGTAATTGGTTACTTCTATGATTCCTGAACCATCATTTTACTAGTCTTGTCAGAATCAGAAAATATATAGTAAATTATACAGAAGAAAAATGAGTGCAATTGACATAAAACTAATAATATTTTAAAGAAGAAAACTGAGTCACCTTATAACTGGTAAGATCATTAACACCAGAACAAGAGCAGAAGAAATAAAATACCATCATAAAATGATAGCATAATATTTTTGCTTTGCTTTTTTCTTTACAGAGTATTGAATCATACTGTGATACTCAGTTGAGACATTAAATTGGGGCCACCTAATAACACAAATAGGTAACTAATTAATATTTTAATTTGAGATGAAAAATCATAGTGTTTATCTTTGTGATGACTTTTATATATATCCAGTTGGAAAACAAAATTAAATGTAAAGGCTTGGACAATAGTTTTATGGTTGTACAATTCCCTAGCTTCATAGTGAGTCCTTAGGTCAATCCTTAAAATATTCTTTAGACATAAATATTTTGAAACAAAAATATTTTCTCAGTGGTAGTTGTTATATAAATTCATACTTAACTGGGATTTGCTAAATGTAAAATGTTGAATCTGAGAACTTACATGACAATTACCTAAATTTATGTAAACATTAAAGACTTCCATGTCATAGAAAGGCTCCAAAATATTCAATGAAACATCTGAGTTTGGTACCAGTTTATTATTCTAATATTCAAGCCAGTTGCTTCCATTTAAAATAAACCTGCACAATATTTTCACACAATTAAAAAGATAATCTAGTCTCACTTAGCAATGGTCTTAAGCTTTGTTCTTAAGTCACATTACATAGCTTAATATAAACTGATTAGTCTATTTGGTATAGATCATAATATATTTACATTATAATACCTTAAAATATCTAAGTTTATTTTTGCTCAATATCAATATATTCTGATCATGTTAGTTAACTTAACAGACATTATATGACTCTCACAGTATGCAAATACAAATGTTGCCATATGGCATAGACCACTACTATCAATTTTTAAAATGATATATGACTCTGTATCAAAATCTTACAGATATATGGCTATCATTTGTGACATTTTTTTTTTTAGTGAATTTAGATTCAGATTCTCAGTATTTCCAAGAAACTGATTTGAACCCGTCTTGACAATGATATTGATATCATTGGTCATAATTTCTGCAAGATGTGTTCTACTCCAGGCTCTGAAATATAATTTAAATAGAAAAAAATTGTGAAACAACCTATAAGCTATAATTTTACCCTTCCTTGAGTTACATAACACAAAGTTAATAGTAGGAAAAAAGAGATGAAGTCTCTAAGCAAATGACTGAAGAAATAAAACTTACTCCAAACAGGGCCTCATTTGCCCAGAAATCAGCCAGGTAGAAGAGCATTTGATTTAGATCAGATTGACCAGTGCACTGACTGTTGAGGATATCAGTGCTCTGAAGCATTGTAAAGCAATGCTCATTTGTAGTAGAGATGGGATTATTCATGTACATATTTTTCATCTATCTCCTTTGCCTCCACAGATAACTTTATTCTTTTTTTATGAAAGAGAATAATATGTTAAAGAATTTACAGCTAGAAATTATTTGCTTCCTCTGGGATAGAAAAAATGAGATTCCCTAGAGAAATGAATATAACATATTAATATTAGATAAGGAGACATGGCTAGTGGGATAAATAATGGCAGCCTTGTGAGTTGAAAAGGTAAGATATTTGTTCTTATGTTGCATATAATATATTACTGTGCAGTTAGTAAAGAAAAATTCACAAAAAAATACCATTTAGCATTTGAGTAGCCAAATTCAAGAAAATATTGGTACTTCCAATAAAAATTCTATTACTGTTAGAACACCTATTCTCAGTCACACACAGTTTCACATGCACACACATACATACATGTACACACATATATGTACACACACATACACATGTAAACACACCTATTTATGTTCTCAAGATCATAAGTACATATACACAAGCTTCTGCTCTCCAGGTACACTCAATTTTTTTTTGAGATTTCTAAGATTTTCCCCTTTTATAGGAAAGGTGGAATGAGATAAAGTGGTCTCTACTCCATACAATAGAGGAAATACTTTTGTGAGTCACAGACATAATAGCATCTTCTGTTGCAATGAATTCAACTCTCTGAAGACATAATGCACTATATCTGAACACATTTCTCAGTTCTCCAATGCCCTGGCTCAATATAGAAATGACTTTGTCCCATAAACATCTACTTATTACCAATTGTTCACAATAGCAACAAAGAAATTGCAGACTTTTAGCCAAGAAACGCTGACTTGAAAACTGAACTTTCTGATACTTGATAGATACAACTCTCCATGAGATATATCCTCTATGTCAAAATGCTAATAATTAAGCATCAAAGAAGTCCTTACCTAGGCTCTGAAAGCACTGATTTATTTTTCATCTCTAAAATTACATTTTCATTTTATAGAACTCCTGTATATGACTGATTGAAATAAACTATGTGAATTAATGAACTTATTATTATCAATTATGTAGCATTTTGTAAAATGTTAATTTTAGTGATACTGGTGACAGGACATGCTTCTAATGAACTTAAATACCTTTTAACATTTGTTCCAAATTTGTGATGAAATTCAATACCACACAATAATTTCTTAAAGTATGGGTCATGTATGTAATTCAGACATCAGGTGGAGTTTTAACAAATGATTATTGAAATATATTTCTGTGCTATAGAGCACCAGTAATTAATAAACTTAATGAATGTTTAAAGATAACCTCTAAAATAAGCTATGTTGGTATATTAGCATGAGTGTGGCAAAATGCCTGAGGAAATACATTTAAAGGAACAAAGATTTATTTATTTTGGTTTATAGTTACAGAGATTATTGCCAATATTCTTCTGGCCTAATTATTTCTGGTTCTGTGGTTAGGCATAACACCATGATTGAAAGGTGTAGAGAAACAAAATTGCTTACCTCAGGGTAACCAGAAAGCAGAGAGTAAGGGATGTGAAGCCAGTGATCACGAATCTCTTTCAGTTGTACATCCCTAGCTATCTGCTTCCTCCTAAGAGACCCCATTTCCACATCCTCCCAATAACTTCAGGCCCTTATGAATCCTTCAATGGATTAACCATTTGGATATATCAGAGCCTTCCTGATCAAATCACCTCTCAATGATTAGATCAACTATATGGGGCAAAGGCTTCAAGCACGGATTTATGTGGGCCCTTTACAAAGTAAGGTAAACATTGTATCAGCATTTACAACTCACAGTAAGTGAAATGAGCTACTTTCCACATACTTACTTGACTTCATAATGTTTTTTTTTTTTTCAAACTGAAGTATTTGTGGTTAACATACTATATAGGCAACCTGATCCTAGTTTTGAGATGTCTTCTTTAGGAGACAATAAAGTGTATTATAATAAAGTCTTTACTGCTAATGAAAGCATTTTTTTTCCTGTTCCAAGTAAGCACATGGGCCCACAAGTGAGAGAGGAGAGAGTGATATGAAAGTAGACATGGTCAAAAAAAAAAAAGCCAAAGAAGTCTGTCTCAATGTTCTGTCAAATTTTGTGACTAAAAATATAAGTGATAACACTTTAAAATTAGGACACATTGCATTCTGAGGCAATTAGGCACTGTTTGTGATAGTTGCAGAGGAAAAGGGCATTTTAAGTAACTTTGATTTGAAACTTTAAGTCATATAGTAGTGAGCTTTGTGTGTGTGTGTCATTATATATTCATGATTTCTAGGTTAACAAATTCTCAGGAGTAGTTTCCTAACAAAATATGAGCTAGACAATGCTGTAGATAAGTAAGGGGTCAAGAGTCCTGTTTCTTATTTCTCAATCACCCAAATACTACCTAGAGATTTTAGTAAATCAAAACAGTCATATGTTTTAGAATACTAATTAAACCCCTGTTTAATTTGAAGCATTCTAATAATTTATCTTCAAGTGCTTGACAAGATGTGATCCCTTTAATTGCTAGATCACATGAATGCCCATAAACATGTCATGATATGGATTAGATACTATAAATTTTATTATAAAAAGGCAACTAATATTGAGGGTAATTATATCCTTTGCTTATAGGCAAACAGCTAACCTATACTTAACAAAGTTTGAACTAAGACCCAGGTCATTTAAACTATAACACCATTGTCTTAGATGCATATTTTTATTAAGGCTTTACTAATAGAGCAACATAATCATAATGGGAAACAAAAGTAATTCATTGTAGCACAAGTTGAATAAAAAAAGGTCATATAGGGAATACTAATGGAATTTCACTTCCAATTGAATTTTAAAGAGTTCCTTTGTGGTTGTTGTACATTCTTCTCACCAAGTGAAAACCCTACTGTTCACTCCTTGACCTTTACCCTAAGTTTTATCTCATCACATTGCAACCTGAACAGATCTGGCTTTGTTGATATGATAGCAGGAGAATTGTGAGGCATGCAGGACACTTACAGGTAGGAGTAGAATTATCTACCAGTGAGAAAAGCAAAAAACAAACAAACAAACAAAAAACTGAAATTCAGCTTAGTGTTCATTCTATTGTGCTAATATATAGCTGAAATTGTTGAAATCTTTATTTGGACCGATGAAAAGTCAGTGTTATCAGGACAGGTGACGTTAGTCATAACAAGGGCATTCATACTAAATTGTAGAGCCCATTCTCAAATAGGAAAAGAAATTTGCTGTCTTGGCTCAATTCCAAAGGACCAGGAATTGTCCAAGGGTCAGTCATTGAGCACTAAAATTACAGTAAAAACTTGGATTTTTATTGTTTCTCATTTCAGAAATGATTAAAACAGTTCAAATATGTAATACCTAACTGAAATTGGATCCCGTTGGCATTGCTGAAGAATTACAGACATCTGAATTTTATCTGAAAGGCAATAGAGTGAAAACCAAATAATAAAATTAAGAAGATTGTAACATGAAACAAAAATGAGAAAGCAGTAAGGTAACCCTGGATAAAAATTCTGGGAAATAATATTGACCTAATATAAATCCTTCTTTAGTGTGGATAGACAAATCTAGAGAGGGCCATCTTTACTCAGCTAGCCCCAGGAGAAAAAGTAACATTTCTCAGCCATTGCTTTTTCACAACGCAACCGTTTTTACTTTGAAAACATGGACCATAAAACTACAAAGAGCCATTTGTTGGACTGAAAGGGGGACTTGTTGGAAGGAAGAAGATATACTTTAAACTTAAAAAAAAGGAAGCGGATGGAGGGGGTGTGAGGGGAAAGAGGGTGGGAGGATGGGACCAGAGTGGGGAGTAGGGAGGGGATTGGGATTGAGATGTAACTTGAAAAAATAAAAATATTTAAAAAAACCCTACAATTCATGGATCAAATTTGTCCCTTCTGTCCTAAATTTGGAGAGTGTAGATATTTATTCTGACATAGATGTAGCCATTCATTTGTCTGTTGGCCATAGAGTTTCTTGCACAGAAGATAGTGAGTTGAATACTTGTTAAAAATATCACATGGCCTACAATACCTAAAATATTTATAATAATTTTGTTCTTTAAGAAATAGTTTGAAAACCCTAAACAAGCACATGTTTCATGAATAATGTAAGTGGCATTGCAGGGTAAGAATAGGAATTGAAGTATGGAATAAAGGTATAACATTGTGTCTACTTTATCACCACAATAAAGTGGTATTAAAGTATTTTCAACTTTACCTTTCAAATAGTTAAGGAATCTTGAATCTTTTGCTTATATTGAGGAAACATATTTATTTTTCTTTATTTAATTTGAAAACACAAGTAAGGTTCTCAAAGGTAGTAAACTTACACATAAGATACTTGAAATTTGTATTATTAATTCTTTGTTAATTCTTAAGTTCAATTACCGTGTGTTATCCATCTAATATGTACCGAATACTTCTCTTGCTGTGAGGGACATTAAAAAAATTGATGGAAATAAATCCAGACAGAAAAGTCTGTTCCTACCACACTTCTCACACTAAAGTGCAAGGTAGACATAAGGTACTAATGGGTGCAGTTGGCCTGGATATTAAATGAATCACTAAAAAATAAAAGGAATAGTTTAGATATGAAAGAAAATTTAGGACAATCATACTAATGGTTTTCTATACCATTTCTATATATTTGGACATTAAGATAAACTTAATATAGTGTCTTGCCTTCCTTCTTACTATGCACTTGCTGGCTTATTATCTACTGGCTTACAGAGACAATTTATAAATCAAATAGCATTTATAAGCTTTAGGATATGTTCCATGGCCAGGAGTAGATGGTCAACATAAAATTAACTTGATGATATTTTTGTAGACTTTGTGCCTCATATTGATTTGTTTGGGCATTGTATTTTTTTTGTCATAATGGTCCTTTGCTTGTATATTTTGTGTTTTTGTGGATTTTATATGTATATTTCTTGGGTTTTTGTTTGTTTGTTTGTTGAGAGAGAAAGTTAGGGCATGAAGTTGGGTGAGTAAGGAGATAGAGAGGGGGAAAGCATAAGAACCCATTGTGCAAAAATGTTAATAAAAGATAATTGTGAGATAGTTCTCTTGTAAATACACATG
>CAJQZJ010032499.1:968256-982005 GCA_907164525.1 Lophiomys imhausi | reverse complement strand
TCTATTCTTCAACCACCTCAGAGACCTGAGAGGGATAAATATATCTGATTATATAGGAAGTACAGGGCCTGCAGCTTCCAATACTAAGAAATGACAAACCAGTGACTGCCTGGACAGTTCCCATTTTCTCTCCATACATTCCAGCATCAGTCTTCAGCCTTTTGGTCCTGTTTCTCTGACAGACATTTATTGTAGAGCAGGGATTATGAAGGACTTACCTACCCTGTCTTGGCAGAGCTAGGCTGTCGACTTCCCTGCTACCAAGTTTTGTCCTTTTTGGACAGCAGTCTGTCTGCAGTTGAAGCAAGGAGTTTCTTCATACCAAGAGATAGGCTTGCCACTAATTCAACCATCTTACAGTGGAGGTTCTTCGATGCTTATCTTCTACTTGGAGTAGAATAGGGGGTGCTGTCAGGAACTGACACATCTCAATATCAAAAAAAAAATCTTACTTTAAGACAACATCATTGAATGTCATGCTCTGCAGATCTCTTGGGGTTTTTGAAGATGCCCTATCTATCTCTTGTATTTAGATAAGCAAATGTTGCTTGTCTCTTAACAACTTGATTTCTGAGTAGCTTAGAGAATATCTGTGATAGACTGTCATAGTAGCTAACAAAGTGACATGCTTACATGACTAGGAGTTTGTTTATCTTAACTATCCAAAACAGTTTAAGACAGTTAGTATCAAGAGGCCAGAGCTTCACATTTCATTTTTAAGTATCTTTAGGTACAATACCATTAGGAAGTGTTACCTTTAATTTTGTATCAATATACAAAGATCTATTGAAATGTGGCTAAATATACTGTTAATTTTGTATCAATATATAAAGATCAATGCCTATGTGGCCCAATACAATCTTAATATTACGTCAATATACCAGGGTCAATACCATGGTGGCCAACAATAATCTTAATTTTGTATCAATATACAAAGATCAATACCGATGTAGTCCAATACAATCTTAATTTTGCACAATAAACAATGGTCAATACCACTTTAGCCAAATATAGTACTAATTTTGTATCAATATACAAGGGTATAAGGGCATATTCAATAATCTGTCCCTTCTTCTTGGTCCTTCCCGTACTATGTCTATGTCTCATTTTTCTCAAGTCCGTGCACTCCTACATAGGAGAGGAAGAAGGATACAGAAAAGGAAAAGAAGGAAGTCCTTGGGTCTAACCTCCAAAACCCATTTAACAAGACCATTTAACAGCTTGTAATCTCTTCCCCTAAATAACAGAGTTTTCAGTTATCCTTCAAATAACCAAAAGGAGGGGCGGAGAAACACCCTCCCCACCCTCTGGGCATGGGATGTCGCTCACTTAAAATGACTTCTTGCTGATTTGGGTCATAGTAAACCTGTTTGGGGCCCGAACCAGAATGGAAAAATGGTTAAAAATGTTAGTACAATCCTTTTATGTTCAGTCCTTCGGTGCTCAGCTGTTTAGATGTCCTAAGGAGTTTGTAGGCAGAAGCTGATCTTCCAGGCTTTACTGAAGTTCTGGCTGGGGCAGTGTGTAGAGCTGAACGGTCTTAGCGATTTTGAGTTGTTGTGATTGTAGACTTTTGATGGAAACAGCTATTGAGGGATTCTGTAAGGCTGGATCATCTGGGTCACTCGTCTTCTTTGGTGTCTGATTCTGTTTTCTGCTGAGGTTTCCATTGTCCAGGTGTCCCTAGGTTCCTTGAATGGATGCTTTGAATCTCCTGGAAAGATAAGAACAGAGCCCTGCCCCAATCCCAATGCTGGGACAATTATCCTCTTTTTTTTTTTTGGGGGGGGGGTTAGGTAATATTTCTCCTGAAGCAAATTTGGTTTTTGACTATAAAGTATTATCTTTCAATCTGGGTTCAAGAAGAATTTATTTTCTTATTTTGGAGCTAAACCAGCTTTAGTGTATATATTTTGAGATCTCAAAGGACAATTTGTTTGTATTGAGTAGGCCTTTTGTAAGTAGCTTTTAAACTTAGGTCCTTCCAAATCCTATGTGTCTGTCTCTGCATTCTAATTATTGGGATCAAAGACCTGTGGTTCCCATCTGAAGGGATTAAAGATGTGTTCCACCACTCCTGGATCGAAGTTTTTCTTTATTTAGAGTTTGTTTTGTATCAGGCTGACCTTGAGCTCTGAGATCTGCCTGTTTCTGTCTCTAGTATGTTGGGATTAAGGGTGTACTCTTCTTGAATGATGGGATTAAGGGTGTGCACCCTCACCACCCTGTTCCGTATAACTCTAGAATTTATGAAACCACTAACTCTATGGTGCTCCTCCCGTCTCTGCTGAAGTTAAAAGCATGGGCTAACACCACACATTTCATGTATTTTACCTGAGCTATAAGTTTTTTCGGCTCTTGGAGGTTTATAAAACCAGGTTGAACGGCTGTAACCTTTATTTTATTTACAGTGTTTTAACATTGTTACCTGCTTTTTTTAATTAATAAATTTTATTTGTTCCTTCAGGTTACATCCTTATCATATTGTCCTCTTTTCCCACTTCCCAGCCCCACCCTCCCATCCTCTCCCCCCTAACCCTTCCATCTTGTTCCTCTGGGGTGGAGTGTCCCTGCATAACAGTCCCTCACCACAGCTCAGGAATCATATGAGGGCCAAGAGCCTCTTCATACACCGGGGGCCTACGAGGAAGTACCGCTAGTGAAAAGTGTCTCCTTGCTACGGGGGGAAAACTAAAAAAAGACCAACAAACACACAAACTCACAAAAACAAAGAACAACAACAAAAAAGAGAGGAAAAAGAAAAAAAAAGTCTATGTCCATGTTCCTTTTGGTGTGTTGGTTGTAGTACAGATATCGTGTACAATATAGCTAAAATCCTACTATAAGTGAAGAGATGCCATGTGCATCTGAGTCTGGGTTAGCTCACTCAGGATGAGCTTCTCTAGTTCCATCCATTTGGTTGCAAATTGCATGATTTCATTGTTTCTGATAGCTGAGTAATATTCCATTGTATAGATGTACCACAGTTTTTTAATCCATTCTTCAGTTGAGGGACATCTGGGTTGTTTCCTATTTCTAGCTATTACAAATAAGGCTGCTATGAACATAGATGAGGAGACTTCCCTATGACTCCATGAGGAGTCCTTTGGGTGTATAACCAGAAGTGGTATGGCTGGGTCCTGAGGCAAAGTTATTCCAAGATATCTAAGATATCGCCAGACTGACCTCCATAGTGGTTGCACAAGTCTGCACTCCCACCAGCAATGGAGTAGGGTTCCCCTTTCTCCACACCCTCGCCAGCAGGTGCTGTCATTTGAGCTCTTTATCTTAGCCATTCTGACAGGTGTGAGGTGGAATCTCAGAGTCGTCTTGAGTTGCATTTCTCTGATGATTAAGGATGTTGAGCATTTCTTCAGGTGTCTCTCGGCCATTAGGGATTCCTCCTTTGTGAATTCTCTATTTAGCTCCGTCTCCCATTTTTTGATTGGATTATTTGGTTTCTTGTCATTTAGTTTCTTGAGTTCTTTGTAGATTTTAGATAATAGCCCTCTATCAGATGTGGGGTTTGTGAAGATTTTCTCCCAGTCTGTTGGTTGCCGTTTTGTTCGAATAACAGTGAAGCTTTTCAGTTTAATGAGGTTTCATTTATTGATTGTTGATCTCAGGTCCTGAGCTGTTGGTGTTCTGTTCAGGAAGTTGTCACCTGTGCCAATGAGTTCGAGGGTTTCTCCTACTTTTTCTTCTAGTATATTTACTGTGGCCGGTCTTATGTTAAGGTCTTTGATCCACTTGGATTTAAGTTTTGTACAAGGTGATAGGTATGGGTCTAATTTCATTCTTTTGCAATTGGACTTCCTGTTGGACCAACACCATTTGTTGAAGATGCTGTCCTTCTTCCATTGTGCGGTTTTGGCTTCTTTGTCAAAGATTAGTTGGCCATAGGTGTATGGGTCCATGTTTGGGTCTTCAATTTGATTCCATTGATCCACTGGTCTGTTTCTATACCAGTACCATGCTGTTTTTATTACTATTGCTCTGTAGTATAGCTTGAAATCTGGGATGGTGATACCTCCAGATGCTTTTTATTGTACAGGATTGATTTAGCTTTTCTGGGCTTTTTGTTCCACCACATAGAAGCAGAAAGAACACTGCCAAACTCACTCTATGAGGCCACTGTCACTCTGATTTCTAAACCACACAAAGACACAACAGAGAAAGAGAACTTCAGACCAATCTCCCTCATGAACATAGATGCAAAAATATTTAATAAAATACTAGCAAACCGAATTCAAGAACACAGCAAAAGTATCATACATCATGATCAAGTAGGCTTCATCCCAGGAATGCAGGGATGGTTCAATATACCAAAGTCTATCAATGTAATTCACCATGTAAACAAGACGAAAGAAAAAAAAATTACGTGATAATCTCGCTAAATGCAGAAAAAACATTTGACAAAATCCAACACCCCTTCATGCTAAAAGTTCTGGAGAGAACGGGCATACAAGGACAATACGTAGAAATAATAAAGGCAATATACAGCAAGCCAGTGGCCAACATCAAATTAAATGGAAAGAAGCTTGAAGCATTTCCTCTAAAGTCAGGGACAAGACAAGGATGTCCATTCTCACCATATCTCTTCAATATAGTACTTGAAGTCCTTGCTAGAGCAATAAGACAACTAAAGGAGATCAAAGGGATAAATATTGGAAACGAAGAAGTCGGCAGCCACTGGTATGGCATTTTTTTAGTTTTGGAAGCTGCAGGCCCTGCACTTCCTATATAATCAGATATATTTATCCCTCTCAGGTCTCTGAGGTAGTTGAAGAATAGATAGCTCGAGTCTCATAGTTAAATTTTGAGTTGTTTAGGAATCAAGAGGGTGTTCTGGATCTAAGAAGATATTTTTAAAATTATAAGGCAAGTTAGTATGAAAGCTGAGTTAGATATAGAACTTTAAACTCATGGAGATGATTAGATAGTAGAATGTTAAAGTCAGGTACCAAATACATATGGAGTGGACATTGGGAATGTATGCTAAGCCATATAACTCTTATAATCGTGGCCCATTTATTTCTGTTGTTTTGTATTGTATTTATAGTTATAAGAAAAAGAACCATTATTTGGACTGAAAGGGAGAGCTGTTGGGGGGAAAAATAAATACCTTAAACTAAAAAAAAAAAAAAAAAAAAAAGAAGGGAAGAGGATGGTGGGGCTGAGGGGGAGGAGGGTGGAAGGGTGGGACTGGAGGGGGGAGTAGGGAGGGGATTGTGATTGAGATGTAACTTGAAGAAATAGAAAATAAATTATTAAAAAAAATTATCCCTATTTGCAGGTGATATGTTAATATACATAAGCGACCTCAAAAACTCCACCAAAGAACTCTTACAGCTGATAAACAACTTCAGCAAGATGGCTGGATACAAAATTAACTCAAAAAAATCAGAAGTCCTTCTTTATACAACAAACAAATGTACCAAGAAAGAAATAAGGGAAACAACCCCCTTCACAATAGCCACAAACAATATAAAATTCCTGGGAGTAACTCTAACCAAACAAGTAAAGGACCTGTACAACAAGAACTTCAAGCCCCTGAAGAAAGAAATGGAAGAGGCCTTTAGAAGATGGAAAGATCTCCCATGCTCATGGATAGGTAGCATCAACATAATAAAAAGGGCTATCCTACCAAAAAGCAATATATAGATTCAATGCAATTCCTATCAAAATACCAACACAATTCTTTATAGACCTGGAAAGAGCTATTCTCAACTTCATATGGAACAATCAGTTATCTTATATACTTCTATAAATTATAGAGAGTAAATGATAGTGAAAATAATCAAACATAATTTTTTTTCTAACAGAGCAGTATTTTAAGTGAATGTGATAACTCTAGGTATTAATATGGAAAGCTTTATAAGGTATACTGATGATCTAAATCACAAGTCAAAAGTATTAACAAATTCATAAATGAAATAAAATAAAATACAATCAGTGACAAGCACCTGTAAAGCTATCTAAGAAAAAACATTTTGTTAATATGCAAAGGAGAAATCTTTTCACACATTTAAATTATGTTCTGTTTTTTACTGAGCGTGTATTATTTTTATAATAGTAAAACACCAACTAGAGGAAGTCATGCTGGTTGGCTGAGAAAAGCAAAGAAAAACAATCACACAGGTGAAGACTTAAAAGTCATTTATACTCAAACTACAAATATATAGAGAATTTAAATAAGCCCTTTTGTAAGTTTGTTCGGTGTTCTTGGGTAGTGTCTGAGCCAATGGATCTAAGTAATTTCCTTAAGGCTGAATTACTGCAGACATCACTGACAAGACTAGAACACTGAGGCACATATTGTGGTTTTATGCTGGCTGCCACCTTTCTAAGCGGTGAGGTCATGCCTACTGGGCATTCACAATAGGATTGATCCAGTATTTCAGTGACATTTACACATAACTTAAGTTTATTTCATTATTCCTCTGCTAGCTACTATGACTATTGAATCTGCTTCAAAAAATAAAAAGAAAGAAAACATCAAAATGAAAGAATATTGTTGCATGTCTCTCCATCTGTATAATGAATGAGTTTTGCTAAGATGTGTTTAACGATGCTAATGGAAATAACTAATTTACATTTACAAATCTAGAATGAAGCAACATGGTTGTGCAAGTCAGAATGTAGAGTAGTGAAGGCCTCATTTTGAAGTAGTGTCTGTATCTGCATGTTATTGAAGAAACACACATTCAACAAAAATGACCCAATAATTTTACTCAACAGTGGAAGGATCCATGTGGAGAGTTGGATATGGAGTGGTGGCATCTATAATTTGAGCCAGAAGGCTTTCAAGTTTGAGTCCAGCCAGGGCCAAACAGATGAGTTGTGGCCATGTAAGTTCACAGAAAAAAAATCTATAAGTCTGCAGAGAAAACACAGAAAATCCATAAAATACTTCTTACATTTCCTTGCATGCAATTTTAGTTTTTCATGAAAGGTTTAGTTCTGATAAAAACAAAATCCACTTATATCTTGGCTTCTGTTTTATCTCTAATAATGTCCATTTATTGCCTTTAAATCAATTCTGACCTGTGTCTTAGTTTCTAAATTTTTTATATTTCTGTCATTTAAAAATGAAGTGACTATACTGTCTTAAGGAACAAAGAAGAGACCTAACTGTGAGATTCAAATTTTAATGAAAGTGGGTTCAATGACAAAGAGGAATTTTTTGTTTTGTTTAAATTTATTTGTTTATTGCTTCAGGTTACATCTCCATCATAGTGTCCTCTTTCCACCCCTCCAGTCCTGCCCTCCCATCCTCTACCCCCTAACACTTCCATCCCACTCCTCTGGAGTGGAGTGTCCCAACATAACAGTCCCCCACCCCAGTTAAGCAGTCATATGACAGTCAAGAGCCTCCTCATACACTGGGGGCCTACAAGGCAGTGCCACTTGGGAAAAGTGTGTCATTGACAGGGAGACCCAGAAATGAACTCACTCATCTATAGTCACCTAATTTTTGACAAAGAAGTCAAAACCACACAAGGGAAAAAGGACAGCATCTTCAACAAATGGTGCTGGCCCAACTGGATGTCCACATATAAAAGAATGAAATTAGACCCATACTTATCACCTTGTACAAAACTTAAGTCCAAGTGGATCAAAGACCTTAACATAAGGCCGGTCACACTAAGTCTACTAGAGGAAAAAGTGGGAAAAACCCTCAAACTCATTGGCACAGTTGACAACTTCCTGAACAGAACACCAACAGCTCAGGATCTAAGACCAACAATCAATAAATGGGACCTCATGAAACTGAAAAGCTTCTTTCTGTAAGGCAAAAGACACTGTCATTCGAACAAAACGGCAGCCTACAGATTGGGAAAAAATCTTCAAGAACCCCACATCTGACATAGGGATAATATCCAAAATTTACAAAGAAACTCAAGAAATTAAATGCCAAGAAACCAAATAATCCAATCAAAAATGGGGAAAAGAGCTAAACCGAGAATTCACAAAGGAGGAATTCCTAAAGGCTGAGAGACACTTGAAGAAATGCTCAGAAAAATGCAACTCAAGACAACTCTAAGATTTCATTTCACACCTGTCAGAATGGCTAAAATAAAAAGCTCAAATGACAGCACATGCTGGCGAGGGTGTGGAGAAAGGGGAACCCTCCTCCATTGCTGGTGGGAGTACAGGCTTGTGCAACCACTATGGAGGTCAGTCTGGCGATATCTTAGAAAACTTGGAATAGCTCTGCCTTGGGACCCAGCCATACCACTTCTGGGTATACATCCAAATGACTCCTCACCGAATCAAAAGGAAGTTTCCTCATCTATGTTTATAGCAGCCTTATTTGTAATAGCTGGAAACCAGAAACAACCCAGATGTCCCTCAACAGAAGAATAAATTAAAAAACTGTGGCACATCTACACAATGGAATACTACTCAGCTATCAGAAACAATGGAATTATGGAATTTGCAGCCAAATGGATGGAACTAGAGATGCTCATTCTGAGTGAGCTAACCCAGACTCAGAAGGATGCACATGGCATCTATTCACTTATAGTCGGATTTTAGTCACATAGTACAGGATATCTATACTACAACCAATGCAACAAAGGGAACATGGACATAGACTTTTTTTTCTCCCTGTCAATAAAGAGGACTTTTACCCTCAAACAGTATCAGCTTGTTTTGAGTGTGAGTATGCAAGTGTCATTATCACAATTTGACCTTTTCAGAAGTACTAAAAAAAATGAATAGAAAAAAAAGAAACAAAAAAGGAAAAAAAGAAAGAGGGAAAGAAAAGAAGAAAAACAGATTCAAAATAACTCTGAGCTTCAGTCAATGTTTTGTATCACAAGATATATAAAATTGCAATTCCTCTGTCCTAACAATAGCCCCCCAAGTGAGTCTCTGAGATGTGCCTGTTTGTTAATGGGAAAAGGATGGTAAGAATTGTTTTCCAGAGTTTTCCTCATAGTTACGGCAACTCTTTGATGATTTTTAAGGAAAAATGATTGATCTACTTGGCATATATAGTTGGGAGGACTCTCCCATGAAAGTCAGCCCTTGATGAAAACCCTCAATGTACCAAACTTGCTGAGCAATTAAAAAAATTTATAGACTGCAAATTTTTCCTAGACTTGCTGGTAGCCTCCAGAGCTACAGTACAACGAGAGGGTCTCCAACTTGGAAGTTGAACTATACACAACTTTCACAGGACAAAATTTAATACAACATAACATCAAATCAATCATAAGATACCCATTATTATATTAATGATTGTAAACTACATGCATTTTATCACCTTGGATTCCTTATAAAGAACAGGTGTGGAATAGGTCTGGTTCATATCCTTTTTTGTTTTTCTTGCTTCATTATTTACTATTTGTTTATCTGATTTCCTAGAAAACCATGGCCCAAGCTAAGCTCAAGGGGCCAAATGGCATCTTTCCAATTAGATTTAGGTCAAATGTTATGTTCAAAAATGTCTAATATTTTAAAGAATGAGATATTCTTGCTTTGCTCAGTTACTCTTGTTAAAGCACCTGGGAAATTGCCAGCTTTTTCCAGTTTACTTTTTAGTTTTGTGATTCCTGGATGAAGTCATGTGAGGTTTATGACATGTCAGAAGCTTCTCCAAGAATCCTGCAAGTATAAAAGCTTTAGCATTTCCAATAGTACTGTGAGAAAGGTCTTATTGTAATTCTCACTGTACAATTATGAGAGACTAAAGGAAAACAGAAGTTGAGATATTTGATTCAGTTCACAAAGTTGAGAGGCAAAAGAGCTAAAACTCATACCTCTGCAGTCCTTGCAGAAGGGTGATGCTACAGTAACCAACAGGCTACTGCCCTGAAGATGCCCCTGGTGTTCATGCAACACAGAGGGCAATGGGGAAGGTAAGAGTCAATCCCTGAGACTCAGTTGGAACACAGCAATTTAGGCTTTCCATATAAGTACCGTGCGCTAACCGATTGCGCCACTGGGGCTCCAATTTAGGCTTTCCATTTCTCAGTATCCAAATATTTCCCTGCTTGGCTCAGGGAAGCCTATGATTTGAAAACAGTTTCATACAATTTTGCCTCTGTAGCAACAATTTTTACGAGACTTGGAATAAGCAGAGAATCCAATTTTGTTTCAAACTTCAACCTCACCTCTCATTTTACCTCCCTGTTCATTGTGAACATTAATCTGTGCCTGCATTCCTGCATGAGCACAGCTCTGAACTTTTCAGTTCAACTACTCCATGCTACCTTCTTGATTGAATTTTGCAGAGAGCCTCTAAAACTACGCTTTGCTTCAGTTCACCATGACTGGAAAGAGATGATTTGTTCAGAGAATTTAGTGCTCTCATCTCTTGAAAGATGTTTCCTTATTTCTACCATTTCAAAGAAGATTCTGACATATCTAGTTGTTGAATTTAAGAAAGCAGGAAAGCAAGAATATAGAGCAGCAAAATGGGAAACTTTTCAAGAAATCATCTCTACCACTGCTGGTTGGACGGCTCTCTACTCTTCCTTCATGTGGAGGGCTCTATCCTTGCAGGATCCTTAAGGCTGGGTCCTGTGATGTGGTCTTGGCACAAGTCACAGTTTAAATCTGAAATGTCCCCTAAAGGCTGAAATTTTGAGTGCTGGATCTCAGAGAGCACCACTAAATTGGAGCCTTGAGAAAGGGTGAGAGGTCATGACTGGTCAAGTCTGCACCCTGCATTCTGTGCTTCATACTCATGTTCATTCAAGCAAGCTACCACAAAAGACCTTGCCACACCAGGCTAAGCTGCTCTACCATGCTTTCTCTAGTTATGACATGTTGAAATGTCTTTGCAAATATAAGCTAACATATTTTTCCTCCCCTTTCAGTTTTTTCTATTGGTCATTGTGTCACACTGATAGAAAAGTACCAAACACCTCACCTTAACCAGCTTTCCATGACAACCAGACTCTGTCCTCCTTCTCTGACTCTTCATCTTTTGAGATCTAGCCGGACAGGTGATGTGGGGTTTCCTTGGGTAAAGTGCTCCATTTTGTGTGGATGCTGCCTCCTGCCTTGTAAAGTCATATTCTCCTCTCCTTCCTGCTACAACCAGCCTCACTTTTATCCATGTGATGCTGAGGCTCTGGAGGCAATGATACTTCAAGGCAATATCCCATTCTATATGTATCCCTGAGAACCAGAGTCCAACTCTGAATCACAAGTTTATAAGAGCTTTCCTCTGAACAGTAGTTCTGAACATACATAGGTTGGATTGCTACTCATTAACTGTTCACTAATATTATTTTTTGTCTAATATTTATAATTTTATGTCTAACACTGTGAGCACTATTCTCCTTCATTAAGTTGATTAAAATACAAGCTTGGGGCTGAGTGTTGTGCCCTGAGTGCTACTGGCACAAGCCCAACTGTCCTGAGTGCCACTGAGCAAACATGTCCCTCTAGAGGTTACCAGGCCTGACATACCAGGAGCACTCAGTCCCATCTCCTGGATACTTTAAATTAAAAGATTTAAAAATAAATTAATTAAGGGATTTATTAGTAAATTCCTTAAAGAAATAAAAATTAAATCAAACAGGTGAATAAAATTAATAAATCCTTTATTAATTAATTACAGAAAAAAATAATCAAACAAGTGGAGGAATGAATAAAATATTAGAAGATTTGAAAATGGAATTAGAAGCAATAAAGAAAACACAAACTGAGGGAATCCTGGAGATAGAAAACTTGGGAAGAGAACAGAAACTACTGATATAAACATACAACAGATTATAAGAGATGGAAGAGATAATCTCAGCCCTAGAAGATACAATTGAAGTAATCAATACATCGATCAAAGAAAATGTTAAGTCTAAAAAATTACTGACACAAAATATTCAAGAAATCTGGGACACTATGAAAAGACCAAACCTATGAATAATGGGAATAGAAGAAGGAACAGACTCCCAGCTCCTAGGCCCAGAAAATATTTTCAACAAGATCATAGAAGCAAACTTTCCAAGTCTAATGGAAAAGATGCCTATAAATATACAAGAAACTTACAGAACACCAAATAGATTGGACCAAAAAATAAATTCCTCCTGCCACATAATAATCAAAACACAACAAGGAAAGAATATTAAAAGCTGCCAGGGAAAAGGGTCAAGTAACATATAAGGCAGAGCTGTCAGAATTATGTTCCATTTCTCAATAGAGACTCTTAAGCCTGGGCAGATATCTTTAGACTATGAGAGACTAAAGTTTTTAAACCAAACTACTATACCTAGCAAAACTTTTAATTACCATAGATGGAGAAACAAGATATTCAATGACAAAACCAAATATAAGCAATACCGATCTACTAACCCAGTTCTACAGAAGGTACTAGAGGGAAAACTCCCACCGAAGGAGGGTAACTACACCCAGAAAACATAGGAGATAAATAACCCCCAAACCAAAAGAAGCCAACTACGCACACACTCAACCAACACCAATAACAAAATAATAGGAATTAGCAATCATTGTTCACTATTATCTCTGATCAATAGACTCAATTCACCAGCAAAAAGACACACATTAACAGAAAGGATTCAAAAACAGGATCCATCATTCTACTACATACAAGAAGCACCTCAGCAACAGAGCTAGACTATCAAGGGAAAGGGCTGGGAAAAATGTTTTCCAAGCAAACAGAGCTAAGAAGCAAGTAGGAGTAGCCATTCTTGTATCCAATAAAATAGACATTCAATTAAAATTAATCAAGAGATGAGGAAGAACACTTCATACTTATTAAAGGAAAAAATCTACAGAGATGACATCTTAATTTTGAACATATATGCCCCAAAAGCAAGGGCACCTTCATTCATAAAAGAAACTTACTTTAGATTAAATCACACATTGACACCCACACATTAATAGCCTGATACTTCAATACCCCACTCTCACCAGTGGACAGATCATTGAGACAGAAACTACACACAGAAATAATGAAAGTTAAGACACATCATGAATCAAATGTACCCAACAGATAACTACAAAATATTTCATCCAAACACAAAAGAATATACATTCTTCTCAACATCTTACAGAAGATTCTCCAAAATTGACCATAACTTGGTCACAAAGCAAGCCTAAACAGATACAAGGAAATTGAAATAACCCCGTGCATCTTGTCAGGTAACCATGGATTCAAGCTGGACTTCAAAAACAACAGAAAGAACAGAAAACCTACAAACTCATGGAAACTGAACATCTCTCTTCTCAATGACCACTGTTTCAGGGAAGAAATAAAGAAAGAAATTAAAAACTTTCTAGAATTCAATGAAAATTAAGGGACAACATTCCCAAACTTATGGGACACAATGAAAGTAGGGCTAAGAGGAAAGTTCATAGAACTAAGTGCTTTGATAAAGAAACTAGAGAGATCTCATACTAGCAATTTAAAAGCAGAACTGAAAGCTCAAAAGAAAATAAAGAAAGAAAGAAGAAAATACATCTAAAATACATGACAGGAAGTAACGATATTCAGGGCTGAAATCTGTATAGTTGTGTAACCGAACTTTTAAATTATTATTTAACACTTATTTATTTATTACTAAATTCACTTATAACAAACACCAACAATTTCTTAACTATTAATCCTATAAAATCCTACAACCCCTTTAACCTATCCACTAAACCTACTGATAATCATAACAACCACTTTCATAACCTTTTAGAATGATACAGTCTCTGGGGCAGGTCCTCAGTCATCAGAAATACAGTCTTTGTTGTAGATTCTTTAACGCACTTAGCAGTCCTTTTTCT
>CAJQZJ010032499.1:899159-933190 GCA_907164525.1 Lophiomys imhausi | reverse complement strand
AGGTGCTCTTAAACGAAATTAGTTTCTCTTGTTAACTGTCATTAAGATGGATCACATTTAGCTACAAATCCAAAAGATAAATGAAATCAACCAATGTGTGGTTAAGACAATTGTGCACATCTTTTCAAATTATATCATGTAGGGATTATTATTTAAGATTTGTTGCCACTGTCATTGCCACAACATCCTACATTATTCAAACCAAGCATCAACTCCATTAGTCAGTCTCACATTTTCTGTCAAAGATGCAAATACAGGCTCAGGCTGCTGAGAGTAAATACATCATCTGAACAGGAAATGTGTCAGGAGATATTAAATGATATGAGGTATCATTCTAAAATAAAATCAAATAAATAGATGGATTTGTTTCTGTCTAAAAAAATGGAAATTCTTTACTTATAATTTCTGTGTTTAAGAGTTCTTTGTGGTTAAAAATGTAAACATATTTATTTTTGCATTCTTAGCTGATGAAAAATAGTTTGTGCTTATGCTATCTTCTACTAATTAGAAATCAAAACATTTTGAGGAAATGACTGACTCAATGAATGAATGAATAAATGTGACTATTTAACTTGATGAAAATACACTAAGAAGTCAACCTGATCTTTTGACATTTCACTGGGTGTTTTGGAAAATATGAAATAAACATATGCCAGTCTAAATTTCCAAACAATGTTTAATGAGCCATATTTATATAAATGTGCACTCAGGAATAAGAAGTACTTCAACCTGCTGAATGCAGGTGAAGGTCTGCGGTCATTAAGTGCATTTGAATCGATGTTCTCACATGCTTACTCCTTACAAACTTTTACCAACTGATATATTTTCAAGTCAAAAGCATAGAGGGAAATTATTTATATCTTAAAGATGAAACTTGGAGCCCTCTTCCAGGGGTCACCCTTACCAGATGCTAAGCATGCAGTAGAAATACTAGTCCATTTATGTAAAAGAATTTGGAATTACCAACCCAGATGCTGATTCTGTTAAAAAGTAATGAAAAACTAATGACATTAGTTCAGTTCAAGTTATTGATAATAGCAACAAAAAATACATTTAAAAATACAAATAAAAATGTAGCTATTGTAACTTATTGAATGATGATAAAAGTTTTTTTTACATCATACTATACAGGTACTTGGACCACAACCTGCTTATTTAATTTACTACTCCTATTATATAGATATTTTCAAGTTTAAACACAGTGCCTCATATATTCCACAAAGACTTGAAATTAACTTAGAAAACAACTGATTTATAAAAAAAAGATAGAAACAGGTACTATTCACTCAAACCCCATTGTTTTATTTATGTGGTTTTATTCACATCTTAAGCTTTAATTTCATTTATTATGGTATTATTGTATCTGTTTTTTCATAAGTCATGAAGATACTGTTTAACTAGTCTAGTTGTCTAGTTTTAGCCAACAATCCATTCACATTCAACTTGTTCTCTTTTTTTCTGTGGCAAACCACATGTGGCATAATGACTAAACAACTCATTCATGGATATCACCATAATACTAGTTCTCTGTTGTATCTGTAGTTATTTTGTACATTTATATTAGAATCCTCCACTCACATTTCTAATGTGAAAAGTTATGTGTAAATAATTATATGGCAGGACATGTGTGATGTCTACTCCATATAGTTTCAGCCATATTTGAAAAGTTCAGTAGTATAACATAATGACCTGTTTTGTGTTTGTTTAGGCTGGTTTGGGAAATATGATGTGGCATATCTGAATGATAAATTTGAATCAGTAGGTTTTGAAAAGTAAAGTAAATTTTGATGACATTCACCTTCTGAAATGCAGTTCATTGAGAGAAGACTCTATGCCATGTCTGTGACCTCAGGGAGGGAAAACAGTAGACAGAAAATCGTGTAACATGTGAAAAAGGCCAAATGTCATGGCAGTTTTAGAAGGAAGCCTACCCTTCCCTTTAAATGCAAAAAAATAATTTCAGGAATGAGAATAAAAGCTGAGACTGAGAGGCTTTCCATGAGGAGGATTGAGCAGAGAGGCCAGGGGAGCCTTCCAGAAAAGTCTCCAGAGCAATCCCTTGGTCTAGATTATTATTATTATTATTAATCAAATAATTTCCCTTTTTCTCTTCCCTTCAAACGTTTCCCTATACTCTCATCTTACTCTATTTCAAATTCATGGCCTGGTCTCTTTTTTATAGTTGCTACATACATATATCTTGTTAAAAATATATGCATGTATATTCCTTAATATAAACATACAACTTTCTTAGTCTTCTTAATGTAACTTGCATGTATATATTTTCAGGGGTGATCATTTGGGATTGAATAACCAACTGGTGTGCTTTTTCCTGACCAAGGACTGTACCAACCAACACGTTAATGTGAACAGGGTAAAAAGCTCAGGAGGCCTCAACTCTATACAAAGAACTACAAAAAAATTAGTAATGCTGACAGCAGGAGAAATAGTCATCCTTACAGACTAGCACAACAGTACACTTTTAATTTCAATATTCAAATAAACCAAGGGAATGTATGGTTGATAGTTTAAGGAATGAGAATTTAATTTTGCATTTTACACTTGAAAATTATATTCCATTTTTATTGTTGTTTTTGTCAACTGTAACACAAGTATTTGTGATTTCTTTCAAAAGACTATTTTTGCTTTGTTTTATTTAAGTAGCAAGATTCTTTGCTTTAATTCTATGAAGGGAAATTTGAGGAGTTATTCTCTTTGAACACATGGGAAATCATACATTTAGCTACAAATTGCATAAAAATTGACAAGCAAGCATCTATTCTTATATTTGAACATAAATATTTAACTTTAATGTTCTACATGATCTATATTTTCAACTATTTGGCAAGAATATACTTTTAAATTCTGAACAAAGTATCCCTCTAAATAGTAAAGATGAAATCCACAGGGTTCTACTATATCCACTATGGTTGTATTTTACAGATACCATATATAATCTTTAATATATTGGTAAAATATCTACATTTAAAATTAATGTGTTTAAAAATATAATATATATAAGACATACAGATAGAAAATATAAATTGACATAGCTAGAATTATAAAACCAAAATCGTATCTGAATTTTTTGTGTTGGTTTGTTGGTTTGTTTTGTTTTTTGAGGCAAGGTTTCTCTGTGTAACAGCCCTGGCTGTCTTTGAACTCTCTTGTAGACCTGGGTGGCTTCCTACTTAAAGAAATCTGCCTGTCTCTGCCTCCTGAGTGCTGGGGTTAAAGGTGTGTGCCACCACAGCTGGTTGAAGAAATTATTGTTACCATTAGACTTAAAAGTGAGAGTGTAGATAAGAAACAAAAAATTTAAAATTAACACTTCTGAAATGACAGAGGCAAATATACATACAGAGATTATCTCTAGGCATTTTACAGTGAAACATGTTGTTCTTTGTGGTCTTCTGAAGAGGGAAACTTATGGCACACTCAAGTTACCTGAACTTTTTTTAAAATTTAAAGTAGATTCTTTTTCATACAATGTATTCTGATTATGATTCTCCTTCTCCAAATCCTCCCAGATCTTCCCTGCCTCCTTACCCACCCAAATCTATATATACCTTTTCCTTTGGTGTACTACAGGAAAACAATCATCTAAGTAATAAAATAGTGATGATAATAATAATAAATTTAAAAATTAAAAAAACAACAATAGGACAAAACAAACAAGCAAACAAACGAACAAAGAGAAAGAAAAGAGACAAATAAGGAGCACAAGAAACATATTTATTTGGTCCATTACTGCAGGAATAAGCTTCTCTAATGATGGCTGAGTAGTTCAGTGATGAATGAGTATAGCAGAGACATTTGTTACTACATTCCTTTTGCAGAACAACAATAGTATTGGGTTTTTGAGGTTCATAGCCTATCTAGTCTCAAGTTTTTGGAAATTCATGAAATTTCAGATATGGGCTCCATCTCATGGAGTGGCCCTGAAATCCAATATGATACTGGTTAGTTACCTTCATAACTTTTGTGCCACTATTGCACTAGTGTATCTTGTAGGCAGGTCACAAGGTAGACTGAAGGGTTTGTAGCTGGTTGATATTCACCTTTCTCCTCTGGTAGCATTCAAAATACTTTCTGGTACTGTGGAGACTTGTCAATAGGGGTAAAGACACTAGATACACATACCAGTTCAACATTTCCACGTTTGCTCATTTATGTGGCTGTGTTCAGAAATAAGAACTTACTATCACTTTGTGGAGAATAATCAATAGCTTTGGCAGGAGTCTGGATTGTTTAGGGGTACCATAGGGCCTCTTTTGCCAACAACTCCATTAAATGTGGCCCATTCCTACAACTGAAATTTTCATTTGGTTTCTAGAGATGTCTAGCTGGGGCATTCTCCCCCTCCCCCAATGGAGTTTTGTGATTTCATTGGGATGTCTTTCATATGTGTATATGTTTTAGGAAATTTCTACTGTACTGGGTTTCCACACTACCACTCTAGTGGGCACTAGCTTTGGGTTTTCCATCACTGTACCCTCCTCTGTACTCCACTTTCCTGCCTCTCTCTGTTTGATCCTCTAGGATGTCTTTAATGGAGTTACTTTCTAAACACTTTTGAATCTTTCAGAGTTTTGTGGGCAAATGAGACAAAGTACATGGCAAAGAAGGGAGAGAAGGAAAGGAAAGCGGTGAAAAGGGGAATGGAGAGCAGAGAGTATAGAAGCAGGCAGAGAAGGTAAAGGGAGAAGGCAGAAGAACGAGCAAATGAAAAACCACCACTTGGAAAGCAAGACACAAACTTGCGAAGAAAAGGGTTTGGACTTGAGAGACAGCTCAGGTGGTGCTGTGCTTGTGTGAAGGCATGAAGGGCCTTCATTTGATCTTCCAAACCCCCATTTTTAAAAGCCAGATGTGTGTATATTTGCAATGAGGCAAAAACTAGAACATTATTCTTGAGCTTTCTTGTTATCCAATATATCTGAGTCTGTGAGATCCATGTTCAGTGAGAGGTGATAAGTAAAATATAATATAATATAATATAATATAATATAAAAAATGTATTAATGAAGACACTCAACATTCATCTCTGGCCTCCACATGAACTTGAACAAACATGCACTTTCACACATGTGTGTATACACATTAAGCCATACAGAAAATAAAAAAAGAAAGGACATAGATTACACAAGGCAATGAACATTAACCTAAAGCAATTGACACAGCATATTTTGGCCCTAAATGAATAGAAACGTGAACTGTCCACCTCCTACTCCAAAGCACTGTAGGAAAGGTACTGATGTCTCTACCAGTGCATCAGACGAAAAAGCACCTGGGCTATATAAAATCCAAAATTCTTATGGACAGAAAACAAAAAATAGAGGAACATAAATTGATAAGTATATGGGCATATAATTATATATGTATATATAATTATCTCTCTGTATCAGTACAATTTAAATATTTTAATCTTACACTTCCCCATTAACTATATATTTTATTTTGTATGTCTTATGAAAATAAAATAGGGCTAGCAAAATGTCTCAGTAAGAAAAGGGGCTCTCCATCAAACTTGATATGAGTTCAAATACTGTCGGTCTATACAGTAGCCTGCATGGCTTTCAGCTAAACCTCAATGGGATGATGGGCCTGAAGAAATGACAGGCACAAATAACATAAATTTGGGAGGTGTAGCTCTGCCCTCAGATGGACATGAGCTAGCAGAAGCCATGAAACTCAACACATTTATTACATAAAACAAGAATAGCAATCCCGGCTATTTACTCTAGGTCTTTGTAGGGAGTGGTCTCAGGTTGCAGTCATACAGGGTGAGAAAGATATGGTTACTACTTCACGCACATACTGGTCTTAGCTAAAGATTGACTTTTTGTCACATCTGTGCTCAGACCAGAGGAAAGTCTTGACATTATCACAGATCTGAGTCACTGGTGTCCTTAACGTGGCTGTGCTCATGTCAATGATACGCATTTATTCAGGACCTCATGTGCCCCCCCCAAACAGCCACATGGAAAAAGATATTCAGCTCCCTCAAGCTGTCATATGGCCTCCCTATGTGAGGCCAGGTATGCGCATACACACAAAATTAAAAAACAAACAAAACAAAGAGCAGTAGTATAAATGTGTTCCTAATCCATTCATGAGCTGAAATGTTAAACCCCAAGGATCATACATTCTTACTACTTACAGGTAGGTCCTTCTAGGAACTGAATGCTGGGTCCTACAAGTGAGATTCCTGTTCTAGGAGACTCACTTTCTCACACTAAGTGAGGGTACAGAGAATGACTGATATCTATCTATAAGAAAAGACACCCCTTTAGGCCTAGTTTGGTACCTTTATCATTGATTGGCAGAACTCTAACAAATGCTTGTACTTGAAAAACCACAGAGATCTAGACCAGATTTCTCAGAAATAAACATTTCGCTGTGAAATGTGACCACTTTGAAAAAGTAGACACCATTTGGTGTGATATGTCTCATCTGCTGACAAGAAAATTTCCTCTTGGTTTCAAATATGTTGAAGTAATAACTGTCACAAGGGAGAATGCACCCGACAAGAGATGGCATCAATTAATAACCTTCTCCATATGTGCAATTTTCATCAGGTTATCAAACAGTCATCCGTTATGTTTATGTTTTCAATCATGTCTATTCTGAATAAAATGTGCCTTAATTCCAAGTATACTCTGTAATTAATTTTACCAAGTTCTTCTATTTTTTGCAAACTTATCCATAAAGTTATTAATTAAAATTTTGTTTCAGTGGTTGCAACTTTTAATACCATATAGCATAAAGACATTTTCTTATGTGCAAATTATTTTAAATGTTACATGTTTATTATTGGGAAATGTCGAAGTGTATATTGAACTAAATTTGTTTGTTTTTGAAGACTAGCTCTGCTAGTGATATATTTTTCAGTGTTTGCTTTTCTTCTTTAATTTGTTTAAGGTGTGTGTGCAATGAATATTTGTATAATTGCATGTACATCAGTATGCATGTACATACAAAAGTGCATGTAATCACCCATGAACACTTATGTGAAAATGAGTACTTAGTGTGAACATTTTAAGAGGTGCCAGGATCTTAGGTTATTGAAGTATCCTTGAAGTGACTGACACAGTTTGGAGTGACTGTGTGTTAGTGAAACAGTGTATAAATTTGAAATTATCATTCTTTTCTTAAAGATTATTTTTCCAGGCTGGAGTGCTGACTCAGCAGTTATAAATTGTTGCTTTTGTAGAAGTCTCTGATTCAGTTCCCAGCACCAATATGAAGACTCACAACTCTCTTTTCTCCAGTGCCAAAGAACCTAATGCTTTCTCAGGCTTCCTCAGGAAGCAAAAATGCATTAAGAAATATATATATGCATATATATATTTAAATCCATAATCTTAAAAATTAAAACCTATCATTTAAAAAACATTATTAATTCACACATTTTCTTTTTGAGCTTCTGACCCCCACAAATTCCTACTAATGAAATAAGAACTTGTTGTTAACTCCTTGTTAATTAGCTAGAATCCAGGAGGTAAAGTATTTTTATTATGTGTGCCAATTGATATAACACAATATGTGACCAATAAGGTACAAATATTTTATAAAGGCAGAATCTATTGCTAAGTATAATATTAGTAGACTAGAAAATAAAGCAAAACTAAATAAAATATTTATTTCCTAGCTAAAAGGAACTCATTTATCTGAAAACATTAAAGGTGTAATATTATTTGAATATAAAATAGAGCAACATTGAATAAGCAGTTTCTTGCTGAAAGACATATTAAAATGGCCGAACTATCAAGTCTTATGCCACAGAGATAATCCTCCGTATTCATATCTTTCTATCATTCCTTAGAGATGCCTGCTCTTTACACAAATCTCTTCTTTGATAATGCAAAAAAGAAGGGTGACCTTTCCATTTAGCCTCTTCTGGAAGTTTCCATTTTCCATTCATAATTAGTATCATTAAACCATAAAGAGAAAGAACGCACCTGCATGATAGGATTCCACACCAAGGCATGGGTGAATTATAGCTCTGCTTAACCTCGAGTAGTCCTGACATTTAAAATATTGAGCCTCTTAAGACACATGCATAAATCTCTTATGTTGGAATTTTAGAGGAAATGTTTTTGAGCAAAAGGTTCTTCATGGAGCCTATAAAAGTGTAACGTTAGGGTGAGAAGAGTCATGATTCAATTTAAAGGCATCCTTGTGCCTTCAATACACAGTTTGTCATGACAGTTGATACTTGTTACAACACCATTACTTGCCATTAACATCATCATCCTGGCCTTTCAATACCCTGACTTGCAGTGTAATCTTTTAACAGAAGTAAGGAACTCTACTCTTTTTTTTTTTATTACATCAATTTTTTTCCTTAAACATACAGTGAGTGTTCTTCCTTATAATGGCAAGTCCTATGCACAATTAGCATGCCCCTTGTTATATCTACCTCAAACTCTTCTTAGAACCTACTTCTTCCTCAACCTTTCAGTCACAAATTAGACGTCACCCCCTGTAGAGTATCACCCAAAACTCAATAAAATAATTTTATACTTCAAAATATTCAAAGGTATCCCCTTAAAATATATATTCTTTGGTGGCAGAAATTATCTCAGGCATAACTTTATATTTCCAAGATACAGAGAATTTGTGCAGAAAGAATAAATTAGACATGTTCAGAGATATTTGAGACTATAAGAACCCCATGTACTACTCTCTTACTATAATATAAAAGTAAAATAAAAAATAGTTCAACTGTAGATAATATACTCTTTAAATTCATAACATTTTCTATCCTCAGTGTCTAATCTCAAAATTTAGAGATAGTATTTTTCTCATTTTATAATTATTTATTATTCTACTTTTGTTCTAAGAGTCCTTAGGTAAAATATATAAGATGGCTTATGTTATTAAATGCAGATGGTAGTCTCTCAGCATGATTAATTAGTTTGGTGACCCTTGACTATGACATTACACAAATACTCCATTCCCGCACCAAATGATGCAATATTTGCAACCCAACCCATTTTCAAACATCTCTATTTTTTCTTGATACCTAAGGCAAAATAAGTACAATTTGAAATAATGCTTAGCTGCTCTATTCTGAAAATTATAAAAAAATAAAAGAAGTCTGTGCATGCTCAGCACTGTTGACAAAGCTCCCTTAGGCTTGACATGTTTGTCACCAACAGGACCTGATATAACCAATCCTCAAACAAGGAGTATGGAAAGGAAACTGAGGGTCTAGTCAGTACTGGGAGCCTGTATTAGGATGAGACTACACATGACTTTATCCACATAGGATCAGCACATATAAAAGTGAAGGTAATTTTTCGGTTTGGGAAGTTTCTGTAAGAAAGAGCATAGTTTTGTATATCGGTGTTTGTGTCTAAAGAATTGGTAGATTCACTTATAGGACTGGTTATATTTCCATAGCCATTTACAGAGATTCAAAACATCTGGGAAATTTCTTCTTCTGAGTTTTAATAAACCATAGAAAATAGATTACATAACTGGGGAGTAGGTGAGGAGTAGTTCTCAGTGGTTAGAGTGAATGATAGGTTAAAAGATGGAAGAAAATATGGATATTCCCAAAAGGAAAAATGTTTACATGGTGATACATTGATAAAACAGAAGATTAGAGATAATTGCTTATAGTATAAATTGGTCCACCAATCACAGAAAGTGTACCTGAATTGTATACCTTATTTGAAATAGCAGAATGCACTTTGAGATAAAAATGTATCCCAATGGAAAAATCACAGGATCGCTTTATGGTGAGAGTGATGGAGTTGCAGTACCTCATATCCTCGAAGCAAATATGCTCTGTCAAGGAACAGTCAAGACTGCATGGGGCCATTACGTAAAGGAGGAAAATTTCTTGGTTCTGTCTTCTTTGTCATGTTATAAGCATGAAAAAATGTAAGTAATGAAATTTAATGTCAAAGAAAAACCTTCATTTACTGGAATCAACCAGACAAATAATCCCATTTCTGGGTTTTCAAGAAACACCCAGACATAATATTACTGGTCTTTCTTGGTTGATATGAAATCATTTCCAAATAAAAGCATAGGGATACGTGCTCTACCATTGCTGACTAGGGAATCAGCGTCTGCATGGCAGAAAGAATTATAAAGAGCTGAATCTGTCTCGTCAGGTATAGGAGGTACAAATTTTTTTGGCAAATCTTCAGGTGGCATGAGGATAATAACATCAGTTGGTGTGTGTGTCAGGGGTGCTCTGAGGACCTCTGCTTTATGAATCTAATTGCACATAACACTGCTTCTTCTTTAGCACACCAGGCAATCCAAAGCACGCTGACAATAGCCAAGTAAATGTCAATCATTTTAAACTATACCTCTAAGGTCAAGGCTATTTGTTCATTTTAACATAGAATGAGGCATTATTTGTGATACTTCATTAATAAAAATTCTATCATCATTCCTGAAATTCAGAGTTTTGTTTCGATTTATTTCAATTACAGACAAATGACCTACAGAAAAATACCTATGAAATAGTAGCATTGCTCAAAACCAATCACAAGTTATTTGTGATTGATATTTTTTGATTAATATGAATTGAATAATATATTTGGAATCCAGCGCAATAGTATATGAATCAGCCACAGTTTCACGAATCTTCTCTTCTTCCTATCTGCATACCATACACATCTTTATTAAACCTTCCTCTCCACCTAAGCTCCCTGTATATTATGTCCCTAAAAACCACACAAGAATGAATGGTTCTTACACAAAATCAAAACCTAAAATGTTCCAAGTTCTCAATTTCTTTGAGTGTTGAATTCAGGAAAGTTTAAGATTTTTGGATTGTTGAATGAAGAATGCTCTATTGTTAAAATCTATGCAAATATTTCAAAATCAAGAAAGCTAAAAATTGAGAAACACTTCTTTCTGAAGCATATTTCAATGTGTAAGAATGAATTCTTACTATGTCTGGGTATATTTTATGCATTTTTAATTTATCTTACTTTATAATATGTTTAGGCATATGGAGATTTAAAACATAATACAAAGATTTCCCAGTACTCTCGCTTGGATCTCATACTCTTTTTAGATCATGTTTTAATACACATGTATCATACCTACCAAATTAGTACTAAGTTACTATTATTAGCTGATTTTTTTTAGTCTTGGAGATTGAACAGAGAACAAAGCAAGCAGTCTTCCAATTAACAATGTAGCCAGCCCTTCCTACATTTTTGTTTTGAGACAGGCTCTAGCAAAATTGCTCGGGTGGCCTTTAACCTGCTATCCTACTACTTCAGCTTCTCAATTCACTGTGATGACAGGTCTGTGTCATTAGGCCTGGTTTCATTTGCATTTGTAAAATTTTTCAATATGAAGTTCTTGTTCCATGATCTCATCCGGGACATTGCATATATCATCCCTTCAGCTGCTTTTGTGACAGATTCTTGGAGTTGCTTTGGATGTGCTGACATTGACAGCTTTAAGAAGTACTGGTCAGGTATTTTGTGAAATGTTCCTTGTATGATTAGTAGGAAGCTTTTCTCTCACAATAAGACACAGAGGGTGAGTGTAAGGAAGAAGACCATGAAGGTAAACAGTACTTCTCATGACATCATATCAAGCACACAGGTTTATCAACCAACCAATGATGACATTTACCTTGTTCACAGGGAAAGAAGGAAAACATGAATGCTAACATTTCCTTTGTACACCTATTATCGTTTCCTTGTCTATAGCCTTCACTTTAGCAGGAATCCAGCAGTCAGAGCCCATCCTTAAGGGCTAAGCTATAGTTCAGTTCTCAAGTGGTATTGTACACATTTAACAAGAGTGAATACACTGAACTTTCAAAATAAATGCTATGATCTGGTTAATAGGTCAAATGAAAAAAATCCAAAACCTGAGGTGTACCAGCCAACAATTTCACATTTGAAATTAGCTGGTGTCTAGTATGATCAGAGGAAGATGGGTTTCAGACCCTGAACTCAAAATCAAATGTGCTTATGATTAACTCACACAAATAAGTTGAATTTGTGACCAGATCCTTAAAATTAGGTATATGGAATCAGATACCATGAAAGACATTACAAATTTGAACTGAATACTACAGGAAAAATATCTTAGGCCAACATATTGGCCTTAAAGGAGAAACATTGCTACCCTAGATGAAGACAAAATACCTTCAAAAATATTTAGGCACACACAAAATTTTAGTTAATTACTTTCTGATAGTAAGCAATGTTTAGATAGGAATCATTTCAAGAAAGTGAAGTACATATTACCAAAAGCATTCTAATTATTTATAGTTATTTCTCTGATTCTATTTATGCCATGCACGCATTCATTAAAACAAAAGTCTCAAGAACTCTCTAAAATTGCTTATTGTTTAAAAAGAAAAAATTTCAGAGAAGTAGAATCTACTTTATCTGTTCAAATCAGCAAAATACAGGAAGTGTCTCAGTAAGTATTCAAACTCAGGCATCCTATACCGATAGTCAGGATGTGATCCACAGGGTTTAAAGTAAATAGGTTTCCAGAAGCATTTCCCATCACCAAATTCTGAAAGGCTCTACTGCTTGTAGTGACCTAAACTGATTTTTTTCTAAAGAAGTACACATCCATGTCTCATTAAAAATTGTGTATTCTTTACAACTGGGAATAACAATGTCAATACAAATATGAAACACATCAAACTTTCAGCATTTGATTAACGTTCATCATGTTAATCATGAAATTAGGAATATTAGAAAAGGCAATTACTTTAAACTGCTAAATGCATACATCTTATAAAAACAAATGAAGTATAAAACAATCAGCATTTCTATAACACTCAATGATTATTTTTAATGAAAGTCTTAATTCTAGAATTTAAATATCACCATATATGTTTTCTATATTTTGCTAAAATTTTGAGACTTTATTAATTAAATTGACATAATAATTATTGTAAATGAATTGGTTAGTTGAGATCTTACTTCCTCCCTGATGGAGGGAAAAAAAAAACAGAAAAGAAATATATGTTTACCTACCTGATAAACCTTTACAAAATTGCTTCATAAGTGTTTGAATCTCTTTGCGCATGTCCAACTTGTGGCCCATGGATCACAGGCCCACCAGCTTAGCTATACAGCCCAACCCAAAATTAGGAGTTTACTTAAATTCATTTCAGTACTTTTGTAACATGGCTGCATATCTCTCAACTGTGAACTTTATAGATAACAACATTGTGTCTCAATATCAAGAGGCTGGAGTATATGAAACAAATGGAATAAAGGAAAAAGAAAAACCTAAGAAATATATGTATCCAAATCACATCTTTCTCAAACATAGCATGGTTCTTTCTATTCGTGATCAGAAGAAGAACTGAGCAGAGAGTATTAGGTTGGGACGTTGACTATGCCCACAGAAATGTTCTGCCTTTTGTCAATAAATGTCATCATTACACTCAGCTAAACACATGAGAAATCTGAGTGTAAAACAGAGAATGAAAAAGAAAGGAGTTATTTTCTGAGCCTCTTCCAGGACTGCATTGTGGCCTGAGCAATGTAACAAGCAGAGAAGACAAATGCAATCCTGTGGCTCACCCTTTAGATTTTGGTGGTGGAACATTAGTTCAGGTCTACAGAATTGATCCAGTCATGCTTAGAAACAGGAGGCCTCTAGGAAGTGCCAATAATGAAAGGGGTTTATCTCCCACCCTCACAGTGAGCTGAGATGCTGACAAAGTGGAATCCATTGGGTTTCTCCTGACTGACATGTGTGGTTAATTGAGTGTCACATTGTGTTCATTTTACCTCTGTTTTGAATCACACAACAAGAGATCAGTCCTGACAAGTGATAGTTCAGAGTGAGCATAAACAAAGCACTTCATTGATCTCACAAGGGCTGTAGGTGGAAGCCACAGCCTGTCTGCCTGACAGCCACTGCAAATCCTAAGAGCATTGTAATTTTTACCCTTTCTCTCCCCTTTCCAAAGTGATTTAACCATGTAGCCTTTCAGATGGATTTAGAAGGAAACAAGATAATGCTGTTTCATCTGCAGTAGGACCATAAGTCTCCCTTTACTAACCCATCCCATCACACCCTTACCCATCCTATTTCATCATGTATCAACAACATATATATATATGTTACAAGAAGGTCTGCTCTGCATTCTTTCCCTTGGGTGTTTATGGTGTTTATGGAGGCGTACATGAAGTATTAATATCATTTATAATAAATATTACATTGAACTTACTGGTTTCAAAGTGGGAAGGAAAGGTAACAATAAATGGGAAGAAATATAAGGTCAAAATTGGCTATGTAATATCATCTAGGCATTGTCCATTGGGGTTCACTGGTCATGCAAATCACATATTTCCTTGGCAGTTGAATGTATTAATGATATATTCTCTTTTTACAAGTAAGACTTGCACAAGAGATTTTGTGCTGTCTGAAAACTATTCCATCATTGCTGCTATAGAAGTTGTAACAACAATTTCAAAGAAAGCCTTCATTAAGAATTTGGTCATAGAATATGTGAGTATTGAAAATGGTGATGTTAAGAAGAAAACACAGCTCATAGATTCATGTAAATCAGAGATCTCCAAGTACTTGTTCTCTGGATTTTGTTACCACCTTAAAAACTGCTGTCTCATAGTTAAATTTTGAGTTGTTTAGGAATCAAGAGGGTGTTCTGGATCTAAGAAGATGTTTTTAAAATTGTGAAGCAAGTTAGGATGAAAGCTGAGTTGGATATAGATCTTTAAACTCATGGAGATGGTTGGATAGTAGAATGTTAAAGTCAGGTGCCAAATACATATGGACTGGACATTGGGAATGTATGCTAAGCCATATAACTCTCATAATTGTGGCCTAATTATTTCTGTTGTTTTGTATTTTATTTATTGTTATAAGAAAAAGAACCATTTGTTGGACTGAAAGGGAAAGCTGTTGGGGAGAAAAAGATATACCTTAAACTTAAAAAAAAGGAAGAGGATGGGGGGTTAAGGGGAAGAGGGTGGGAAGGTGAGACTGGAGTGGGGAGTAGGAAGGGGATTGTGATTGAGATGTAACTTGAAGAAATAAAAAAAATTAAAAAAATTTTTAAAAAATTTTAAAAAACTGCTTACCACCTAAAGACTGGCATATAAGTATTATGTCAATTTATGGTTACCATAATAAAAGCTTAGCAATTTAAATGTTTGCTAATTTTTAGAAGGTAGCTTACAGGTACAGTATCTGCCTAGTATATCCAAGTCTTGGACTCAGTCACTGGAATTGCAAAAAACAGAGAAATACAATGCAGAAAGATAGATGATAGAGAACTAGATAAAAGAGGTATATGTATATATATATATATATGATAGATAGATTACAGAAAAAAATTAACTAATTAAAAATAAAAAGATCAGTTAATTTAAAACTTAAATTATTGCTTTTGATTTAATAGAACATGCTTAGATTGCCCTTTGCAATCCCATTGTGTTTTTCAATCACCCTATTGCTGTCTTACTGTTGCCTGTTACTGTAACAGTACATCATGAATTGAGTAGTTTGTAAGCAAAGGTTTATTGTCTACAATTCTGATGTCTGTGACGTCCCAGAATTTGAGTTTAGCAGATTAAGGAGTGCTTAAGTTTTACTGTGACATGGAGAGAGAATCAGGCTTAACTTGTGTTTTGATTTATCAAGAGTTGAATACTGACATCACCAACCCATCCCCACAATAACAGCATTAACACACACATAGAGACAGAGGTTTATAACCTAATCACCTTTTCAGAACTCTACATCTTAATGCTGTTACAATATTAAATATCCACTTGAGTTTTAGAGATGTCAACATAAATGACAATATGAAGCACAGTATATATATATATATATCAGAACAAAATATTTTCTTGTGCTAAAATAAGGGCAGTTGTCAGGTAAAACCCATATTCTAGTTGTTCAGAATGTGTGTGGTGAAATTCTATTTAAGAGGTCTGGTTTTATAGATAAAAGGGGTCAGAGAGAATTACAACAAGCATATTGCTAGAATTATATTGGTTAGACAAGAGCAGTACAGAATGTTGATTGGTCATTGCTCACTTATGCTGTAAAGACCAGTGATAAACAATAGAAAGCTTTTACTGGGCTTATTTATTGTATCTATGATGCTTGGGAGTCAGCAGAAACCTGCTGTACTAGGTCAGAGTAACCTTGCTGCCTGTTGTCTTATGAGACACAGCATCCTTCTCTCCATTTTAAAGTACTCTGTGATCACATTTTAGGACGTTTTAATTCCTTTTCACTGGAGACATTCAAAACAGCAATTTTGATATCAGGTTCAGCTTCTAGAATATTGTGCACTCTTAATGGGAAAAGCAAACAAAAATGCAATTAACAATTTAAGACTCTTATGGAAATATTTTGAGTTCAAACAATCCCCCAGAGACTCATTGACTCCCAGGGAAACCCATGCAATACCCTGAGAATCTTTAAAATATGTTTTGGAATAAGAGATATGGAACCCAAAATAGCCAGGCAATAGTTCCAATGGACAGATAAAGACAACAACACACTTACAAACTGTTGGAGCCACATATTGCTCCACCTACAAGATGTACCAAGATAAGGATGGAACAGAAATTGAGGGAAGGGCCACCCAGTGACTGACCCAACTTCAGAGCCATGTCATGAGAAGGACCCCACCACAGATACTATTAGTGATATTCTGTTATGCTTGCTGACAGGAGCCCAGAATAACTATCCTCTGTGAGAGGTTTCACCCAGCAAGTGATAGAAAGAGATACAAAGACCCATGGCCAAACATTGGGCCAAGCTCAGGAAATTTTGTCAAAGAGGGGAAGGTTGGTTTGAAGAAGCCAGAGAGGTCAAGGACATCACAAGAAGACTTGCAATGTCAACTAACCTGGGCTCACAGAAATGCAACTACCAAACAAAGAGCATGCTTGGGACGATACTAGGCCCTCTACACATATGTGACATATGTGCCGCTTAGTCTTTACATGCGACTCCTAACAAGTAGAGCAGGGGCTGTCTCTGACTCTGTTACTTGGCTTTGGATATGTCTCCCCTAACAGGGTTGCCTTAAATACCCTCATTAGGAGAAGATGAGGCTAGTTCTATTCAACTTTAATATGCCAAGGTGGGTTGATATCTATCAGAGGCCTCTTACCTCCTGGGAGAAGGGAGGGAAGGATATGAGAGCAAGGGACTAGAAGGAGAAGAGGGAAGAAAAAATGGGATCAAGATGTATGCAAAGTAAATAAACAAAATAATAAAAAATGTTTTGGAGACTCCACCTGAAATTGCAGAGACCTATTAATTTCTGATGTAATGTTCCATGGAGGAAGATGGGCTGCCTGTGTTAATAAATCCTAAGGACATGCTGGTAAGTTTTAACACTTTTTCTCAAATTGTGTGTTTAAACCTAGCTGGTCAAATCATGAACAGAATATCTGTAAATCCAGTGTTGCACAAAAAGTGATTTCACCTTAAAGCATTGTCAGTCTTCCTCAACTCTGCCCCTATGTGAGCTTTCTGCAGTCCCTCCACTGTGCAAGGAATGACACAAATCTTACCTAATCCTTCTAGTAAATCTGGGGATATAAACATTCCATAATAATTATTTTTCACCAAATCTGTCCTTTCTCAATGGGAAATACCTAAATAAATACATTCTTAGAATATAGTTATAAGTAATGATTGTGGAAATTACCCAGAGGTCTTCAGAGTGAAACCTTCAACCTTGGATCTATGATACAATATAAATCTAGTTCCAACTAAGTAGGAATGCTATTTCCAATATCCTCAGTAACAGAATCCCATGACTTCTTATATTTAAGCAGAAGGGGCAAATCAAAAACACAGACCCAAGGACAGGGACCCTATAGGATCTACTATCAATAATTAAGGCCTTTGATGACTCAAATCATTTAGATAATAAGATCGCTTTGAAGTAAATAAATTTCAAATTAGGGTTTATGGCAGTCACAGGTGTTTGGCAGGGCTGGTCTATAATCACAGAGAAAATGAATGCATTTGATGGAACATAATTAGGAAGAGGAATGAAGCTTATATGCAAATTGTGTACACTTTTGTCAAAGATAACTAACTGGTCAGACTCTTTTCGTAGTTTAAACTTTCATTCCAGTGAGAATTCTCAAAGTATCTATTTTCAGTACACTTCCATTATATTTGGCTGCTTTCTCACAGTCCTTCAAGAGACAGATTTAACTGTCCGTAATCACCCTCCAGCCTTGCTATGGTGCTAACAGGACACATGAGTTTTGTTGTTGTTGTTTGTTTGTTTTTAAATTTGATTTCTTGTATTCAGGCCTATAGTCAGAATCAGTCCCAGAAGGTTAGGTGAGATTTTTTTTTTTCAACAATCAGCACAGTCACAGATGGGATGTGAGGGATGAAGAGAGAAAGCAAAATAATGATGAGAATGAAGAAGAAATAGTGGAGGCAAGATAATTAGGAAACGAGAAAACAGAATTGGTTTCCATTAAGAATGTTCACAAACATGGGCTAGGAATCCAAAACTGCTTGCTTTGGAATACCACACCTGCCACTGCAACTGGTACTCAATGATCTGAGATGCAGACTGGGACTACCTTTATTTGCATGACACATCCTATTTCTCCAGTTTTGTATTGCTTCTTCTTTTATTTTCCACTAAGACTTTATGTTATCAGTATAAAGATTTCCAGGAAATTAGCATATATTTCTATTGCCTCTGCCATGTGGAATGGCCACAGACATACTTTCTCACCTAACAATCTCATATTAAATACTAAGAATTTGCCTTGGAATCACCTTTTCTACCAAAATATTTGTCATCTGTATTTCCAGGATGTTTCATGGCTATATTCTATTGTTGCATTGTCTGTTTAATTCAAAAGCATATGGCATTTCTGACATTTCAGATAAACAACATATTCAGTTTTACATTTTTAATCCCTAAAAATGACTTCTGGCCAGTGGTATATTTCAAAAATATTTATAGAATAATAGGGAACTTACAAAGGCAAATAAAATAATGTTAAAAGGAAGTAACAATGTGAAGAAGGAAGGAAAAAAATGGATTTCAAGTATGATCCTTCAAATGGTGTGTTGAATAAAGCTCATTGTTACAAGTATCTTAGAAAGACATGAATAAAACTGAGCATTCCAATGAAATAACCATGCACTTCATTAAATATTTACATATAGCTAAAAGTTATAAAATTAAGTACAGGAGATTATGATCAATTCTGCTCCTATGCTTACTCATCCATAAACAATATTTCCAATAATTAAGTAGGACTATAGAGTTACAGATTGACTCAGCAAAACAATACTGCCAACATGAATTTTAAAATTAAGTGTATTTTGGAACTAAACAGATTGATTTCCTTGAATGCACTCACATTTTTCTCTAGAGGAAATATCTTTCTTACAGCAAGGATATAGTAATGCTACTTATTTTCTCCCCTTCACTATTTATCTTTTTATAAAACAAATATCATCCTAACTGTGTGCAGCTACTTAATCCACAAGTTGTCAGTAGAAATTGCCACTTTCTTTTTTCCAATAAAGAGTGTTGTTTCTCATAGAGACAGTATTGAAACTGCAATTTAATTATTAATTATATTTATTAATAATTATAAACTGTAAGATTAGGTCAGTGGAGCAACCAGTGGCTTTGCAGAGCAGTGGGTGGCCTGGTAGAATAGCTGAAGGCCCTGGCCTGCCTTAACTGGCTGCCTGATTTATCCTGGGGAAAGAGCCCCCAACCAAGGGTGGCCTGCAACACCTGTAACCTAAAGTCTGTTAAGTAATATAAGTTGTTATATTAGGCGAGTAGAATTACCAGTGGCTTGGCATGAGATTCACTGGAGTTCAACCAGAGTCCGGGAGTCCAACAGCCCTGGATTGCTTGGACTGATGGTCTATAAGCTGCCTCAGTTCTTTCCCCAATAATTAAATGCACCAAGACCTTTTAATGTTTTAACGCTTAACCCTTAGCTGGGCAGACTCTCAATTAGCCACTCTAAGTTAACCCGGATCACCTAGTCCCAAATTGCCTTATGCCCATAATTACCTTCCAGCATTCTCAAACATGACTATCTGCTTCCATGTCTCATGATGGAATGAGCTAATATTCTATGTAAAACACAGGGTTCCTCTTCTAATCTCAGGAAGCCCAGCCTTCCTATAATCTTTCTGCCCATGGCCATCAGTGACTTTTATTAACCAATCAAGAGAATGCCTCAGAAGTGGCGGTAACCAGATCTCAGCATTGAAAACAGCCTAACAGAAGCAATGTTATTAGACCTTTCCCAACACACCATCTTCATGAGTAATAAGCCTCTGGCTTTTCTGAGATGGACTTAAACAAATGACTATCACTGTAGAAGAACAGGTAACTATAGAGCAAGGAAAGGATCACATCCAAGTCCAGCTTGGGGAACTAATGAAGTAAATGGAATGACCGAACAGCATCATAGGCATCTTAGTTTCTTCATTGTTAAGATAAAAAACTCAGAAAAACAAATTAAGGGAGAATGGACTTATTTGGTTCACAGTTTAGGTGATAGTTCATCATGTCAAGGAAGTAGGAGCATCGGGAATTGGAAGCAACTGGTCATATTATGTACAAATCAGAAGAAAAGAGCAATGAATGCATGGATTTATGAAAGTGCTGTGTTCACTCTCTCCATTCTTGTGCAGTCCTGGAATTCTTGTGTAATAAACAGTGGTACCCTCGGTCTGTGAATCTCTTCATGTCATCTATGGAGTCAGGATAATTTCCAGTAGATATGCTCAGTAACCCATCTCTTAGGTGATCCTAAATTTGCTAAGTTGAGAATTAATAAATCAGAACAGTTAACTCCAAGAATGCTTATTGCCAGTGGGTATTTCCATATTAAGTTTATGGGAAAATACACTACAAAAGTGTTTTAACCTTGAGTCACCGTTCAACCTCCTAAGCTACCATAGCACTACCGAAGACCACTTGTATGGAGGTAGATAAGGAGGGAATGATGATTAGACCATCAGGTAGGGGGTACTATGACCCTTCTGTCTTCTTCCAAGAATGAGATTTAACAGTCCCATTCCTGTACATTATCTATCAGTTATACTATTCTGCATATTCTGAAATCTTTTCTGTTTTCTGGCTATTATGAATAAAGCTGCCATGAACATAAGTGAGCTGATTTCCTTGAGGTTTGGTGGAGAATCTTTTGGATATATTCCCAGGAATGGTATGGCTGGGTCCTGAGGTAAAACTATTCCCAATTTTCTGAGGTATGGCCAGATTGATTTCCAAAGTGGTTGTACAAATTTACACTCCCATCAGCAATGGAGGAGTGTTCACCTTTCTCCACAACCTTGCCAGCATGTGCTGTCCTTTGAGTTTTTTATCTTAGCCATTCTGACAGGTTTGAGATAGAATCTTAATCATCTTAAGTTTCATTTCTCTGATGATTAAGGATGTTGAGCATTTCTTCAAAAGTCTCATGACGGTTAGATTCCTCTTTTGTGAATTCTCAGTTTAGTTCTGTACCTCATTTTTGATTGTATTATTTGGTTTGTTGGTGGTTAATTTCTTGAGTTCTTTATGTATTTTAGATATTAGCCCTCTGTCTGATATGAGGTCGGTGAAGTTTTTCCTAATCTATCAGTTGCCATTTTGTTCTAATGGCAGCCACCTTTGCCTTACAGAAGCTTTTCAGTTTCATAAGGTTCCATTTATTGATTGTTAATCTTAGAGCCTGAGATATTGGTGTTCTGTTCAGGAAATTGTCACCTGTGCCAATAAGATTGAGGCTTTTCCCCCACTTTCTCTTCTATTAGTTTTAGTTTGTCCCGTTTTATGTAAAGATCTTTGATCCACTTGGAGTTAAGTTTTGTGTGGGGTGATAATATAGGTCTATTTGCATTCTTCTACATGTTAACATCCAGTTAGACCAGCATCATTTGTTGAAGATGAAGATGAAAATGAAGTTTCCTTTTTCCATTGTATGATTTTGGCTTCTTTGTCAAAAAATTAAGTGACTTTAGGTGTAAGAGTTTATTTCTGGTCTTCATTTGATTCCATTGATCGACCAGTACCATGCAATTTTTCTTTGTCAGTAACATGCAATTTTTGTTACTATTTCTCTGTAATGCAACTTGAACTCAGGGATGGTGATTCCTCCAGATGCTCTTTTATTATGCAAGATTTTTTTTTAGTTATTTTGTTTTTTTTTTTTTGTTGTTGTTGTTGTTATTCCATAGGAAGTTGAGAATTGTTCTTTCAAGGTCTGTAAGAATTGTTGGTATTTTGATAAGAATTGCATTGAATGTGTATACTGCTTTTGGTAGGATGGCCATTTTTATTATGTTGTTTCCATGTTTTCATGAGCACTGGAGATTTTTTCATCTTCTTATATCTTCAATTTGTTTCTTCAGGGACTTGAAGATCTTGTCATACAGATCTTTCACTGTCTAGGTTAGTTACTCCCAGTATTTTGCATTATTTTGGCTATTGTGAAGATTGTTTCCCTAATTTCTTTCTCAGTCCATTTATCTCCTGTGTAAAGAAGGGTTACTTGTTTTTTAGAATTAATTTTGTAACCAGTCATGTTGCTGATGTAGTCTATCAGGTATAGGAGTTCTCTGGTAGAATTTTTTGGGGTCACTAATATATACTATTATATCATCTGCAAATAGGGATACTAAAATCTTCCATAGGTTACCATGACAGCTCTGTTTTCATTTTATAATGAAAGTTATAGGTAGGAAGTAGTTACCCTGAAATAATATAAGATATACATCCTAGCTAATTGTTCATAAGAATCAACCATCTGTCCCAAAAAATTATTGTTAAAGAATATCCAGCAGCTGCCTTATTTTTGGTTCATAACCAGGATTCTGTAAACAGAAACTGAAAGGGAAATGAAAAATGAGAGTGCAAAAAGAAGTAAATCAACAAACAAACAAGATTATTACAGAAGCTAATAATTATGTCAGAAGCAATGAGGGCAGATAAGCTGAAAATTGAATCAGCAACAGATCATTTAGTAAAGGCTCCTAGTTGCCCCCAAACGCTTCTACACATTTTACTTAAAAGGAAATTTTCTTAAAACCTAGTCCCTTTCTTTTCTTGCAGGTGATTGCTTAAGCTCTGGTCACGGGATACAGTGGAAGGACAGGAGGTATGGCAGACCAAAAGTATCTTTAGCGTGAAGATGATTCCCTTAATCTCTCTGCTTCTATGCTGAATGGCGCAGATATGGAGATCATCAGATCCTTGGAGATGGCCCATGCTGAAGGCAACAGAACAGCAAGGTGATTGTGCACTGAGCCTCTGGCCATGTGCAGCTTCCTCTTGTCAACTCTGAGTGGATTAGACTGTTCTTCCTGGAAAACTGCTATCTTGATTGAGCCATTTACATAGGTCTGTCTTGATTAGAGAGTAAGGGCATTTCTTAAAAGTAGTAGTGCCACCTATTAATATGTTTTCTTAGCTTCTTAAAATCTTTTTTTTTATTTATAGTGAAGAAAGAGAAAGGCTTTGAACTTCAAGACTTCAAATTATTCAGCTATGTCTTGCTACATGGTTGATAGTGAATCACTGTATGCATATGAAACTTAAATCTTCATCTCTGATTTAGAAATAAAACTACCCATTGAGATATCATAAATTTTAGTTTTCCAGATTGTAAAATGGGAATGGCATTGTATCCCTTTTCATGGATATTTTCTACAATTAACTGTCCTCGTTTTGGGATTTGGCACCCATGGATCTAGGAAACAACAGATCAAAACTATTTTAAAAATGTGTCTGTATTTAACATGTATAGACTCTTTCATTACTCTCTATCACTAATATAATATATCAATATAAGATAGGAAGTACTTAAGTATCTTTTTTCCTTGTATTAGATATGACAATTAATGTTCATTGGCAAATATATGTCATTTGATAGAGTGCAAGTGTCTATACAGCTTGGTATCTAATCTGTTTTCTAGAACAAATCTTATGTGCATATGAAGAAATGGCTGTATTTAAAGTTTTAAAAGGGTGTCACCCTTCACTGAAGTATTATGTATAATTTAGCTGTTGTAATTGTAATTGTCATTTCTAGTTACTCATTGGTAAAGCATGAGAAGTAAGCGCAATGCTTGACAGATAAAAAAAATACTGACAAAATGATAGTTGTAGTACTTCAAATATGATTAAAATAACACACTAAGTCATGTTTTCTCATTAGTCTCCTACTGTCATGCTAATTGAGGTCACTTTTTATACAACAAAGTATTCGATTCTTGTCCAATATTCTGAAACTTTTAACTCTACTCACCACTGCCACTTCAATTCAACCCAGTTATTTATGTCAGAATGATTACTATAAAATTTCTCTTGATAAAATCATATCCTATCCTTGTAACTAAAGAACCAAATAAAACCCTGCATGTTGTATTACAAATCCTTACATATTGTGCCACTCTTCTCCCAGGATTACTTCTTTGTCATTGGTGACATAATATATTTTCCTAAGCATTCAGCACAATTTTCTTTCTCTTCGTGTTTGGATGCTATTGGGTCCATCCACTGGAGGGCCTTCTTTACTCTTTGTTTATTCGTTTATTTTTGAACAAAACCATTCAAGACTTTTCTACACATTTACCTCTCTACCAAATCTCCCTAGCCACTTTTGATAGGATGTGCTTCATCCATGGAATGATTTTTGAACTTCTGTGTAATTTGATCACAGAGTTCTGGTGGGTGTGATGAGAAATCTTTGCCAAATCTCATACTTGCTTTTCTTCCCCTTGAGGTCCATGAAGACTTTGAGTCACCTACACAGAAGACAACAATTTATTAGGAATCCAAGTGTTCTCTAACAGCTCCTGGATTATTTTTGACTAGGCAGTAGAGCATAAAAAGGAAGCCAAGTAATTCTTCATTTAAACTTCTTCACTGATTCCTAGAGCTCAGATAACATTTTAACATCTGTTTACCAAAACACTCTCAGAAGAAAGGATTGTCAAAATGCCTCCTGTACATAGATTTAGCCAAGTATGTGTGGCATATTGGGTAGTAAAGGATAGTAAGCACTGACAGATTTGTTCAAACTTAAATATACACTTCTATAATCTAAGCAATTTAAACAAAAATTTTAAAAGAACATACCTAAAATTTTTCCTTAAATTCCCCACTGCTTGAAGCTTTCAGGAAATAACAATGCGGTATATGAGCCACTCTGTGTCTGACACATCTTGCAGAAAAGGAGCACTCAAAATAATTTCATTCTAAGGTCAGAAAATGAGGAAACAGGGGTGCCTGTGTTGCTCCTTTGCATAGTGGCTTTGTGTGTTCTGAATGTTTATAAGTGAACAGTAGATGAAATGATTGTTCTTTTAATGGAGGGTGTATAAAATTACATAGACAGAGGAAGGCACTCTCTTCCCCCCCCCAACACACACACATACACACATCCTTCTGAGTAGATGAGTAAAGACTCCTGAAAGAGCCATCCTAATAGTCACACAGATGACAGCAGTAAGCCAAGATATTTCCCCCTTACCAATATATGAAATCTCTCCCTATTATAGTATGCTTCACTTACTTAGTTGTTATTTTACACCGTTTTCACTGTTTACACTACTTCCACTGGTCTCAAGATAAAGATAAAAGTATTTACTGTTTTCTCTTATAGCCAGTGATACATGGTAATATATTAAACATTTTGTCTTGTTTGACTAAATCAAGCTTTATAAGTGAGAGATCTGTTTCTGGAAAATCATGATGTTAACATTGAGGGTGTTAATAAAAAGGAAGTTTATTTTTATATCTAGTAAAAAATACAATATTTTTATAATACAATATAATAAAAAAATACAAATAGCTATTATTTGAAATCCTCATGTATTGATAGGACACTAATGAGGTCTTATGGTATAATCCAAGACATGGAAAGCTCATGTATATTTGAATATATATGGATATGTATCTATGAAGTAGAAAAAAGCATGAATAGATGTATATGTATGTATATATATGTATATGCGTACATATGTATATATGTATAAATATATAGAGAGAGGAAACAAAAAAATGTATATATTTATATGAATGTGTGTATAGATACGGAGAAAAATAAACAGTCAACTTTTCCTTAAAATCTGGTTTTCAAAATCATGTTTTATAAACAGGGAAGCTACAGAAACTTTAATATTTTTATATTTACTATGTTTTTAAAGTTAGTATTTTATATTTTACTATTAATATGTTTCCAATACTTACAAAGAGTGAAATGGGTTTGAAGCCATCTGCTAACTCAATAAACTCATTCGGAGTCAAACTTTGCCTCACTGCCCATGCCCAGTCTCTTGTTAACCCCTTGCCTCAGACCATCATAGTTTAAGGCCCATTTTTATTTTAAAGCACCACCCACCAATATATCCAAGCTCTTGCTGCTGCTGCTTGGTTTATTCTTTGAAAACCTGAAGGCAGATAAGAGACTCACTTACCATTTGTCTTTAGTTGCACGTTGTTGTGCCAGGGCAACACTCCTTCAGATTGTTAAACATCTGTATGTCTACACCACTCTCCTCTTTCCTCTTGACGTCTTTGGTTTTTTTTTTCCACCTCTCTGGGCATTTTTCTCTACTGTGCATATCATGTGGAAAGATATTCTATAGCTACTAAATTTCATTAAAAGCTGGGGAGAGAAGGTAGGGTCACAAGACTCTGGGAATCTCAATAAAACACAGGCTCAGGTACTTCAGAAATGCAGAAGATTCACAGGGCTCCTTCCTGGGGTTCCATAAACCATCTGCTCTTGTGCAAAGGAGAAGAGACTCTGGTGGACTGCTTGAAAGTTGGCTTGTGCTTTGTGAGATACTTTCAAGTATTTGTCAAGGCAGCTAGCTGTCTTCAAGTCACTCATGCTTATGAAAGTAACAAGTCAACCATTACCCTGTAAGGAAGGCCATAAATTCATTGGTTCACCAAGCCAACCTCAGGTGGCATTGTTTAACTGGTCTCTTGGTGCCCTTGTAGGGTGAGATGTTTATATCTCACAGGAAAGACAAACACAACAGGCACACTTATTAAGCTCCTCCACTAAAGAACAACCCCATTATAAATCTCTCTGAGATATGAATAGTATATAGTTATCGAACATGTAGCTACTGACAGGTATATTTTCATTTAAATTTTATTTTTCTGTCTAAACATCTGCTGTGTGTTCAATGGGAGAGGTTTTAAAGATCACACCATACCCATGACTTCAACCCAAGCTCCTGCTACAAGATTTTAGTATCAAATTCAGTATCTCAAAATCTGTAATTTCCTATGAAACATAGCCTTGCTGTAGTTCCCTCTCACTGGGGAGTTGAAATTAAAACATGAACTGAGTCTTATTATAAATACATTGTGATTGTTCAAGGTATAGGGTGCGGGGAATTACTCCTGTTATTTTTGGTAACTTAGCTTGAAAATCTTAACTCTCTTCAAAAATATTTATTGCAGATGCCAAAGGACAATATATTTTATCTGTCTTCTTTCTATATTTTCACCAGTTTTTTGACATTTATGTTTAGACACATAATAGTCCTGTGTGGTATTTTCTTTATATATATATATATATATATATATTTTAAATTTTATTTTTAAAACAAAGACTTGCTTGAACTGTGATGCTTGACTAAGTTACAATGTTGTGAATTTCTTATCAAGAGATTCTATTTGGAAATCTCTACAGAGAGGCTTGGAGTTTTCATTCAGTCTAGAATCTGCAAGTTCATTTGATGTGCTTCTTTGCTTCTCGGTCACTCATTTTGAATGAAAAAAATATTGTGCCGTGGGCTAGGATGATTGACAGATTTTAAATAAGGCTGCCCAGAGCATAACACTGAAAGCTTTACTCTTGGCTGTAATTTGAATGAGATTTTAACTTCTTTTGAGTTTAATTTAGATTAAGTATTTTCCTGTTGGTTTGTGTTCAGTTGTCTTTCTATATAGCTCAGCCTGTCCAAGAGTTTGCTATGCCGCCCAGGCTGTCCTCAAATTCAGGATCTTCCTATATCGACTTCTTGAATGCTTTTATTAAAGGTATGTGCCACCACACCTGGCTGTTATAATTTAATTCAGCTAAACAAGTATTTCCTGTGCATTTAAGACGCAGTTAGGTATTAAGATAAAAAGTGTTTCCAACACAAAACTAACCACACCTTTAAAAACAGGAGAAGAATACTTGTTTTATTTAAAAGAACACCCCTCAAGAAAATGGGAATATCCCTTCAAATCCCTATACTAGTTCTTAAAAAAAATCAGCCAGAATTTGTTCATAATTTGGGATGACCACACAGTCTCAGGTTCCCCAGTAACACTTAAGTCCACCTGGCCTCAATTTATTTTCATTATCCATGAAATGGTTACACTAAAGTGTTCTTTGGCCTTTTATTCCCTTACATTCTTGGATGTAAAATCTTGTGCAAAATCAAATATATCAATATAGACTGATCACAGATGAAACAATGTGATTCATAAACAGAAAATAGAAACAAAAAATAAGCAAAAACAAAAAACACACACACAAAAAAAAAACAAAAACAAAAAAAAAATAACAATGGTTGGCAAAACCCAGTGGGAAACTCTAAAAGAGCAGAATTAAATTTAGGCAGGGTAGATGACCCAACCAAAAGGTTTAGGATGAGTTTAGCATATTCTATGAAATTGTTTACCAAGAAGAAAAATGTTCTCAGTTAAACCACAGCTTTGTGGTTTGCTATCTTTACTTTAAAAATTACATTGAGTTCAAAAGTTCCTTTTTATTCACTTGGATATAAATGATACAGACTCTGATGGTCTTCCAAACGAAACCAACGTGCAAACTAGCTACCACTTGTCAACAGAAATTATAAACACTATTTATAGGAACATATCAAATTTTAAAACATGTTCTAATGTAGGCCAATAAGAATTTATCTTAAAAATAAATGAACTAGGTTTTCATGGTTGTAACCTACTGGTTTAGTTGCTAGTATGAGATCATTTCCATACTGTAGGAGTTGAGGTAGATGTATAAAATTTTCTTGAAGGGTAAATCTTAAAACCTACTGCAGGGAGTGAAATATGAGTACAGGATGCTCAAATGAGACAACACTGAGAATTCCATCAGATTCAAATAACTTCTATTAAAATATGTGGGTATTCAAATCCAAAACTTCCTAAGGACTCTTTTTAATTAGTATCATCTACCTCGATTGATGAAAATTTGACAAATGACAAATTTGTTTCTCAAAGATTCATTAGGGACTCAGTAACACCTCTTGTTAATAAATAAATGAATATCATATGACCCAGATTCATACAACAGTAACATTTAATTGCATGTCACGTGCTTTCATCCTCAGACAGATAAATAAGGAAATTTTTTTAACACCCTCTGGTTCAAGATACAGTAAGATACACCTTTTACTGTTTCCCCATCTAAGTGGTTAAGCATCATTTTATGTCTCATTGAAATCTGCCAGTGAAGATTCCAAGCAATATTTAAGGTTCATATTTTGCCCTGTCTTTAGCAAACAAACTATGTTCTGTAGTGGTGACTGGGGAGTGGATTTCATTACTAAACCCAAGGTCACAGGTGGTTTTGCACTGAAGCATAATTAAATTGTGTGGAATGAATTAAAATGGTCCAGCAAATAAGGTCTCTTTATTTGGGCTAAATAGAACAGATTAAATGCCGCACCACGTTCTGCTGACAACCAGGCAGCACACAGGCCCAGGGAGATTAATCTGGAATGTAATCACTTGATCATCCCTGACTGTGAATACTTACATGAAATTATCCCTCAGCTACTCAGGGATGCGAAAAGCTATCATTCATAATTATCGGGTCACTATTTGGTAGGAATATTTATGCAGGGAACAGGGAGGATGACCTAAGAGAAAACCCCTCTTGGTTAGGGAGGAGTTGATATGTGAGCCTGGGATGAACATGATGATCAAAAGCTATTAACAAGAAAAGGAAGTTATTAAGGTTGAAGGAGACTACCTAATTGTTTATTTATTGCATGTACTTTTTTTTTTTTTTTTAGGTGGTGAAACACATCGCTGCAGGGAAGTATGTGGCACAGTGGTGAGACGTGCTGCTCTCACTTGGGAAGAAGTGAGTGGTTTTCAGCCCAGTTTTGATGAGACACAAGCACTTTTTTTTTATCAAAAATTCTTTATGCCCTATTCCTCAAAGAAATGGTGGAAGATTTTCCTGTAGGAAATTGAATGTTGTATTCTTATGCTGTAAAAATATATAAATAAGTATATCTTTGGTTCAGTCCTGGTATGTGCTTGCAACTGTTTCTGTAGTATCCCAGGCATTCACTTGTTCAGTCAAAAATCAAATATCCAGTATGACTTACAACAGCTATAGACATGTGAGCTGCATGCATTTTATTGCGTAATGGAATCAAATAGCCAACTACATTCATAATCATGGGGTAGAAACCAAAAACAGTTATTGAGTTATTTAATTGGGAAACTTAGCAAATTTTAGTAGTGAATCCAAAATATTTGAATAAAGTGATTTCTAAGACAGGATAGAATATTGAAAATTTTACATCACCATTTTATTATAGATTAATTGGTTTGTTGTTATCTATTTTAGTTGGTATATAAACTATGTTATGAATAAATTGCTAGTCAGAAGTAAAGATTAAAATAAGTACCTACTTTAAGTCATGTTATTCTGCTGTAGAGAACATTGGAGTATTCAAACTCAAAATAAAACTTTTGATATTAGTAGTACAGTGTCTCTTGCCTCATTCATATATCTTTTCCAGATTTTCATTGCACAGATGACATAAGGCAGACTCCAGGAGCAACCCAATCAAAACAAATGAATTAACAATCATGGATGCATAATTTATCTACATGAAGGATACAGAAAATAAAAGATGGAGGAGTCATTTTAACCTAATAAATGTTCACAAATGTTGATTAATCAAGTCAACAACTCTAGATCCTTTGAAATTACTAAAGAAGTGCAGGGATATTTTAGAAAGGATAACTCTGTTTACTGAATAGTCCATCCTCTGCTTCTCTGCTTGAAATCTTAAACCATTATTCATTTTTCAGCTTCTCTGCTTTCTTTGTTTGCATGTATTTACAATGTATTCTTATAAAAAAATATAAAATCTATGTGTACACAACAAGCAGCTAGAAAGAAGATATTTTGGACAGATGACATTTCCTAGAGGCGTTGCTCTAGCCTACACAGGCAGCATCTGGGTACCTACAGTGAAGATATACCTATGCTCCAGAGCCAGGATGCTCAGCTGAGCAAGTCATGCTTTCAGCTGACTTAGGTAATGCTCCAGAAATGTTCATTTCTAAGTGAAATATCACCATTAATTGTTCCATTTCAGTGAACTTTGATAAGTTTGGTAGGTAACCAGTTCCTATTTCTAATCAAGCACTGTGTGAAATGTATATGCAGAAAAACAATTTCCTAACTAGAATACCTGATAAAATACAATCTATAAACAGAAATAACACACATGATTCTGTCTGAACAATTTCTAGTCACATATATGAGCATAATATGAAGTAGTTGCCTTTCTAATAGGGATGGCATTACGTTATTTATTGATTAAACTAAATATTTTAGATATCTGGAAATAGGTGTCTAGTAGCATATAGCTTCTTCAAATTAAGGATGATAATTAGTAATTCATTGATGCTGTCCTCACTAGATATTTGGTTTAACAGGTAACAATTTTCTAAACTATGTACAAAGAGAGAATATCAGCTACAAGTCAGCTGTTAAGTCTAACTAATGAACAGTGTTAGTGGGGAATAAGAGAAAACAGGAAAGATTTCTATTAAATACATTTGGTAAGTAGAAGCTGAATGTTTGGATCACAGATTGCATGAATAGTATTTTAAAAATTGATAGCTATCTTTGGAATTTCTTTTAAGGTATAAATTATGAATGCTTTTTACACTGGTAAAGATTGAACTCACGGCCTTCTTCATGTGAGGCAAGCATTCTACCACTAACCTATACCCACGTCCCTTAAAAATTACTTTAAAAAATCAATCTATTTATTTACTTTATATCCCTATCACAGCCTCCCCTCTATCCCTCACATCACCCTTTCTCCCATCTTTTCATCTTCCTCTTTCAGAAAAGGTAGGCCTCCATGGATTTTAACCTGATCCTGTATACCAAGGTACAGCAGGACCAAACAAATCCTCCACTGCTGTGGCCAGACCAGGAAGCTCAGTTAGGGAAAGAGATGCAAAGACAGGCAACAGAGGCAGAGACAACCCCTGTTCCTGCTGCAAAGAGTCCCAGGCAAAGACCAAGCATGTATGCCCTCTGTTTGGTTGTTCAGTCTATGAGCCCCCATGGGACCAGGTTAATCGATTCTGTAGGTTTTCCCACCGTGTTCTTGACCTCTCTGCCTCCTTCAATCCTTGCTTCACCTCCTCCATAGGATTTCCCAAGCTCTGCCTAACGTTTGGTTATGAATCTCTCCATCAGTTGCTGAATGAAGTCTCCCAGATGACAGTTATGCTAGGCACCTGTCTGCAAGTATCACAGAATATCATTAATAGTGTCAGGAATGGGATCCCTCTAATAGCATGGGTATCAAGTTAGGCCAGTCACTAATTGGGCACTCCCTTAATCTCTGCTCCACCCTTACCACCCCCAACCCCGGAAACACACACTGGCACATACTGAAGGAAGGACAAATTGTGGGTCTTAGACTTTGTGGCTTGACTGGCTCCATATCTCTCATTCCTCACAGAATCCTGGGAGTTCCGTTGTCCCAGGCTTCTAGTTAGCCCCAAAGATGCTCTCCCCATCAATTTTTGTTATCACCCCCTGCACCCTCTCCCTCGTTCTTTCTCTGATATGACCTCTCCTGCTCCCCTTCCCTTCCCCTGCTCCATCTGGTTACCTCCCTTCATCCATCGCTGATGTCTATTCTATATCCCCTTCTCAGTGAGATTTAAGCATCCCCTCCTTGGGCGCTCATTGTAACTTGCTCCTTTGAGTCTGTGGATTGTAGTACAGTTGTCCTATTCTTCATGTTTAATAACCACATATAAGTGAGTACATACCATGTATGTCTTTCTAGGTCTGTATTACCTCACTCAGGATTATCTTTCCTAGGTCTATCTGCTTGCCTGCAAATTTCATGATGTCATTTTTTTAATAGCTGAGTAATATTCCATTGTATAAATGGACCACATTTTTTCAACTATTCTTCAGTTAGGACATCGAGGTTGTTTCCAGTTTCTGTCTATTGTATATAAGGCTTCCATGAACATAGTTGAGGAAGAGTACTTGTGGTTTGGTGGAGTATCTTCTGGGTATATTCCCAGGAGTGGTATAATTAGGTCCTGAGGTAGAATTATTCCTAATTTTCTGAGAAATCTACAAGCTGATTTCCAAAGTGGTTGTACAAGTTGTCACTCCCACAAGCAATGCAGGAGTGTTTCCCTTGCTCCACATTCTCACTTTTGACATTTTGATCTTAGCCACTCTGACAGTTGTAAGATGAATTGTTAGAGACATTTTGATGTATATTTCTTGATGACTAAGAATGTTGAGCATATCTTTAAGTGCTTCTCAGTCATTAGAGAGTCCTTTGTTGAGGATTCTCTGTTTAGATCCGTACCAAATTTTTAAATGGGTTATTTGGTTTGTTGATGTCTAGTTTCTTGAGTTCTTTATACATTTTGAATATCAGCCCACCACCAGGTGTATGGTTGGTGAGGATCATTTCCCATTCTGTAGGCTGAAGTTTTGTTCATTTGACTATGTCCTTTGAGTTATAGAACTTTTGAGTTTCATGAAGTCCCTGTGCCTCAATACAAGGGAACCCACATTCATAAAAGAAACATTACTAAAGTTTAAATCACACATGGAACTCCCATTAAAATTGGGAGATTTCAACATCCCTTGAAACCAACAGATATGAATCAAATGGACCTAACACATCTACAGAAGATTTCACCCAAACACACACACACAAATATATATATATATATATATATATATATATATATATATATATATATA
>CAJQZJ010032499.1:838726-899149 GCA_907164525.1 Lophiomys imhausi | reverse complement strand
ATATATATATATATATATATATATATATATATATATATATATATATACCTTTTCAGCACGTCATGGAACCTTCTCCAAAATTGCACATTTACTAGCACAAGCAAGTCTCAACATATAAAAGAAAAGTAAAATAATATATTATTATACCACCATGGATTAAAGTTGGAATTCAACAACAAAAGAAACAACAGTAAGCCTACAAACTCATGGAAAATGAACGACTCCCTACTCAATGACCACTGGGTCAAGGAAGAAATTAAAGACTTTCTAGAATTCAACGAAAATGAATACATAACATACCCAAACTTATAGGACACAATGGAAGCAGTGCCAAGAAGAAAGTTTATAGCACTAAGTGCATTCATAAAGAAATTGGAGAGATCTCATAGTAGCAACTTGACAGCACACCTGAAAGTTTTAGAACAAAAAGAAGCAAACATACCTAAGAGGAGTAGATCACAGGAAATAATCAAACTCATGGATGAAATCTTATGAGGCCACAGTCACCCTGATACCTAAACCACACAAAGACTGAGCCAAGGAAGGGAATTTCAGACCAAACTCCCTTATAAACAATGATGCAAAAATACTCAATAAAATACTTGCAAAATGAATCCGGGAACACATAGAAAACATCATCCACCATGATCAAGAAGGCTTCAACTCAGAGAAGCAAGGATAGTTCAACATACAAAAATCCATCAAAGAAAAGAAACACAAGATCATCTCATTAGATGTTGAAAAAGCCTTTAACAAAATACAACACCCATTCATGATAAAAGTTCTGGAGAGAGCAGTGATAAAGATTGGAAGGTACATGTCAGATAGAGAAGCATCAGCAGATGAAGTAATGTTGGTCAGTTTGCCTTTGATACTCCAGTATGACCACGTAAAACTGAATTGTCTATCTAAGTCAAATGGAGTTCTCTTTCAGTTACTTCTCTCAATTTATGCAGTATAGTTCTCATTATTAACATGGTTACTTTTGCAGAGAATAATAACAAAGTTGGTGAATTGTTCCAGTCTAATATTGTGAGCCTTAAATGTGCTAAATTTGAAATTAATTATATCAGTGCTGACAATGACTATGTAATACTGAATTAATAAAATAAAAAAAAGGTTCGTGTTACTTTTTTAATGAAGTAAAAATGACTGACATTGTAACTGAAATTTATTCAGAGTTTCAGAAACAGGATATAATATTGATGACATATTTATTTTTCTGTATTCTTAGTACAAATACAGCCATTGTTAAGCTAAAACTATTAAAAAAGCTGCATGTTAAAATGCAGAATAAAATGATAAGGAACATATATAAATAATGAAATATGATTTTCAATTTATATGTGGTAATATTTTAATGCTTTAATATACTTTTGTATTTTATTTATAGTAATAATTGTATTCTTAAGAATTATGTTTAAATGGAACTATACATAATATATGTAATTTATATATAATACTTATAATGACTATAAATATAACAAGACAAATTTAACATAAATAAAAAAAGTCTCTAAAGCTATGGTATTTTGTTAGCAGCATTCCTATTTCACTCTAAGGTTTGCCTAAACTTGGATTATAATCTACAATACTTTTTACATATGATCTGCATACTGGTAATGGTTGGAAACAGTCATCAAATTATCAACTTTATAATGATAACAAAAAGCTGTGTTACTTCCATCTCATGAATTTTTCTAGGCAGTTGTATCTTCAATATAAATATTTTTGATCAACATTTGGAATACTCTGAAATGCTTATGTTGGATAATTTTCTTTCAACTTTACATAAACTAAAGTCATCTGAGAGGAGTAAACCTCAATTGAGAAAATGGCTCCATAGGATTGGTCTATAGGATTCCTGTAAAACATTTTCTTAATTAGTGATTGACAAGGGAAGGACCAACAAAATGTGGATGGTGACATCACTGGGCTAGTGGTCCTGAGTTCTATAAGAAAGTAGGTTAAGCCAGCCATAAGGAAGAAGCCAGTAAACATCATCCTTCCATGGCCTCTGCATCAGCTCCTACCTCCAGGTTCTGCCCTATGTGAGTTCCTGCCCTCACTGCTTTTGATAAGGAACTGTCATATGAAACTGTGAGTCAAATAAACCCTTTCCTCTCCAAGTTGTTTTAGGTCATGTTGTTTCATCGCAGCAATAGTGACCCTAACTAAGACAGCTTCTAGATGCTCTGAATTTATAGTAACTCAAATTTAAGGCTTATTTATATCAGTGTTCTTACAAATGGAGGTTAACAATTGACATTGACTGGGTACAAACAAATAACATGTTAGTCATTCCTTAGGAGCTATTATATTCTTTTTCTTTTTAAATCTGTGATTTAGATATTCATATTTCATTCCCCTTTCAGGATATTATGCATGACTAAGTAAGTAAACAGTGAGTGAACTGACTTGAATTTGTCAATTAGGAATGATAGAGTAGGATTGCTCTAATCAAGTTGGAGAAAAATCCATCTGACTTCCTGCTGCCTCTCTGATTACTGATTTTTGTCCTCATGTGTCAGTTAGAGACAGGCAATTAAATCCTATGCTTTAAGATGCCTTGAATGTCTCTGTGTTTTGAAAAGACAATTAAACTCCTTGAGTTCTGTAGATAACCTGCTCTACTCCCCACTTACTGGTAAACTGAACAAGTCATTCTTAGAGTCAGCCTTTTGGTGGGTAAGGCATATCCCAGCTTCTGTTCCAGGCAGAACATTTTCATTGCTGAAGGCATCTCAACCTCAGTTAAGTATGGATTTTTATGGATTTTGTTAGCCATTCCCTGTCCATCTGTCTACAATAAAACAAAGATCCATTCAACCCCTTAAGAATTTCAGAGCTGTGAAACTCAAAAAAAAAAAAAAAAAGCCACCTGGGAGATTACTTTACCTCTCTTTCTTGGCAAAGATTAAAGTGTTCTTCTGGGATTAATTTGCATTTATCCAAGCTTTTGAATACCTACTTTCTTCAATATTCCTTTTTTTTTAAAGCCCTTTACAAGATACACTCCTGTGAACCAAATGATGCTGAAAAGAAGAATAATGTTGCAGAACTCTGGAGAAGCAGCAAAGACAGGATCTTCTTCACATCCTCTCTTAGGTTCTGAAGATACTATTTTTCTTCAATTTAAATTACTATCTAATAGACTACCCTAATGTAGGGACTTGCTTCTTGTTTATCCTTCTGTGCAGCATTTCATTGGGAAGCCAAAGGAGAGCAGAAATGCACCACTATGATTTGAATGTGGTTGTTTTCTCAGGAGTGCCCAGTGAAATTCAACTGTCATTGTGCCAGTGTGAGAAGTAAGGCCTTATCATAGGATTCGATAGTTAATTAGGAATAATGCCTTCCCCAAGGAGCTGCTAAAATGTCAGGCTAGTCCTATATCTCACTCTCTCATCATGGCATTTGTCCTTTCAGGACTCCAATATTAGGAGTCAACACAACACCCTGATTAGATATGGCCATGAGACCTTGGACTTATATACACCCTTCAGTGCAAAAAGAATTAGGCAAATGTTTGCTATACAAGCATGAAGACATGAGTTCAAAAAATAGACACCACACAAAATGCCAAGTATGGTGAAGTACATTTATAATTTTTGCTCTGGGAAGTGGCAGATAGTTGGATCCCTAAGACTCACTGTCCAGTCAGCCTAGTTGCTTCATTGAACTCCAGGTAAATAAGGGAACCTGTCTCACAAAGCTAGATGAATAACTCCTCAGAAATGATACCCAAGCCACACATACCTGAACATGCATATATTTTTGTACAGACACTTATAAACATAATATTGGCTTGCTTGTGTACACATACACACACATGCATACATACGTATACACACTATCTACAACTATAAACAAAATCCTCACCTGTATAAATCACTGAGGCTCAATTCTTCTATAATAGAAAAATACCAGAAAGATGTTAACTCTTTTGATCTCTATGTCAAAGCCAAGTTAAATATTCAATTTAATAACTAAAGCCACATATTCTAATATTTTTACAGATAATATGGAAACTATTTCATCCTCATCTACTGTAGAAACCTTCAAATATCTTTAGTGACATTATCCTATTCTAGAGACACTGGCAACCTATAGGTATAAAAGATATAAATATATTTCAGTTCCTCTATAGAGATCAAAACAGAGTATGAGTTTCCATCTGAAATTTTACCTTTAACTTCTTATTGCAACTCAATGGAAACAAAGCAGGCTTCTTCTATCTCTTGAATTACAGGCTTTTATTTTTTGGACTACTTGGAGACATAAACTTCAGGAAAATAAATGCCAAAATGCTGTAACTATCATAATTTATATCTTTCTTCATTATAATTAATATTTTTCTGCTCTATCATAAATGCCTTGAAACTGCCACATGAAATTAAGCAATGTTATTGCTTAAACAACAAAGGGAATAGGGTGGCTTAATGTGTTTTATCATTTTATAGGAGGCAAACTAAAGTGAATAAGTACTACGGATCATAAAAAGAACTGTAATTTTTAAAAGCAAAAGAGACAGTCAGAAATAAAAATGAAGGCTTTCCTATTTCACTCAATCCCCTGTAGACAAAGAGAAAGGAAGCAAAGAAGCTGAGGGGCTGTGGACCCTGAGCCAGGGAACAGGAGCAGACTTTCCACTTCCCAATTGGAGCATGGTGGGGAAATAAGCCAGCAGGGAACGCTGAGGACGTCCTAGAGCCACACTGGACACTGTGTCAGCCTAGATGTTAACTCTTTTGATCTCACAGACAAGAAAGGCTTGAGGCAACACATGTTTACTGACAAAGATGTGTTGCTTCTGCAAGGGAGATTCTGTCCCCAAGCTAGTAATCTCTCCGTTCCCTTTCCCAAAGCAGCTGGAAATCTGTGACTGTTAGGAACCCCACCCCGAGGCAGCCCCAGTGAGGATCACCTTTCTAGCTGCCAATCAGTAAAGAAGTAATTAGGTAGAAGCAGTACCCTGTCAGTGATTGTAGACAAGGCACTGCCTTCCTTCTTCAGAGAATTTCCCACTGTGGTAGCATTCTCACACACAGGAGATGCACTGTCTTACATATGGAGTAAGCAAACCATCAGGCTCCTCTGATTTAGGGCTGCAGTGATGGATTCTTATGGAGACCTCAAAGAACAAGATCAAGATGTCAGTTTGAGGTAATTCAGCAGTTCTTTTTCTCCAGTTGCCTTGGAATTGTGTTTCCTGTGGAGGCGTGGATGAGGCTGTGCTCTAAAAGAAGGAGGCAGGCACTCTCTGCTAGTGCTTTGAAGTCACAGATGCTGTGTCAACATGCTCCCCTCTGTACACGTTAAGAGATGTGGATACTCTCTTAGGGGAAAAAATGGCCCAGGGCATGCTGCTGGATATTTCATATTCATGGTTTTCATGCAAAAAAATGGCTGATAAAAAAAGGGAAACATGAAGGAAAGGATGAAGCTTTGGAAGAAGCCCCAAACAAGGAAGAACATACGTCTGGCAGGAAAGTAATGCAATACCACCATGCCTGCAAGGACTACAAACCAAATTAGTATGTATTTGATACTGAAAAAAAAAAAAAAAAGACTCAGCCTTTCTTAAGGGAGTGCACAGTTTTTGAACAACAGTAAACATTGGAATAAAGGTTAATGAAAACACTTTCATTGTACATGAATGTGTGTTTAAGATATTGGAGTTGTAAAATAAAGATATATCTTCATGATCAAATTTAGAGTGAGAAATTAACACCTTTGAAGAGAAAAAGTGTAGTTTATCCTTTGAACTGATGAGCCAGTGTTAGCGTCCCGCATGTAGTTTCCTGTGTGGCCAGCAGGAGGTGCGCTGCACAAACTGCTCCATAAGAAACGTGCCCTACACCGCGAACCTATAAATCAGTTTTGGTAGTTGGCTGAATTACGCCCTTAGTCATGAAGGAATACTTTTGCTTGAAACTATTCTCTCTCGTATTACTGGCAGTCTCTCTTATTTATGGGCACACTGGAATCTGGCCAAAGAGTTTCCTCTAGGTAAAATGACAACATCTTAATTAGGAACGTTTGGTCTGTGGCTTGAGTTGCCAAAGAGCGGTCCCATTGTTCTAATGCACAGGCATTCATCACGAGCCTGCTCTCTGTGCCCACAGCCCAGCAGTAGGAGCACAAGGCTGGGAGAGCAACGAATCATTTTATAGATTCCAGCATTTGTCCAGTTGTGTGGAAAATGGCAAATTGTACACTACCTTAATTTTATCTATGTCATCATTCAGGTGGCCTTGCTAGTTCCCATAAGTATTATTGTGTAGACTGAATATGTTCTACTTAAACACATTATATTTTTAGAAAAAAGAGTGTGGGACACACAAGCATAAAACAATGCTGATGTTATTCTTATATTGAGTCTCACATTATAATTTTGAAGTAAACAAATTAAATGCGTATCTTTATTTCTGATAATTTCTTTAAAATATGACAAAGATAGGAATTACTTATCGCATAGGCTTGGAGCCATGATCAAATCTTCTTGAGACTTTTTAAAGTGCATAATTTGTGCACAGGAGGTACTTTTTAATATCGGGCTTGGCATGGTGGCTCAGTTATAAAGTGCCTGTTTGACATGTACAGGCTTTGTGGTCAGTGTCCAATGCAAAAACAACACAATAGTATCAACAAAACAATCGTTTTAAGGAAATATTTGCAGATGTATGATAAAAGAGAAGACAGACAAATAGAATCCAGAGAAACTGTTAAATATTATAACAATTTATAACCAGAGGGAAAAAAATATCACATCCATAGATTAGAGGAGAGTGAAGGAAGTCATCTCTCCCTTTTGGTTTCCAAATTAACAATTCCAGCTTCTGATGCTAACATGAATATGGATCTAGGGTGACTGTTACTAGTTTATTGCAGATATTGAGTAGATGTTATCTGCTTTTTGTTTCTGAGATCAAACTCTTGGCAATAATAATCTTTTGATTATTTTTTGACTCATAGATCTACAGGGTTCAGTCACTCCATGGTCACTTGTTCTCACATGACTTATCATGGCAATAGGAGCACATGATAAGTGAGAATTGCTTACTTCATGATCAACCAGAAAACAGTAGGTAAAGCAGGATAAGGGTAAGGATAATATGGTCTCATGGACCAGCTCCCAGTGACATTCTACCTTCACCTAAGTCACACAACCTAGAGTTTCCACAATCTCCCAAATGTAACAAAGCAGCATTAATTAGAGAGCAAACTTTCAAAACACAAGATTATCTGAGGGGGTATTGTATATACATTACACTAGGAATAAGGAAAGCAATGACAATTTTTTCTCTTTATTTAGCTTCTTAAAGAATTTCAATGAAGTATTAAGGTAGCATAAAATGTTCAGGAGATTCTGTTTGATCGTCACATAATTTGTTCATATTTGTGGGATATGTACAATATGTGTATTTGTTTATATAGGTCTGTGCACATGGATGCAGAGGCTAGATGTTGGTGTTAGGTACCTTCCTTCAATCTTACACCACTTTACTTTTTGAGACATGGCCTCTCACTGAACTTAGTTCATTCATTAGACTAGGGTGGCTGGCCAGTGAGCTTCATTGATCCTTCTGGATCTGCCTCACCCAGCAGTGTGATTATGTTTTTTTGTTTTGTTTTCTTTTTAACTTTGGTGCTTGGTATTAATATCAGTATTTCCTACTTGCATGGCAAGCACTTTAATGACTGAGACATTGCCTCAGGCCTTTGCATAACTTTTTTCTAGTATTTTTTATTTCAATTCAAGAATAATTACATCATTGTCCCCTTTTCCTTCTTTCAACACTTCCTTATGTTCTGTCAGGACAACCTGTCACATGCCCCATTACCCATCTCAAATTCATGCTTTCTTTTCATTTTATTATCATATTTATTCATCCATAGACACATAAATGCAACCTGCTGAGCTCATTTACTTTTGCTTGCATGCAAATAATTTCATGGCTAAACATTTGGTATTATATACTTACTTATGGGCCTTAGTCTTCAGGAAAATTAAATCTCCCACTATAGGAGTCATTTATTGGTTGTAGTTCCTTGTCTAAGTGTGGAGACCCTTGAGATTTTCCATTACGTATTAGAATATCTATTAGTTTTGTCATAGTTTGTGTCTTATGTATGCAGTCATACTACTGAGGTTTCATGAGTTTAGCTTTTCTGTCATTTGTAGGAGATATAATCTTATAGCAGAACTCCTGGTTCTTTGGGTCTTAGATTCATTCTATCCCATTACTAAATAATGTTTCCTGAGACATAAAAGCAGTAGTTATCTTGTGAATGTATCCATCCATTATTTGTTGTTTATATTTTGAAGAGTTAATCATTTTCTGTAATGGTGTCCTCCTTATACAGAAAGAAATTTCTTTGATGATGAATGTGAGCTACATTTATCTGTGGGTATAGAATTTAATATTTATAATGCAATTAAGAATCGCTTTTGACCCTCATATGACTTCTGAACTGGGGAGGGGGACTGTTATGTAGGGACTCTCCACTCCAGAGGAGTGGGATGGACAGGTTAAGGGGTAGAGGGTGGAGGGAGGGGCTGGGAAGGGGGGAAAGAGGACAATATAATAGAGATGTGACGGAAGTAACAAATAAATAAATTTTTTAAAAAAGTAAAAAAAAAATAAAAAAAGAATCGTGCTGTGAAACCGAACTTTTAAATTATTATTTATTTAACTCTTATTTATTACTAAATTCACTTATAACAAACACCAACAATTTCTTAACTATTAATCCTATAAATTCCTACAACCCCTTTAACCTATCCACTAAACCTATTGATAATCATAACAACTACTTTCATACCCTTTTAGAATGATACAGTCTCTGGGGCAGGTCCTCAGTCGTCAGGAAACCAGTCTCGGGGGTAGACTCTTTAACGCACTTAGCAGTCCTTTTTCTGGAATAGCTCAGACGCAGGTTCGTCAGGGTAAACTGGCTATCGAAGTCTCACTTTAAATAAGGCTTGAGGCTTTCTTCTCTCTGGGAGACCTCAGCGTCTGTAGGCCACCTTACTTCCTTCGTATCAGCAACTCTGCCATTCTGCCTCAGTCTTTAAAGCTGGCCACAGTTCCGTTCAGGCCACTGTTCGGACAGGTCAAACCCCTCTAGGCAAAAGCTGAGCCACAGGGTTTAGTCCTTGGCCTTTTGCTGTCTTGCCGAGGCTTTCTCTGCTCACCAGCTTCCTTCTGCCTCAGGGAGATCTGGCCATTGGTCTACCAGAACTTTCTCCAGCAGGACTCTCGGAGCTCTCTCATATCGGGGGCCCTTAGCACGCACGCGCCTCTCTGGCGTCATCCACTTGTCCTTAAATAGGATCACTCCTTGTTCCACCTGCTTCAGCTTAATTTGGGCTCTGCCCACTTAGCAATTGAAAGCAATGCCAGGTCATAAAGTCTTTCCTTGTTTCACCTGGCTTCAACCTTGTTTTTCAGTCCAAAGAGACTCCCCTCATTTCACCTGACTTCATCCATAAGCTGATAAGCTAATTGCTCACAGCAAAGTTGATCTTCATGCCCCGAATTAAAAGACTGTATCAGAAACTTAGGTATTCACTAAATCTAACTTATATTATCCTATCAGCCCCTTCAGTGCTGTTATAGTAAAGTAGCATTAATAGGGTCTCCTCCAAGATTTATGACTTCACCAGTATCAGACATGATTTCCCTTCTGTTCAGCATCCATGAGTCCAATAACATAGCTGTTTGTTTGTTACTGCCAAAATATGAATGCCACTGTGGCATTTTTGTAATATCTGGTATATATTGCATATCTTGTGATGCTGATTATCACTTTGGTTCATGACCATCACAGCTGGGCAGGATTATCAATTGGCTCCACCTTTGGAGATTTGCAGAACACCTTCTAATATCATGAAAACTAGTCTTTAGGGAGGAAGCTATCAGGTTAGATCCAGCTCAAATCATCTCACCCTTGTGTCTGAAGTATATGACGCCATTATCAATAAGGACTTATCTTTAACTTTGGGAGGCAATGACAAGCAACAGCAGCACCCTATGTTGTTATAAGAGTCTCTTAGACATCCTTGATCAACAACTTGAGAAGTTTCTCATGCCTGGTGCTTGTTTGGAAGCTTATACTGGAATTTCACAATTCAGTACTTTCATCTAATTAATGAAGAACAGCTGTTTTTATTTATTTGAATATGATTATTGAGTTTGAATATTGAATGGGATTCAAAGAGCCCACAATTCAGGGGAAATAGAGAAAGTTCCAGTCTCTATCAAACTCTTTTATTTCAGAAAAAAGGGAAAGAGTTCTCTATACTACATTATGCTACTGAATTTGTGACAAAATATTTGGGTACTCTGAATAAAGATTGACAGTTGTCACTTTGTTCAAAAACATTTTAGTCTTCCCTGCTAGCAGGGAAGTCAACAGCCTAGCTCTGCCAAGACAGGGTAGGTAAGTCCTTCATAATCCCTGCTCTACAATAAATGTCTGTCAGAGAAACAGGACCAAAAGGCCGAAGACTGATGCTGGAATGTATGGAGAGAAAATGGGAACTGTCCAGGCAGTCACTGGTATGTCATTCCTTAGTTTTGGAAGCTGCAGGCCCTGCACTTCCTATATAATCAGATATATTTATCCCTCTCAGGTCTCGGAGGTGGTTGAAGAATAGACAGCTAGAGTTCATAGTTAAATTTTGAGTTGTTTAGGAATCAAGAGGGCGTTCTAGATCTAAGAAGATGTTTTTAATAGTGATGCAAGTTAGTATGAAAGCTGAGTCAGTTATAGAACTTTAAACTCATGGAGATGGTTAGATGGTAGAATGTTAAAGTCAGGTACCAAATGCATATGGACTGGACATTGGGAATGTACGCTAAGCCATATAACCCTCAGGGGCCAAATATGTATGAACTAGACATTGGGAATGTATACTGGGCCATTTAACTCTCATAAATGTGGCATATTTATTTCTGTTGTTTTGTATAGTATTTACTGTTATAAGAGAAGGAACCATTCGTTGGACAGAAAGGGGAAGCTGTCGAGGGGAAGAGGGTAGAAGCGTGGGACAGGAAGGGGGAATAGGGAAGGGATTGTGACTGAGATGTAACTTGAAGAAATAAAAAAATAAAGTATTAAAAAAACATTTTAGTCTCTGATCTTATCACCTTTGACAAATCCTATAGGTACAAAACAAGTGCTGTGAAGAAAGGCTAAAAGACCAGCTCTATGCCAGACTCTGAAAAAAACAGGCAAATTATATTCTGAACTACAATAAAAACATGATGCTAAGTTCAAGAACACCAAAATGTGATTTTAGTTAAAAGGACTAAGTCCTTATTAGTCATTTGTCAAATCTAGTACCATTTACCAGAATGGCAATAGTTAATAAAATGCAAGGAATTCTTTTCTGACTCTAACACATTTGAAAGATAAAATTACAGGAAAGATGCCATTTGGCTGTTTTCATCAGTTTTTCTTGTTTATAGTTTCCAATGATTGATTGTTTACCTTGACATATTTTTAAGAACTTTTAACTGCTTTAAGAAAAAAATGACAGTTCATATATTTTCAGTTAAAAAAAACACTTCAATTTTAAGATAAAGTTAATTTGAAGATGCCAAACATTATAACGTACCTTTGTAGATAATATGCCCACCTTGTCTCCAACAGCATCTCATACAAATACCTCCCCATTATCAAAGCCAGAAAATTGACACAGGTATAGTTCTGATATACATATGCCTTCATATTCCAATAGGTTTTACCTAAACCCCCCTAATATGTACTCTTTAGTAAATCTTAAAGTTAAATGAGTCTCCAACTAGTTATTAATAATAAATACTACATGATGTACAAACAAATCATTGTCTAACAGGGGCAATAGAGTGAGCAATCTAAGCCACAGGCCACATCTGTTTTTACTTTCTTCACAAGGTTCCTGACTCCAGTCTACTTAATCACCCCTTCCCTAGTTCCCTCCTAAAAATCTGATCACAACACTGGTTTCTATGTAACAACTGCCTAACACAAGGTTTGACATCTTTGAGTATTTTATCTTTAAAAAGTTCAAGGGAGTCTTTTCAATAAATCCCATGGACCTTTTCTGACATTAATAGTGACAAATATAAGAAATAAACACAATTTATAAATCTAAGAGCAATAATTTTGTCTTACTTGTCAAGGAGATAGGGTGGTTTCCACCTAGAGTCACTTGGGTGCCACTCCCTCAGGAACAATGGGTAGCATTCTGTGGAACTGAAAAATACAGACTGTAAAGGAGAGTCAGCTGTCCCTGAGAGGGCCACATACAGATGTTGAGGCTCAAATATAAGATGCTATATTTATAGTGTATCATATTTTACAAAGAGAAAAAGACAGGCAACTTTAATGTCAGTACATCAGAATTTTCTCTCTGTTCTATTTATTAATCATCACTAAATTCATTATGTAATCAGAAAGATAAAAGAGTTAGTAAAGGAGCAGCCATCTGCACAGTGAGCAAAAGAGAGATACTAAGAGAGCCATTAGTGCATAAAAGTATCAGGAAAATAGATATGCTCATTGTAACCACATAAACTGGATTGATAGTTTGTTAAATATGAAAATGCCATCTCCCCAAAATATATTGATAGAATAGCAGGAGGCTAGAACCTGTGACATGAGACAAAGTAACTTCCACCAATGAATACTTTTTCTTTTTTTCATTTCTAGACAAGGGCTGATGAGATGGATTATGAGTATAGGCATCTGCTGCCAAACACGATGACCTCAATTCCATCCCAGGGACCCACACAGTAGAAGGAGAGAACTCACTCTAGAAGGTTGTTCCCTGCTGTCACTGTGTGCAGTGACATGTGAACACACACACATTCACACACACTCACACACATATACACATATACATACACACACATACGCACATACATACACACACAAACACACACATACACATGCTCACACACATATACATACATGTACATTCACACATATACACTCACATATATACACACTCACACACACATACACATACATTCATAGGCAACAAATAAGTAAATATAATTATCTAAAAAATTATCCTAGATGATGAGCATATTTTACAGAGACGTGTTCCTTCTTAAATGTCTTCCAATATAGAAAATCTAAGAGACTCCAATTGTTTCATTGTCTCCACTTTTACAATTGTCTAGTTAACAAAGTCAGTCTTGTCTATTTCTTATGGGTCCTTACAAGTCCATGTAGAAAATGGTTGCTATGGGTAGGAAGCATGTGTGTTTGGCAGATCCATCCACAAGTGAAGTTTTGAGAGTTATTTGGAAAACATAGACTAGAGGAACCCGCATGTAACAAAGAGAATAAACAGCTTTGTTGTGTCTTGGCCCACATTGAATGGGAAAATTAAGGAGAATTTATGACATGAAGGCATAAAAGCCTTCTTGCCAATCTCAGGAATTCAGAACACAGACAGAGCAGCAACAATGCTGATCAGTACTACAGTACTTGCGTAGTGTTATGAGAACATTGGTTTGATATCCATGTCTCAAAAAAGTGACAGTAATATTTAATTAGAAGATTTATTGAGGAACCCTTGCTCTTAACTCTGATATCTGTCTTCGCTGGAAACTTTGGTATCAACAAATGAAGACTATGAGCACCTTCACCACTTTCTACTTAGTCTTGAAAAACTTGAGTGAGGCAGGTATTTTCAGCTGTAGGGAGAAGGGGGCAACTATCTGGACACATGAAACTTTGCATCACATGCTATGAAATCCAATCTTGTGGTGGTAGAAGACTTTATCAAATATTATTTGAAAACACAAAATCTACAGGAGCCAGCTATGGAGTGTCTTTATATTTGTGTTTGTTAGAATTGGCATCTGTGGGTTCCACTCATGTGGATTCCTTTCTTATATTTAGTTGATAAATCAAATAAAAATAATAGAATAACTTATCATCTAATATTGAAATTATCTGATACCAAAACTAAAGAAATATCTTTTTTACTTGCTAGAGTTTGCAACCCAAAGTCTTTGCTCCCTAGTTACTGCACGCAGTATTCAACACGAATCTGCCTTCAAAGCACTGCTCACGATCTTCTCTTTTCAAAGCCCCAAGCAGTTGTGTATGTTTATCATGGATTATTTACTTTCCATTATCTTTGCACGTATATCATCCCATCATCCCTGTTACACAGAGAACTCTTTGAAGGCATAGGCCTTCATCCCCAGGCCACTCCAACTGTCTGGACGTATGAGCTGTCATTAGCAACATATTTTGCAAGCTCTTGCCCTACCTACCTGTGTCACGACAGCACCTGGAATACACAGCTCACATTTCCAAATACTGTTTCTTTAATGTCCCCAGAGATTCTATTTTAAGTGCCCATAAATCCCTCATGCCCCTCCCTCTGTCACTACTCTATGACTCCTTTTGCTCCTCCTGTTCATGCAGCAGGTCACAGCCACTGTTGACACCTGCCTGCTATGTCAAGCATTCCACAGACCTCAGGACTTCTGCTCTTTGAATAATGTTGCTGCTGCAATCTGAGCTCTGAGTTGCCCAGTCTCAAATGCAACTTATCCACTTCCTTGACTACAACTCTCTCAAGTGTTTAGTCCTTGAAAAATAATTTGAGGGATTGCACCACATTTTCTTTTTCCTCTGCCTGATGATTCCTCCAAATTCTAACCACCACAGAAATCAGCAGATTCCCCTCTCCTGTAATTATGTGGATGGGAACTGACAGCTGGGAACCTCTGGAGCACTGTTTGGGTGGGTCCTTCAGCTCAGGTTGGATTCCTGCTGTGCAGTCAGCATTACTCAAACCCCTCCTTAGGGTCTTTATGAAGTCACTTCTCAATCAGTATAACAGTTGTAACTAACTGACTTTCAATCATAGCCAGTGGAATAAACACCACCTACCACCATCAGTGGGGAGGAAATGTTTTTTCTACACCTAGATACTGAATGCATGATATGAAGAAAGAAGTTGTAGCCCGCTGTGCTGCAAAGACTAGCAATATGGCAGTAATACGTGTCTGCCAAGCTGCCATCTCTGTGAGTTAATCTTTCATTTCATCTCTAGATTTACTGTCACACTTCGGCTGGAAGTACAGTTATGAGCGAATTGAGATTCCTTTATACTCATTTCTCATGCTACAATATAATAAACATTTTTATTGCCAAAGTTTTCTTGATACATAAGTTGTTAGAAATCAAAGAAAAATTTTCTCAAAGTTGACTTTGTGAAATAAAAAAGAAATAATATTCGGGTTTTTTTTTGAAGTGGCATTCTTTAAATCATAAGGAACAGAACTGGTTTATAAAATCATGTGAATATATTAAATACCATCAAACACACAGCCTGGTTGACACAGCCAGTCTCCATTGCTTGCTATAAGTTATACTTTAATTTTCCACTGATAATTTAATTATTATTGCTTTAAAAAGCTCCAATAGAAAAACAAGTATAAATGACCAAGTTGTTTGTCAAGTAGTGGAGAAATACTGTACAATGAGAGTGCTTGGAAGTATACAAAGGAAAAGAGGAATAAGGGATTCATAGCAATACATCACTCTATCAACTAAGAATTTCAAGTCACATTTGTGTTCCTACTCCACCTTTCTAGTGAAGAAATTTGATTAAGCAACAGTGTGTTTATGAAAATTGTGCATGTGTCGTGTGTGTGTGTGTGTGTGTGTGTGTGTGTGTGTGTTGAATGTGTGGATATAAGGTCTGTGTTTGTATATAGGAGATGTTGGAGGTCATTGGGTAGATACATGTCCTAGTGTATGTAAGGAGATCAGAAGTGATTCTCAGAAGTCAGTCCTTACCTTTCACCTTTTTCTTTTTTTTGGAGACAGGATCCATTTGCTGTTCACCTCTGTATGCACCAGGACACCAGGCCTACAAGTTTGTGAAGAATTCTCCCCTGTACATCTTGCAGTTGTCTGTAGGATCGCTAATTTTATGGACTCAGATGCATATTTCAGCTTTTGTATGACATCTGGACATTCAAATAAGTTCCTCATGCTTGAGCAATAAGTTGAGCCATCAACATGACTTGAAGGACATCAAGGAAACAGTATCTTTGAAACATAGCCTGACTGACTTACATATGAATTCACAGAGACTATGGCAACATGCACAATGACTGTACAGATTCAAATCAAATGGGGTCTCTCAACACTGAGAGGGTGGATTGGACAGGATCCACCATCCCTGTTACCATCACTTGACAACCGCTTGAAAAGGAAAAAAAACTGATGTTTCTCCAAGGCAATTTCCTGGGTAGATAAATACTACTTAAGTGTAGGCCCCATACACAGCAGTAGATGGCTAACATAAAACAAACTCAATGGTATTTCTTTTTTTGTCTTGTATGACTTTGCTTGGGCATTTTTTTCATCATTTTTTTTACATTTATGTATTACTTCAAGTTATGTCTCCATTATCACTCCTGTCCCTCCCCCCTCCCCTCTCCCCCCTCTCACTCTCTACTCCCTCTCCCATCAATCCCATCCCTTGGGTGTGGGGTGCCTCCATGTATCAGCCCCGCTCAGTTCATTAGTTGCATGAGTTCTAAGAGCTTCCTCTTGCACAAGAGGCATACATCGCAGTTCCACTAGGGTGGATTGTCCTACTAACAGGTAACAAAGTCCATGTTCCCATTCTTTTGGGTCTATTGACTGTAAGATAGTTATCCTGTACTGTATGGCTAAAATCCAGTTATAAATGAATATATGCCATGTGCATCTTTCTGAGTCTGAGTTACCTCACTCATGATGAGCTTTAAATTTTTTTTACTTGTATATTATGATTTCCATTTTTGTATTTTTACAGGTTTTGGTTTGTTTGTGTGTTTGTGTATGCATGTGTGTGCATAGGTGTGCTTCATGTGCTTTTTCTTTCTTTTGTTTTATTCATTTTTTTACTGTTTGTTGCATATACAGAGAGAGATGATATGAAGTTCCATGGGTTGGGAGGTGGGGAAAACCTGGGAAGAGTTGGGAGAGGGAAAATCATGATCAAAATATATTGCATGAGAAAATTAGTTTTGATTAAAAATGAAGTTATGAAGAGAACTGTGGGATATGGCTCAGTATAAAGGCAGAATACACATGAAGCCAGACATGGTTAAGCTCATCTGCAATCCCATCACTCTTATGGGGAGATATGAGGTGCAGACAGGAGAATCCCCAAAAATGTACACAGCTGCACATACGAAATAAATCTCTCTAAGAAAGTACAAGATAACTCTAGATTAACTCCTCCAGAGGTAGCTCTATGGGCCTCATATGTAGACCTTAGCATACACATTAAAACACATACATTCATCATACACACAAACAACAACATCACTCCAATGTGAAACAAATTATGAAAAAAGTCTGTCCTCACTTATGGAAGTTTAAAGTAAGCTACATGGTGTGCTCTGTTGAGTCTACTGAAAGGTGAAAAGCAGAGAACTCATTCACAAGTTCCAGATTTATTTTTCCTAGGGTTTTCACAGGAATGAGGCCACACTCTATAAACTTCAACTTTGAATAACATTAAAAGAGAATGTATTGGCAAGCTACCACATGACTTACTAAAGGTCACAAAGGCTACTCTTCCTAAAAAATGAGCACTTGGTTCAAGTTTACTGAAAGTTCTAAATTCAGTATTGTTAGAAGTCTGAGTGCCATACAGCATTAGACAACCATGGAAGCCCCTTACATACATGCCAAATAAAGGGAAATAAACTCCCTCATCTGAGGGGGAAGGGTACTTAGATAGCAGTACACTTTTAAGTGAAAATTGTTTGGAATCATTGCTTTCTTAGTTTCAATAGTTTATCTGGAGTGTCGTTGATTTTCTTTGTCATAGATATGCTGAGATCTTTTCAGTTACTCCATCTATTCACAGCAATAGCATGTCAGATATCTTTGCAAAGACTATTTTAATACATGTTGACAGTGTATATCACAAAATAATCACTTATGGCCCTGTTTCTACTGCACAGAGACACACAGTTACTTCACCTCTCTTATACCCTTACTCACACACCAAGAATACAGTGGACTGTGGTAGTTTTCGTGAACTTCATTAATGGATGGATTAGAACACACAGCCGCACTCAATTGTATGTGCAACCACATGACACGGAGTTCATCAGCTCCTACTGTCTGTCAGTCTGTCACTCCACAGGTTGTATGAACTACTATCCCCAAACTGCATTTCATACTCTCTACAAAGTTTCCTGAATGTTACCTTTTCAGTAGATTGTCCTGTGAGTCTCACTGCTGATGACAGTTCATATTAAGTACGGCAGAGTGTAACAGAGATTTTTATGTATGCATTACCTAAAATATGGCTGAGCAGCCAATCATTTGGGCAGTTTTTAAGGTGCTTCTCCTCATAGGCATGCTGCAGAATACACTGCTGTTTCATGTCAGTAGCTACATTTCTCACTTTTAGTTCAGATATTCTAGTATTTATAATTTGCAGCATGAATCTGCCATTTCCAAATACTGTTTTCATTATTTTTAACCTCAAAGTAAGAACAAGTTGTAATAAGAAATCCATAACAATTTAAAAACCAGAACAGAAATACAGCAAGTTTCTTGGAACAGCAAAGGCAACGATGCTAACATTACCTAATGGCACAGATATTTATTTGTGTCTGTATTTTATCACTAGATGTGCTATGGAATGAACTGGTTGAGAATTATTTAAAGTCACTATCTTTATCTCAAGTCTTATAAACTTGTATGGATTCTTAAGCCACAAGCAGCAGATTTATTAACTTAGCCATCCAAACATTAAATCGTGTATTAGGTTGAGTAACTGTAATTTAAGAGGATAGAGTCTAGCATCGGGTAGGAATATTTTACAAATAACACTTGAAGAACTGTAAAATATGAGCCACTCATTAGTTTATGTAAAGTTTAAATACTTTTACAACATTAAATAATGCATAGACATGCATCATAGTAACTAATAAATACATGTGATTTTTATGTTTGTAAAATCTGCAAAAATTTAAATTAATAATAAAAATGTACACTTTGATTGTTTATAAGAGACATGAATGAAAATGATTACCTTAGAGTTGTCTGTGGTGAGTAATGGTCATTGATGAATAATGAATTTTATTAAATTCAATAAAGATAGTTTAAGGTGATTACTTTTCATTTCCTGCACTGGGAAAGGACTAGATGCTAAGACTGTGAAGACATGTCATGTTAGTTGTATAAACTGAGATTTATAAGAGAATAAATGGATTCTGGTATTAAATGGCCACTGTCCACGTTTCCCTCTGTAACTTTCAGGTCTCAGCCTCATTAACAGTCAATTCCAAATATGCCATGGTGATGGGCAAATAGATTTATACACAAAGAAAATAATCAGGGGGAAGAGAATGAAATGGCAAAGCAGTAAGATTTATGATCAGAAGAGAAATATTTGAAATTCTACATAGTAAAATCAAGACCACTTCTTCTAAAAACGTAGGCTAATTTTCACCTCTTTATAGATGGAGGTCTCATTGGTATATCAAGAGCTAATTCACCCAATAAATGTGCTTTTAAATTATTAAAGTCATCCCTTTATTTCTGAAAGTTATGCCTCTACAAATTATCAAATGTTTTGTGGATAGAAAATATTTAAAACACAGGCCTGTGAGCTGGATCAGTTGGAACAGTGCTTTTTCTACAAACATGAGAACCTGAGTTTTTAATAATTTATTTGTTGCTTCAGGTTACATCTCCATCATAGTGTCCTCTTTCCCCCCTTCCCAGTCCTGTCTTCCCACCCTCTACCCCTTAGCCCTTCCATCGCACTCCTCTGGAGTGGAGTGTCCCTACATAACAGTCCCCTGACCCAGTTCAGCAGTCATATGAGGGCCAAGAGCCTCCACATACACTGGGGGCATACAAGGCAGCACCACCAGGGAAAAGTGTCTCATTGCCAGGGAGAGAAAACTAAAAAAAAAAAAAAAAAGCACACACACAAACAAACAAAACAAAAAAAGCAAAACAACAACAACAAAAAGTCTATGTCCATGTTCCCTTTAGTGTGTTGGTTGTAGTATAGATATCACCATTTAAATGAAACATTTTCAAATGAGTGATCTTTTTATACTCTGAAATATTGGATCCATGAGGCCAAGGATCCTTTACTATTGTTCTAGAGCAATGTTAGGGCTTCTCCTTTAATGGTGATAATATTATTAACAATTACAGACACATGTCTGAATTAGAATTGGTCATAATGTCAAACATTGCCATCACCCTTTAATCCCCAAATTACAGTTTTCAGTTGTTTCTGCTTTGTTTTCTTCTCTGAATTCTCCCCACTAACCTGACTAAGTAGAGTGAGACTGAATACTATTCTCTTCTGAAATTTCTTCCACCAAATATTCTCATCCATTATTTTGAATTCCCTGTCACTCAAGCTTTCAGGAAACCAGCAGAATATAGACTGTTTTATTCATTCTTTATTCGAAATCTTTATTCTGTTCCTGATTTTGGGTGTGATGTGATCAGGCACCTACCACTGGGACTCCCCTACCAAAAATAGACTTGAATTTGTAAATGTGAGGCAAAATCTTTGCTCTCCTACATCTCCTAAGTCCCCCTGTTCATGGTATTTTATCAGAGTAACTAAAAAAGAAACAGACACTCCTGTCTCAAAGTTTCCATAGCTGCTCAAGACAACATTACCACCTGAGGTACATGTATTCAAGCAGAGGAGCTGGTATGGTAAATTCACTTGCAATCACAGCACAATGTTAGCCATTAGTTTATGATAACTCAAAAGACATGAAAATAAAATTTACTTATTGAAGCATTTTCCTGGATTTCAGATGAATCTGATACAGTTTCCAATATGATCTTATTTTCTACCTAGAACATTATTAAGGACCTAGTATGAGAAGTTATTACACGGTGATGTTTGACAATGAGTCTTTTTTTTAACATTTACTTATTAATTCAAGTTACATCTCTATCACAGCCCCCCTTCATCCATCCCAGTCCCACCCTCCCACACTCTACCCCCTCTCCCACTCATCCTACTCCTCTGGTGTGGGGTGCCCCTATATATCAGCCCCCCTCAGTTCATTAGTCACACAAGGGCTAAGAGCTTCCTCTTGCACTGGGAGCCTTTATGGTTGTTCCACTAGAGTGAAGTGCCCCCACTAACAGGTAACAAAGTATATGTTCCTGCCCCTTTGAGTCCGTCGATTGTAGGATAGTTATCCTGTACTATCTGACTAAAATTCAGTTATAAGTGAATACATGTCATGCATATCTTTCTGACTCTAGGTTAGTTCACTCAGGATGAGCTTTCAATTCCATCCATATGATTGCAACCTGCATGATTTCCTTATTCTGACTCCTGAGTAGTACTCCATTGTGTAAATGTACCACAGTTTTTTTTAATCCATTCTTTGATTGAGGGACATATGGGCTGTGTCCAGTTTCTAGCTATTAAATAATGCTGCTATTGAAGGACCCTGGAGGAACCCCTAATTAAGACCTAATGGGCTCAGTAGTTACTAGAGAAACAACCAAGGGAAAAATCAGATATGGTTTAACTATGTGGCTTGAGAAAGATAAGAGTTACTAACTGCTAAATGCAGATTTAAAAACCTTCCCTGTTTTATGATCAACTCAGGGTCAGCCCCTGTCTTAGGATCAACTCCTGATTATTGACTAACTAGACCAAAGACATCCTCACTTTTTCCAAAGGTTGCCTGAGCGTTTCAATTTGAATGCTCCAGTCATGTTGAAGATTACCTTGCCAACTCTGAAATTCCCCTGAAAGCCTTTAAAAAGAGCTTGGGAGGTCATCTCAGGGTCGCCAGTCTGCCTAATTGGTGACACCTGCATGCTGGAGTTCTGCAAAAAATAAATGTTCATTGCTTTTTGCATACTATCTGAGTTTGGGTGTCTTCCTCAGTGAGTTCTAGACCCTAACAGCTATGAACATACTTGAAGAGATGTCCTTGTGGTTTGATGAGGAATCTTCGGGATGTATGCCCAGGAGTGGTATGGCTAGGTCTTGAGGTAGAACTATTCCAAGTTTTCTAAGATATCGCCAGACTGATTTCCATAGTGGTTGTAGAAGTTTGCACTCCCACCAGCAATGGAGGAGTGTTCCCCTTTCTCCACAACCTTGGCAGCATGTCCTGTCTTTTGAGGTTTTGATCTTAGCCGTTCTGACAGGTGTGAGATGGATTCCCAGAGACATCTTGAGTTGCATTCTTGTGATGATCAATGACGTTGAGCATTTCTTCAAATGTCTCTTGGCCATTATAGATTCCTCTTTTGTGAATTCTAGGTTTAGCTCAAAACCCCATTTTTTGATTGGATTATTTGTTTTGTTGGTGGTTAATTTCTTAAGCCCTTTATATATTTTGGATATTAGCTCTCTGTCTGATGTGGCAACATCCTGAACCAGTAGCTCAGGGTCTAAGACCAACAATCAATAAATGGGACCTTATAAAACTGAAAAGCTTCTGTAAGGCAAAGGACACTATCATTAGAACAAAATGGCAGCCTCCAGCTTGAGAAAAGATCTTTACCAACTCCACATTTGACAATGAGTCTTTAACTCAATCAAACAAATTGAAAATATTTTGCAAATATTATGTGTAATAAAATATACCAATTCACCATTTTAATTATAATTATGAAAAGGATTCTATTACAGAGATATCATCCTACAATACTAATATCAGCTGCATTGGAGAATCAGTAAATTGAATTAATTAAATTGCTTTTCAAAACTCAATTTCTTCCTTATTTCCTACTTTCAGTCTGTTAACATGTACTTCTAGTATTAATAATTGGAGTATCTAACACATCTCTAATGACACTAATCAGATATATGAGACAAATGAAATAATAATTTGTCATCTTGCATAATTAAAATTAAATTACTATTTTCAAAATACCAATAAAAAGTAACCAAATGATTAAGTTATTAGAGTTTGAATAAAATAATGAATTGTGGGAAAATATACTGAATATGCTATCATTATTTAGCAACAGAAAGCGAAACATAATCAGACTGAATTAGTAGAACTCATTTAAAAAATCAACATAAAACATTTTTAACTCTGTACTGACAATAGTGTTTAATACATTTTAAATGCACTGTGTTCTATGTAAAGAAGGCTTTTACTATTCTGTTTGAAAACAATATTTATAAATAAGTGAAAATTTCTCAAAAGATTTCACAACAGCATTCCCCATTTTTCTTTTCCTGGAATTATGTGAAAGAAGGAATTGGGTCTCCAGAATCAGTATCCCCCAAATATGATGCTTTTGTGGCAGCCTAAGCAATTGAATGTAAATGGAAAGGCACTGTCTGGAATTTCCTTTATAGCCTTTAAGATCAGACAGAGAAAGGAAATATAATTGCCTTCCATCCTCACCTTGAAATCCCATTATCTATCTTTGGAATGATGACTGAACAGTATAACCACACCTGGATGGTCTTACATTACAAGATAATGTCTGTCTCTTGGGCTCATTGAAATTCCAAAATGACCATCTCTGGCACCATTCACTCACCTAATAATCACTTCCAGGCCTTCAAAATTGTCTGCATTCCCCATGGTGCTCCTCCCCTACAGGAAAAAAAAATGGACTTCATTTCTGAATAGTGGCAAATCGGTGCTTTCTCACTCTAGTGATTCTGTCTCTTGCTGTGATGGTATTTCCTCCCTTCATATTAATATATTTTATGCCATTTTCCTTATTCCTATCTATGTCCAGTTATTCTATTAAACTTTCAGTTGTAGGCAAATTTTCCTTCCCTTCTACTAAGGAGTGAAGATGGGTTTTCATTAAGGGACACTTATGGCATAAGGAACTCAGAGTATGTGTAGAGGGAAGATTTTATGAGAAATTCTAGGTGTGTTTATTCTTCCCATAACACATTTTATTAAATGTCTACTGAAGTAGAATCAGAACTTTAGTTTAGTTTTAATAACTTCATTACAATACATATTTTCAAAAATTTACATAAAAAGCTTACAGTAAAAATTTTGACACCATTTGCAAATCAGGGATTTGGCAATGTCCTTTTAAAATCATCTTAACTTCTTAACCTACTGAAAATATCTTAAAGGCATTGTGTACAGGCCATAGTTCAAATGCCTGAATCCTGGACTCATACTATACAGCCTGAAGATTTTCATGAGAATCAGACAAGTATCAGCTCCCATACATATCATGGTATCTTTCTGTGCCAGCTTTAATGTTTATACCTCTATAATGATAAGATAGAATATAATAATGAAAATTGTACAGAGGAATAAATATTGTCTGTTGAAAAAAGTCTATCAATTCATAAGTCAGACTTCTGGAATTGGTTTTAATCCTTACAAATATGATCTCATATTCTGAAATTCTTCACTTTTTACTTAATCAAAAATGTACAGTTGGATGCAAACTTCCTGACTGCTTCAACAACCTTGGCCAAATGATGGAGGATGTATCTCACTTTTCATTTTTCAGTTACGTCCAGTATGTTCTCCCTTATTATAATATGTGTTCCTCAGTGTTATTTAATTGTTCTTCTCAGTTAAATCCTGTATTATTAGCTGGCAGGTGAGGCAGACACTTGTAGGAAAGCTTTTGCCCCATTTAAAAATTGGTAACATACATTCAAAGCTGTTTTATTTTTATTTCAATGAAGGCTTTTTGGAGACACACAAAAGGAACTATCCAAGGTCACCAACCAAATCACTGACTCTTTCATTTTAGGTGACCTGGAATAAATTGCTTATTGTAATGCTAATACTTTTGAGGAGACAATTGTTTTTTTAACAGCTCCTCTCTTTCAGAGCATGTGATACTTGTGACCTGCAACTGAATATACTCAGGATTATTCATACCTCTATATCTGGGGCTGAGTCTTCCCTATATTAATATGCAAAATTTTCCCTCAACATAACATCCTATTTTATTTTTTCAAGGAGAACAAAGCTTTACAAGTTAACTCCAGTGTTCTCCTCCCTTCTTGCAGCCAATTGAACTCTTCTTACACTATATCCTATTTGAACTTACCTGTTTTACAGTCACCTTATGATGAACTCACTGGGGTAGGTCACAAGACTTGTACCCCAGATAAATGATGGTATCAGATTTGAATCTGTGACAGAGACTACAAGAGAGAATTGAAAGTACTTTATTGCCTAGGAACATAGAATTAATTTCCCAGAATTCCTATGAATAAGAGTGATCACATATGGAATACTCACCAATAGAACGTAAGAGGAAAGTCTGTATGCAAATTCCAGGTCTACTCTGTAAACACCTCCATGCCTAATTTCTTCCTTCCTTCCTCTGATGCTGACTTGATATTTTATAGCTTGGCATTACTTCCTGTTCATTCTCTGCTTTGTGGTTGCAAATGCAATATGGTCAATGTCCATCAACTTACCTGCTACTGTCATTATGCTTTCTGCTCCTGGTAACATACCTTCCCTAAAAGGTGGAAAGATCATTCCCAACTGTGAGGTAGAATAAATTCTTCCTTCTGCAAATTTATTCTTGTCAAAATTTGTCCACATTAAAGATAAAACTAATTAATACATAACACTGATTGAAAAAGCAAGGCCGTTGCTTTGATTGACCTGCCCACATGTCCCTTAGGTATTTAGAACTGAATTGCAGGAGAAATATTGGACTACTTGAAACTTTTGTCTACAAAATGTCTCCAATGCTATAAACAAAACTCAATGTGTCATTCTGGTGAGAAACTGGAAGATCAGACCCCAAAAGAAATATAGCTAGTGGAGTCCTGACTCATGAGGTTTCAGAAGATCTTCATTTGGAACTACTGAAGATGAAATTTCCTTGCCAACCCTGCTTAGTGGAACTCACAGTAAGAAACTTGTGTTTGTCTAGCAAATGTGAAGTTTTTATCAATTGGATAGAGCTTACAGGCATAATTTGAGCCTGTAAAATTACAGTTCTTTATAAGGTAAGATAAAGTTTTAAATACTTAATTTAAGCAACTTATTAGGTGATTCTTGCAGGGCGTCAGAAGACCAGAATGGTAATATATATGGAGAGAGTAAAAGCTGTTCTAATAAATTTTCAGAGGGATCTGACTAAGCTACTGGAAATTGGACTAAACACTACTCATGTTATATTCTTACAACAAGGGCATGCATATATTTATACACCCTCTGTTTATTTCTAAGAGCTGAGTTTAAAGGTGATAGAATGACTAGTCTAATATTAAAAAATGTCAAGGCAAAACAGAATTCAAGATGGGTCATGACTATTCCTGTTTTCTTTTACCCATATTTACAAGGATCAACTGTGAAAAGCTGAGGGAAAAAAATGAAAACATAAGCTTTGACTGGAAAATTAGGTCATTTATATGTTAGGCCCGGTAGAGTTGAAGGGTAACAGCAATGAAAAGAGCCAATCACTATACACCCTAATAAATTGAAGAATGCCTTCAGAACATCCCCAGATCATCAAGGCAATTCCCATCATTCAGGCTCAAAAGTGTCAAAGGATGAATTCTTTTCAGAAGAGAGCTCCCCAGTATCTTTGTGGGGCAGGGCTTGTCTACCAAATGCCTTTCTGACCCTAATTTTTTTTTTAATCCATCTATTCAAGCTATTAGAAGCTGCTGTAGCTGTGACTCAAGGAGGCCTGAGTATGGGTTGTGCTGGTTGCAGAGTTGGATTTTCTATGTGATGTTGATTTTAAAGGCAGGCAGAACTAAAGTGGTGTGAAATCAAGGCCACTTCTGTTGAGTTTTCAAAGGAGCTTGTTGGAGGATAGTAATACATAGAAGCGTTAGAGTCCTAGCTGCACTGTATATCCCAGATGCTTAGAGGTGCCAGGAATACACAATCATCAAGGAAAGCAGCCTGCAGTGGGCTGCAATCATCAACATTGTCAGGGCAGTTCTATCTTAGTCTGTTGGAACCCGACACATGTCCAAATGCTGACTATGATAGAGCAGGGTTTGATGCATGCCCTGTAGGCTTTTTATCTTCCTTTGCTTAAACTTCTTTGCAAATTTCCTGTTCTTCTTTATTGGAAGGAACTGCTTTCCCTATGCTAATGTATTTTGGAAATATCAAAGCTTCCTAATTTTTCATAGCTATTAGTCTGTATTTAGTCTGAAATGACATTTTGAACTTGATGTTTTGAAAAACGTAGAAAAGTGCAAAATTTGGCCAAGCGGGGAATAGGGCAGAGAGTCTTGGTCATAGACTGAATCCATTTTTGTCTTATGAAATGAACACGAGTCTATAGGTATAAAGGCTATTGTCTGTCCCTTAAATATTCTTCAATCACTCACACATTAAAGGACGCTCCCACGTTTTAGTGATATGAGGAGTTAGTGGAGCCATTGAGACATGGGCTTAGGGAAAGGCTGTTAGATCATTAAAATGATGTACTTTAAGTTGACTGAGATTCTTGCCTCAACACTGCCAGAAGGAAAGATGCTTTGCCAGACACAACTTCCTGTGTGGTGACTGCCTTGCCAAAGGCACAAAACCAACAGAGCCAACCCACCATAGACTGAAACCTTAGGTATGCTAACAGTCGCCTGGGCCTTTATAGGCTACCGTAACTTATTTTGTACATGGGTTTGCTTTAAAAAGAAGGGTTGTTTTTAGTGAGATTGGTGAAATTTTGGTTTCATAAAAATACAAATAAATATTATAAGAATATATTTTCATTTTACTCCCATGTGTGGGGATATGGGGCTGCTTTGCAGCTATGACTATGACTTGCCTCGTGCTCTAGCAGAGGCATGCTTTTGCCAGCCACAGGTAGTTTCTGCAATTGTATGATGTTTAGAATTCTGGGAACTTTGAAGAGGGTATATGAATACTAGGTCCCTGTGAGGAGGTGGGTGGTTGTTAGTTATTAAAGGAGGTTGGTTGTGGTTTATTAGTAGTCATGCTTAAAGAAGAAACAAGAAAAATGAAAATAGATTCAGAGGTCTCTCTCTCTCAATATCTCTCTTTTCTCTCTCATTCTCTCTCTCTCCCCTCTATCCTTCTTACTCTCTTATCTAGTGGTAGGGGTTGAAACCGAGGGGGTTACGTGGTGGGAAAAATAAGAACCCACAAAGTAGCTAAGTCAAGCTACACTTATTTTTGTCAAAAATTACAAAGGACCTTCTGTGATTGAGATCATGGAGATAAAACATGATGTCTTAAATATGTGACTTTGGCATACCGAGTGCTCTGGCGTAAACAGTGGTTCTCAACTTTCCTGATGCTGCGACTCTTTAATACATTTCCTCACATTGTGGCAACCCCTAACCATAAAATTATTTTCATTGCTACTTCATAACAGTAATTTTGTTACTGTTATAAATTTCAATATAGATAGTTGATATACAGATATAGATATCTGATATGTGACCCCTGTGAAAGGGTCGTTTGACCAACCAAGGTGTTATGACACACAGGTTGAGAACATCTGGGTTAAAGCCCTTTATATCTCTGGAAACTAAATCTCTCTGATCGTCTCCAGTCCTCCTGTCTCCTTTCTTCTGTTTTATTCTGAATGAAGTCACAGAAACTAGAAATATTTTTTCCTAAGGTGAGTCATGAAAACTAAAACACCATTCTCTCAAAGCAAAGTAGAAATCTTACTGCAGTCTCCCCACACTCCCACATTTTCCTGGAGGTGCTAACCATAAAGGTTTACTCTGTCCTACTCCTGGCTGAAGTTGATAGGACCTTCATTCAAGAAGAATCCTTCCCTGTAACCAAGGAGAAAAATGGTACAGCAGAGAGCACAAGAACACTCTGAAAAAATCAGGTTGGGTGTGTTTCTGATCTTTTATCTGTTTTGTTTATATTATAGCCCGTTTTCCAATCATATTTTGACACAGCTGCCATTCTTAATCAAACCAAAACATAAAAAGAGGCAGTTTCGATGAGTCCTTAGGTCTTCATTCCTGAAGTCCCCTGTGTCTTGTGAAATCTAATGTAAATAAACTTGTTTGTTGTTGTTGTTACCCTTTTGTTTTGGAATGTTGGTGACCAGTGTGACTGATAAGGGGAGGTTTCATATGTTTCTTTCTGTCTGAGACCAGACATGATTCTCAACATTCCTAATGTTAAGATCCTTTAATATAGTTCCTCATACCGTGGTAACCCTCAACCATAAAATTATATTTTGTTGCTATTTCATAACTGCAACTTTGCTAACATTATGCACCATAATGTAAATATCTGTGTTTCCTGATGTTCTTAGGTGATGCTGTAAAAGACTTGTCCAACTCCCAAAGAAATCACGACCCAAAGGTTAAGCATTGCTGGTCTAGTGTGACTTCACTAACAAGATTAAATTCTATATAATGAACTGTCCTTTCAGGAGGGAAATCCATTCACTTTACCATCGTTCATCAGACAGAAAGAAGTAAGTCATAATTTTCACCTGCATTCACTGGAAGATGATTAACAACAGGAGTGATGTCAGGTGGTCATGGGATCCATGGAAGGCCTTCAATTATCACCACATGAATGGAATATTTAAGTACTCAATATTTAATAGAAAAAAATATAATGGGTGGTTGACATATAATTTTGTCAAACAAATTTCAGCTGAACACAGAAAAGTCTAATCGGGTCTTAAAATTCTTTTGTGAAGTAAGATGAGTAATTTAGTACATAGATTGAGAAAAAAAATTTATAGACCTACATTCATAAATTATTTATTTATTGCTTCAGGTTACATTTCCATCATGTTGTCCTCTTTCCATCCCTCCCATTCTCACTCTTCCACCCTCTACCGCCTAACAGGAAATCATTGAATTTAAGTCACATGATACAAAAATTTAGGGTCCAAGAAAAAACAAAACCATGGAAAAAAAAGGGAAGTCTAAATGTACACATCTGACCCTTCCTTAGGTAGATGTGTGTTTGGTACCTTTTGAGTGAATATCTATATTTTAAATGCTTTTGCCCATGATTATTGAACGAGAGTTTCTTTAGTCTTTGAGTGCAAATTTCCAATGACATTTCTTCATGATACTTCATCTCAGCCTCACAGTTAGACCACTTCACTGGCTTTTCTAGTTTTGAGTCTTCCAGCTTCCAATATTTGATATTTATTTGTAGAAGTAATTAACTAAATTATTTATTAGTATTTACATTATACTTAATTGGTTGGCTGTGTTAATCATTATAAATGAGCACATGGAGACTTGATGGATTTTAACAAGCCTTGGCCTGGATTGTGTAATCTTAGCTCATCTAAGCTAATTCATAATTCTGTTTCCCAACTATGACCCCACATATACATACATCCTCTAGGCTATTATTCCCCATACTATGCCTATGTTCCAGGCCACATGGAAGATGTTCTTTTCTCTAATCCATGGCATGTGTCATTCTTTCTGCTCTTGGCTTTTTCCTCTTCTTTCTTCTGGAGGCTCCTTCTACTTCATCTACTAGAGGCAATTTCCCTCTTTTTCCAAACTGTAGAATTATTCAGTGAATTGAATAATTCACTGAAAAATTATTCACCCTCTGATCATCTAAGATAGTCTAATACATTTTGTCTTATAATTATATATTTTATATACCTTGTTTCTCTAAGGTACCTTAACACCTAAGAATCATACAGATAGTAATACTAACTAAATATGCTACATGATTTGAATAGGGATAATCTTTATTTTGAACAACTTCATACATATATAATTTTTTGTTGTTATTTTTACTATCAATTACACTTCCTCACCTCTCTCTTCCACTGAAACTGATCTTCTTACCAACAGGCCTTTTCGTACTTTGAATCCTGGTGTTGGTTTTAATTGGTCTTTATTTATTTGTTTGTTTTATTCACTGGAACGTGTGCCACAAATCAGTGCTTATTCTAGTTAAGAAAATAACATCCCTAGGATGAATTCCCCTCTTATCATCATAAAACAGTGAACTACTCCCTGGTACAATATGCAGCAATGGGCCTACTGGTATACAAACAATTGTGCAAATAGCCACATCTGCAGTGAGTTTCTTAGTGCACAACTTTGTGATGTCCAAAGGTCTTAAATGATCTCAACTCTCATCCACATTTCCAGATTTTCCCTGAGCCTTAGAGCAGGTGTTACAGACATTGTTAGAGCTAAGCAATATATAGTTACTTAGGCTCTGAACTTTTGAAGGACATCTAAAATTTCTTATTGTATAACATGAAGTCACATTTAAGTACGATAAACACCACACATCAGTCTCTTAGAACTCTGAATAAATCTCTATTTGCTTCCTTTCTAGTAATTCATACAAGGTGGAGGTCCAACCAAAAGGAAAATATAGTGTTTGTTGTTTGATTTTAAGTTGAGGAGAGATAAATTGTAAGTCAGCAGAAGAAATAATTCAGGGAGGTCATATAAATAATTAACCTTTGGAAATAACACTTGCTAGGCAAACACACACATCAATAAACGTAATTATTCGGTTCTGTTCACCTTTAGCCAAAGATTGTTGTGGGTAATTTAGAAAACATTTGAAGTATTTGCATACTATTCAAGGTGTTACATTTTGTCCAGGTCTCTATTAATATACCAGGCCATCTAAAGCCTTTATATTTGTGTATACAGTGTAGCACAGTAATCATTGTATTGGCAGGAAGTAATGGGTCTCTCACAAAGAAAAGAATAATGGGCTTTAATTTTTGAAGGTAGAGCACAAGAAGTTTATTTCATCAGGCAGCAATGTTAACCCTTAATTGGTAAATAATTCATATATATATATATGATCTGTAAAGGATAAAATGGTTTGGTGATGAAAATACATAGAAGTCCTTTCATTAGTTGGTTTCTTATTTTCATCAATAAATAGGATTCATAAAGGAATAAAGTCTAGGGGTATAAACTACAACTTGTTTGGGACATAAGTCATTCAAATGCTCCTTTTAATGACTCAGTTCGTGCTTCAGGCATTATTGACATGCTGTTTGCTTATTTTAGTCATTCTAAAATATTTTAAAATAAGTATTATCTCCATTCATTTGAAGGTATGTTAAATGAGATTATAGTGATTAATTGTTAAGCATAACCTTTACCTTCCATGACTAAAGGAAAATTTTTAAATCTCTATGTTGGAGAAAGCGAAAAACAAAGCTTCACTCTTATGTTCAGAGTCCTATTTTTTGTTCTATTTTAATTATATTCAATTGAGTTATTTAAGGGGAATTCACAATTATTCTGGTTCCAGAGATTACTTAGGAAGTACATTGTAGAAAAAGCATGAGTGACCTCTGTTGATAGTAAAGGAATATTCTGTTTTTGTGTGTATATACCTAATACAGCTTCTTCCATCTCATTTCCCTGGGCCATCCTGGAGTCTGAATGAAGTCTCTTGCAACCTGAAAATCAAGAACTTCTCAGCAATAATTTTTACAATGAGTGCTTACCCCATGGATGTAAGCATAGAGATGGTGTCTTTTTCATATAGATATTGTATGTTAAACGCAATGACCCATATTTAGGCTTGGGGGAATATAACTTTGAGTATGGCCTTATTTCTTTCCCTAGAGACTTTCTGGCAATCTAAAGCAAGACAATAACCTTGTTCACAGTAAAGGTGGCCTAGTTTTCTACAATATGCATTCTGTATTCTATATTTACCTTGACAATTGTCATCATGTAGGCATACAACAGGAACCACCTGTGAGCCTATTTAAGTTCCTTAACAAACCTTACAAGACAAGAGCTTCAGAACCCACCAAAATCCAATCCTGTGTGTGCCTGCTGTAAAGATATTTTGTGGGTGGGACTTTCTCAAAGAGTGCACACTCATATTTTGAGTGTGTCTAACTTCCCTTCCAAGCAATTTTCTTTCTCTAAATTCTCACACTTAAAATCTGTATTAAAATATTGTAATTAACCAACCACAACAACTCAATATCACTAAGACCGTTCAGCCCTACACAATGCCCCAGCCAGAACCTCAGTAAAGCCTGGAAGTTCAGCTTCTGCCTACAAATTCCTTAGGTTATCTAAACAGCTGAGAACAGAAGGACTGAACATACAAGGATTGTATAAACATTTTTAACCATTTTTCCATTTTGGTTTGGGCCCCAAACAGGTTTACTACGACCCAAATCAGCAGGAAGTCATTTTAAGAGAGCGACGTCCCATACCCAGAGGGTGGGGAGGGTGTTTCTCCGCCCCCCCCCTTTTTTCGGTTATTTGAAGGACAACTGAAAACACTATTATTTAGGGGAAGAGATTACAAGTTGTTAAATGGTCCTGTTTAATGGGTTTTGGAGGTTAGACCCAGGGTATTCCTTCTTTCCTTTTTCTGTATCCTTCTTTATCTCCTATGTAGGAATGCACGGACCAGAGAAAAATCGAGACAGCACAGGAAGGATCAAGAAGAAAGGTCACATTATTGAATATGCCCTTATACCCTTGTATATTGATACAAAATTAATAGTATATTTGGCTAAAGTGGTATTGACCATTGTTTATTGTGCAAAAATAAGATTGTGTTGGTCTACGTCAGTATTGATATTTGTATATTGATACAAAACTAAGATTATAGTTGGCCACAATGGTATTGACCCTTGTATATGGACGCAATATTAAGATTGTATTGGGCCGCATAGGCACTGATCTTTGTATATTGATACAAAATTAAGAGTATATTTAGCCACATTTGAATAGATCTTTGTATATTGATGCAAAATTTAAGGTAACGCTTCCTAATGGTATCGTACTTAGAGATACTTAAAAATGAAATGTGAAGTTCTGGCCTCTTGATACCAACCGTCTTAAACTGTTTAGGATAGTAAAGAAAAACAAACTCCTAGTCATGCATGCATGTCACCTTGTTAGCTACTAAGACAGTCTATCACATATTCTCTAAGCTACTCAGTAATCAAGTTGTTAAGAGACAAGCAACATTTGCTTATCTAAATACAAGAGATAGATAGGGCATCTTCAAAAACCCCAAGAGATCTGCAGAGCATGACATTCAAAGATGTGGTCTTAAATTAAGATTTTTTTTTGATATCGTGACATATCAGCTCCTGACAGCACCCCCTATTCTACTCCAAGTAGAAGAACAGCATCGAAGAATCTCCAATGTGAGATGGTTAAATTAGTGGCAAGCCTATCTCTTGACATGTAAAAACTCCTTGCTTCAACTGCAGACAGACTGCTGTCCAAAAAGGACAAAACTTGGTAGCAGGGAAGTCGACAGCCTAGCTCTGCCAAGACAGGGTAGGTTAGTCCTTCACAATCCCTGCTCTACAATAAATGTCTGTCAGAGAAACAGGACCAAAAGGCTGAAGACTGATGCTGGAATGTATGAAGAGAAAATGGGAACTGTCCAGGTAGTCACTGGTTTGTCATTTCTTAGTATTGGAAGCTGCAGGCCCTGCACTTCCTATACAATCAGATATATTTATCCTTCTCAGCTCTCTGAGGTGGTTGAAGAATAGACAGCTTGAGTCTCATAGCTAAATTTTGAGTTGTTTAGGAATCAAGTGGGCGTTCTAGATCTAAGAAGATGGTTATAATAGTGATGCAAGTTAGTATGAAAACTAAGTCAGTTATAGAACTTTAAACTCATGGAGATGGTTAGAAGGTAGAAGGTTAAAGTCAGGGGCCAAATATGTATGAACTGGACATTGGGAAGGTACACCGGGCCATTTAACTCTCATAAATGTGGCATATTTAATTCTGCTGTTTTGTATAGAATTTACTGTTATAAGAGAAAGAACCATTTGTTGGAATGAAAAGAGAAGCTGTTGGGGGGGGAACAGGGTGGGAGGGTGGGACAAGAAGGGGGAATAGGGAAGGGTTTGCGACTGAGATGTAACTTGAAAAAAAAATAAAGTACTTATTAAAAAAAATATTGTAATTAACCTCAGTCCTGTTTCATACTGGTTCTGCGTAAGATTATTTATTTTCATCAGCAAAACAACGTTTTAGTTTTACTTGTGAGGGAAACCTTCAAAATATTAAAGGAACTCCAGAGGCTGTAAAGTGCGAGTGGAGTTGTGTCTTCACCCATTAGGTTAGTCCTTTTACATTTTATTTTATGCTGTGTGGTTAAGAGTTCTATTCTTCATCTGTTCATGACATTTTCTTTAAAAAACTGTTTCTACATTGATTTATTTTATGCTATGTGGCGAGTGTACTGTCTGCATGCATGTCTGTGTACCATGTGCTTGTCTGGAACCCAGAGGTCAGAATGATTCAGATCCCTGGAACTGGGGTTACAGATGGTTGTGAGCCCCCATGAGGATTTTGGGAAAGAAATTTGAGTCCTTTGCAACAAGTACTCTTAACTTTGAGCTAAGACCAATAAGTAATCTTAACTTTGAGCCATTGTTCCAGGCCCTCTTCACGCCGTTTTCAATGGAATCTATTTCTATAATCTATTTGGAAAATATTTCTGTTATTTTTATTGTAGCACTCCGTCCTGAGTGTGATCCCCAAGCTATCTTTGAGATGCCCTGCAACATCTGTGTGAAAGTCAGGATCCGCCCTCCACTTTCATTTCTCACAAGGAAGAAAGAGCAAATGAACTCATGAGAAGATCTAGCCCAGGTAAGAGGCATAGGAGAAAGTACTTAAGCAAATAGTAGTCATTTAATGAATATTTGCTATTTTGGAGTTAAGACTTAATGAATGAAATGCTAAGGAGCTTGCCTCCCTGCTTGTCATTGCATCATCACCGAGGGGGGAAAGAATCAGCCACTTTTGGTTTCTATAAAAACTTGTAGAAAGCAAAAGAAAAATTTGGAAAAAGCCATTAAACTTATTGACTAAAGAAAGTTATGTTAGAGTCTGGGTCCCTGGAGTCATAGAGGTTTCTGTATGACTTCCTCCAAAACAGTCCTTGCCTGTAATGAGCCCTCCTGAGTTCACATACTGAGACCATAGACCATTATCTGCCAGGATACATAGTTACATGGACCTGAATCATTCTGACCTCTGGGTTCCAGACAAGCACATGGTACACAGACATGCATGCAGACAGTACACTCGACACATAGCATAAAATAAATCAATGTAGAAACAGTTTTTTAAAGAAAATGTCATGAACAGATGAAGAATAGAACTCTTTTTTTTAAATACTTTATTTTTTTTCTTCAAGTTACATCTCAGTAACAAACTCCTCCCTATTCCCCCTTCCTATCCCGCCCTTCCACCCTCTTCCCTCCAGAAGTTTCCCCTTTCAGTCCAACAGATGGTTCCTTCTCTTATAACAGTAAGTATTATACAAAACAACAGATATAAATATGCCACATTTATGAGAGTTAAATGGCCCAGTATACCTTCCCAATGTCCAGTTTATATATATTTGGCCCCTGACTTTAACATTCTACTATCTAACCATCTCCATGAGTTTAAAGGTCTATATCTGACTCAACATTCATACTAACTTGCAACACACTTTTAAGAGTATCTTCTTAGATCTATAACACCCTCTTGATTCCTAAACAACTCAAAATTTAACTATGAGACTCTAGCTGTCTATTCTTCAACCACCTCAGAGACCTGAGAGGGATAAATATATTTGCTTATATAGGAAGTGCAGGGCCTGCAGCTTCCAAAACTAAGAAAGGACATACCAATGACTGCCTGGACAGTTCCCATTTTCTCTCCATACATTCCTGCATCAGTCTTCAGCCTTTGGGTCCTGTGTTATGGCCCACCAGAGCTTGCTTCCTTTTAAAATCATTTTTTTCCTTTGCCTACAAGATGGCTGTTTGGATCACACCTAGTTTTGCAATCTATGGGCTGGGCAGGTTCTCCTATACTCTTGAGACACCCTAGTTCATGTGCTTCTGGATATTCACTGTTCTACCTAAGGGCTATCCTGAATGCAGCATGAAGTGAGAAAAGTAAATGGAACAAACACTGAGGTCTCCACAGAAGGACCAAGGTCAGTGGTCTCAGATCAAATTAGCATTAATTACCTTCCAGAGGGATCAAACTGCAAAAACTAAGTACTCCCTGGAGCTTCAGTACTCTCAGCTCCATGGACAGCGAAACTTACATTGGACGGTTTGCTCCAAGTTTAGGTAATTCCTTGACCTCACCCTTAGATCTCAGACTTCTCAGTTACCCATCTGGTAGCCTCAAAGTGTGGGGCTCATGACCATCAGTCTTCACTACCTGCACAGCCTCTTGCCACCAGAAACTTTCAGTGTGTCCATACCCAATCTCTTCCTGTCTATAACTGCCTCCTATCTTTATCTCTTGCTTTGGGGCCGTGGCAAACTGACCTTCATGACCCATGGCTTGTAACTTCTTGTTTTCGGTCCCCAAGAATAATTTATTAAACAATAAGTTCTGTTTGGTGATGGTATCATGAAACTCCAGGCAAACACGAAATGGATCTTCTTTCAACTGCTGACCCATCATGTAGGAGATGTCAATGTCTCACCTGAATTCAAAGCTTCTGAGAACTGGAAATTCAACGGCTGCATAGGAATGCTAATCTTTTATTCAATAAGTACAATAGGCTTATTTTGTGTGAGGCTTCTGTTACCACTTTAATATTTCTGTTAGGTTAAACTAATCTTAGTAAAGAGAATCAATTTTTCAGCTCTTTGTTTTTCTGGAAGAAACAGATCCATTATATAAGACACCAACATATCTTATTATTATAGGATAGAGCTTGAGTTCATATGTGTGAATTAACATTCATGTACACATCTACATATAAAAACTATGCATGTATATTTCATGAATTTTCAATATATAAAAAATAAAAACTAAAATGTTTAGTTTTTTAAAATTAGCTGATTTATTGTCATACCAAGGTATTAATATGTAGGTTTAGTAGCACTGTGTACTTGTTTTGATTTGTCCTAGCTAGCAATGTCATAGCTTTGCTTAAGTATTTACATTCTTGCTTAATTTTTAAAGCCCACATAGGCACTGAATCTGTACATTATTATTTTTTCTTTTAGTCTGTTCATGCGTACTTTTGTATATGTTTTGTGGTTATGCATATGTGTATGAATGTACATGCGGGTGTGGAGATCAGAGAAAAAGTTCAAGTACCATTCCTAGGATGCTCTGCATATTTTTGTTTGAGACAGACTTTCATATCACCCTGAAACTTAACCAATAGTCTAGGGTAACTAGGTAACAAGTGAGGTCCAAGTATCTTTCTGTCTTTGTATCCACAATGTTTGGATTAAACTCAGGCCCACATGTTTGAACAGCAAATGCTTTCCATATCAAATTACCTTGTTAGCCTGAATTCTGTAAGCTGTTATTATTAAAATATTCAGGGGTTGGTGGGTGGTTCAGTATTTGTTCAACAAGCATGTGAACCCAAAGTAATATCCCCAGCACTGATGTAAATAACTAAACATAGTTATACACACCCATAACCTCAGAAATTGAGGACAGAAGCAAAGGGATCTTGAATACTCCCTGAGCAGACATCCTAGACAAAGTGGTGGAATTCTTATTCCTTGGGCAATCCTGTCAAAGGCAATGGGGAGACAAGGGTAGAAGGCACTGTGGCATGCATTACAGGAATGATGGTGTGTACCTGCAATTCCAGACCTTGGGAGATGGAGGCAGGAGAATCAGAAGTTCTTGGTCATCGTTGATTACAAAGGAAACTCAAGTTCTAAGATAATCTGTGCAATTTAAAATCCTGTCTCAAAAGAAAAAAAATCTCACGGTAATACCATCAAGTGCTGTAGAAACGTTTTAGGGTTTGAGCGGGAGAAGCAATGAAATATAAGGAGTCACAGTTAAGTGTGAATTCTTAAGCTGAAAAGAGGATCTATTAATTCTCCATTGCCACTCGTGGCTCTGACATGATGAAGCTAGAGAAATTGTGAGAAGGGACCATAGTTGACCAACAGATTCCTTAAGCACAAGCTGTTTCCTTAAGGTGAATATTGGCCAGAACATCAGTAGAAAACTGAAGGTCTGGAAGTGAGTGTAGGACAAAACTTTAAGCATAAAGCAAGGACAGCGGGAAAGACACAGAGAGTAAATTATAGGAGCTCAGTGCATGCTTTTTCCCTCTTAACCTACTTTGTGATTTTGATTGAATTCAGATCAACATCCTTTATGTGCATCTTCTGGGAAGGTTGCATGAAAATGAGTGAAAAACCTTTGAAAAATGAGCATTGCTTCATAATACTAGTAAAATCGTATAACCAAATAATCCAGTGTCCTTGGAGTCAACATTATATTCTTGGGTTCATCTTATCTTGCTGCGTTCTACATATTCATAGTCCTTTTGGAACATTCTCAGCACTGACAGCCCAACTCATTACAGCAACGCTAGGCAGACAGAAAGCATAGCTCATGCATATATCTCAGGCCCACACTGTCAGCGAAGGACAAAGCAATAATGGGGCCACTTCTCACTGCAGTTGCAGAATATTCACTTATATGTGTCCAATTCTAGCCTGAGTTACGTTATAACATATGGAATTCTGTAATTTTCACAGAAAAACTTAATAATGTTTTATAAAACACAAAAATGTAGGTAGAAGGGAGGGGTGGAAAGGAGTTAGGTAAAGACAGAAGAATCGTTTAGTAAAATGGATTTTAAATTCAGGTTTCCCTTTTCCTTTTGGAATAACAAATTAAGAGAAAAATACAATAAGCTCACCACAGTGATAAAGAAAAAAACAAAGCTAATATGATTTAATGATGATATACTGATTGCAACAAAGATGTTAAACAGTGATGTTAAGAGTAAGATTATTCAATAAGTGTCACATTTTTTTATTACACTATTGTCAAGCAAACACATAACAAAAATGTCCCTCCTTGAATAGAAAACATTTGGCATCAGAGAAATAGCTGGGCACATAAGATATATCACCCAGAGACGTTTTGTTTGGCAAAGCCAGATTACAGGGTGCATGGTCTGATTGCAACCCTACGTTTAAGGGTTCAGAGGCACCCTGGTATAAGTCACTTAAGCTCCTTTATCAAAGATATAGTTGCCCAAGAAAGTAAAGTTTTGGTGTTTAAGGGGTGGTTCTTTCATCAAAGTATCTTGGGCTTGGTGGTGACTCCTTATCCAAGGACCAGACAGACCCTCAAATCAGGATTTGGTTATTCTTTCTGAACTTTAGAAACTCTTTCATAAATGAGAAAGCAGGCCAACACAGAGTTCCTCTTCCAAGATCATGCAAGTGCAGAAAGGCAAGAGGTACAGTGTTAATTTTAGTAAGAAGAGACTATAACTTTTAATTTTTGTATTCACTTCATTGGATATGAGAAGTTTCTTTAACATTTAAATTTTAAAATAAAGCAAGAGATTTCTATTATTTTTATTTTTTGCAAGAATGATGGGATTTGTGTAAAGAAACAATTGACACTTTGTTTTACGAGTTTGTTCCAGGGTTTCTGTGTTTTACACCATTATATACTAAGCAAATATTTTCTAAAAAAATGTTGATTTGAATTAAATTTTGTATGTATTAATGTTGCTATAATATAAAAATATTGTATTGTACTATATTTATGTGAATATTTCTTTCTGTGGTTTATTTTTATTTTCTCACATATTTGATAAGTATTCAAATATACATATTGTTGTATATCCCTTTCTGTTAGGACCTTATGATCTTAAGGTATTTTAAAGGGCTTCTTTGCATAATCCTCTCCAACTTTGTTGTTTCTAAAAGAGTTCTCTTTTCTAGTTCTCCTTCTGATTACAGTCATTTTTTGCATTGTTGCATGTTTTCTGTCATTTTGTATTGTGTTTGTGACTTAGGGAATGCATAGTGCACATTTGAGCAGAAAGCATTTGCTGTTTTCCAGTTCAAGTTATTCATGTTTATTTCCACAGCTTTGACTATTTTCAAGGCTTGGATTTAAGCATGTGCTATGATAGAACTCAAGTATTCTTAAGTAAGGCCCCTCCATAGTTTGTCCTGACATCCTGGTTTTGGATGAGATTTCCATTGTCTGTCTGTTAGAAATTTGAATGGTTATCAGCCCTGTCTGTGGGGTGTAAAGTGTTCCATCTAACTTGATGAATTTCTTGTTAGCCTGGTTTTCCAGAACTTCAATCTTGAGTGCATAAACAAATAGGAAATCTAAGACTTGAGAGGATTAAATACTAATATAGGGGAACCTATGTGTGCCCAACAAATTTCATCTGTCATAGTCTTCATGAACTCTGCTGTGTATGTCCTCAAATCAGTAATCACATCATTCTCTGATCACCATTTTTTATTAATTAATTTATTTGTTTAATTTGACAATTCAATTGCAGCCCCCTCCCTCCTGTCTTGCTAGTCCCACACTCCTGCCCACTTTCCCCATATCCCCACACCCTACCCTGTGCCAATCCACTCTGGCACATTAAATTGCATCAGCACTAAGTGCCTCCTCTTCCACTGAGACAAGACAAGGCAGTTCTGCTAGGAAAATGGAGTCCAGAGTGAAGCAAGAGGGACCAAGTCAGAGATAGTCCTTGCTCCAATTGTTAGGAGATCCAATTGAGGACCAAGCAGCTCATCAGCTTCATTTATGTAGTGGGCCTAGGACCATTCCATTCAAATCCTTTTGTTGATGATTCAGTCTTTATGAACCCCCCTCTGTCTGAGTTAATTAGCTATGTTGATCTTGTGGTGTCCTTGACCCCTCCAGATCACTCAAACTCTCCCCTAACTCTTCTACAAGACTCCTTGATTTTCACCTAATATTTGGCTACTGGTATCTGCATCTGTTTCCATTATGTGCTGGATGAAACTTGACAGATGGTTTTTATGTTAGGTTCCTGTCCAGTTCCCTTCTATCCATCCACTTCCATGGCTGTGCCACCCTGAAAGCTCCTGATCTCATTTGCTCACCTTTTTTGGTTAAGTGTAGACAGTGCGTAGAGCAATTATACAGTTCAGATTGTCTTCATTCTCTTTGGGATATGGTTCTGCTCCTCCTTTGCTTACTATTCTCTGTCTCACAACTGTCCTTTGCACTTTATATCTTCTCTAGGGACAGAAAAATATCCAGTTACCTTATTGCACTTATAAGTAGAATGAAATATGTTGATTTTGAAAAGTCATGTTTTATTTCATTTTCCTTTGTTCTCATGTTAATCTTTGGCACTCCATAGTTTTCACTATGATTTTTTTCTTTAAAATATAGAATCATTTGATTTTTTTTTTCATTTTCAAAATTGTTTTTCTTTTGAAAAGGTTAGGTTTGCTATTGCATTGTGGGTATGTTGAACTGTTTCAGAATATATGGCTTGAATTTCATTCTTATCCACATTTTTTCCTGTTCTCTAGCAGTGGTTTCTAAAGACTGAATGGAATACTTTTAGCTTGTGAAGAAGTTTCACATTTGTTCTATACAACTCAAATTCTGCAATCTAATAATTTTTCACTACTATCATTTGCTATATCTAATTCTTTTCAAAATAACCCTTCCTGTATTGTAATATGCATTGATGTTCAGGTTATTTATGCCCATCTGGTGAAAATTTCCTATTGTCATTATGTAAGTGCTGCTTTAATTTTATAATTTAAAAATTACATGTTTTTGGTCAAATTAGAGTCACACCACATCCAGCCTTTCCTAGATACCCATTCTCAAGTCCTTCCCAGACTCTCTCACCCTCAAGTTGATATTATTATTTTACACACACACACACACACACACACACACACACACACACATATATATATATATCAGTTTTTAAGCCCCAATTAATTGGTTTTCTGGTGCAACCCCTTACAGAACAGACATTTAGTGATGTGTTTGTTGTCAAGCACTTAACCTGCACCTAAGTGATGCAGTTTGCCCTTTTCCCTGGGATGTTCCATGCAGCTGGCATTTGCTGGGCTTTCCTGATACTGACTATCTTGTTTTCCACTTCTGCTTGTTGTTTGGCTCTGTAATGAGGTGGATGTGTGATACTGATGGTCTTGTTTTCTACACCTACTTGTTCTCAGCCTATATAAGCAGTTGAACCTTCAGTAAAGCTTGTCACCTTGATCAGATCGCTGCCTTGGTGTCCCTCTTTGTATTCTTTGTCTCTCCAATTCCCAGTCCCCTGTAGAGTCAGTGGTAGCAGGTGATGACAGTTTTCCACTATTATTTTGCTTTAAAAACTCCACTAGAGAAAGTAAAGTAATATTCTTAGAAGTACGAAATGATATTGGTAAGATATCTGTAAGTACTAATGAAATTATTTTATATTTAATTAATAAATACAGGAGTAGCATATTATTTATAATCTATAAAACCATCTTGAGCAAATTTTTAAGTTAGTCTTTTCTACTTTCCCTCTCAATATAAACTATGGCAGTTGCTAAAAATGTAAGGCAGCCATTATTTTGCAAACATCTAGTGATACACTTTTAGTTTACCCTTGGTTTGAATTTCCTTTACATGAAACTGTATATTTCAGGACAAAACAAGACAAATTTCACATGAGAATTAAAATCTGACCAAATAATAGGAACCTCTTATTTTAGAGCGTAGTTTATGATTTCTGTGCATAGTACACTGGAAGAAACTATTCTTCCCCTGCACTTACTTTGTACGTGAAGACAAGAAAATTAACACTCTATCCATATGTTACTTTTATTGTAAATTTTACAAGAAATAGATGAGGAAAGATTTGTACTCCAAATACTTTTCATTAAAATATTACAACAGAGAAATTGTTGTAATGAATTGTCTTACTGAATTATGTGGTTTTTTTTTGCTTATTTTTGAAAATAATTAATTGCCTATATTGTGTAGTAATACCACAGGGTATGGAGCTTTCCTTCATGACCAGCAGCTTGTAGAACTAATAACTAAAACATAATTGAGACTATTGGTTCAAAAAGAACAGGATCAGAGTCATATACCAACTCCTTTGAGGAATTATAACAATCTTTTTGTTGTTGTTGCTCCCCCATTAATTAACTTATTAATTTACTTTACATTTTGATTGGAGCTTCACCTGAAATAAGGCTTGAGGCTCTCTTCTCTCTGGGACAGCTCAGCCATCTGTAAGCCAACTTATTTCCTTTGTATCAGCAACTCTGCTGATCTGCTTTAGTCTTTAAAGCCGGCCACAGTTCTGTTCAGGCCACTGTTTGGACAGGTGAAATCCCTCTAGGCAAAAACTGAGCCACAGGGTTTAGTCCTTGGCCTTTTGCAGTCTTACTCAGGCTTTCTCTGCTCACCAGCTTCTTTCTGCCTCAGGGAGATCTGGCCAGTAGTCCGCCAGCACTTTCTCCATCAGAGGAGATAATCTACTCATTGTCCTTTCTATTGTGAGGACTAGCTAGCATCAGAGCTCTCTAGCATGGGACCCTTTGGGATCCATCCACTTGTCCTTAAATAGGAACTCTCTTTGTTCCACCTGGCTTCTGATTAATCTGGGCTCTGTCCACTTAGCAACTGAAAACAATGCCAGGCCATAAACCCTGTTTATAGTCCATAGAGTCTCCCCTCGTTTCACCTGACTTCATCCTTCTTTTTAGTCCATAAACTGATAAGCTAATTGCACACAGTTAAGTTGATCTTCATGCCCTGGATTAAGAGACTGTATAAGAAACCTGTAGATATTTACTAAATCTAATTTATATTAACCTACCTTCCCTTACACATACCATTGTCCCTTGTTGCAGGAATTGATAAAAACAGGCCTATCAGTTGCCTGGACAAGAAAAATTCACTTAGGAAAACCTGCCTGTTCTAGAGATTTTGAAAACAGAATAAAGTCTGCCTAAACAGTAAGTTGTCACAGTGATGTCTCTAGCCATTGTCCACATTCATCAATAGAAAATGTGTTCTGCCTTTGGATAAGATGGTAGCCCCTGAAGTCTTTTATCCCATAAGTGTTCCCATTTAGCTGAAGGATATATGTATGTTTTTTGGATGATTTTGGCATGCAAGCTATTTTTTAATATTACTCCAAAGCTTTAAAGAAATTCTACTCCTTAGTTGTATACTATACTAAAGATTTCTCTGTTGACCTTTTAACAGGATTTCACAATGGGACTTTCAGTGGATTTCTATTATGGAGATAATTATGTGCTGTGTTGTTCATCTTAATCTGCATCCATATAATGATTAAACAACAACGACAACAACACAAACAAGATACTAAAGAGAAAATGTCTTGGTTATTTCTTCTTAGCCTAATCTATTTACAAAGTGTTTCAACAAAGTCCTGTATCTCAGAGAGGAACCTGATACAGACAAACTATAGAAACATATGTGTGGCCCTCTCAAGATTATATAGCAACGTTTGTTAATCTGATTCATCGAAATCTCATCAATTATTCTTTAGTTGATTGTCTATTACCATTTGTAGTAGAAGAGTTAAAGATGATGCCATAAAGAAACAGAGGCCATGTATGCAGAGGCCACACCAGAAGATGTATTATCTTGTGAGATATAGAAACAAGCAATGTGTAAGACTCTTCTTTATATATTAAAATCAGCCAATGCAAAGAAAAAACATTTCAATTTTATGATTTTAAAATACTGTCAATTTTATATGAAAACCTGGAATACACAATGCAACAAGAAATATAAAGCAAGTGCATACATCCCTAAATATATTGTATTTGTTCTTGAAATGCTCGCTGTGTCCCAATCACAGGGAGTGATTCTTAATATAAGCATCAGTTAAGATCTTCTCAGGAAGAGATATTTTAATGGAGGGCTACTTACAGTTTGAAGAATTCACAGAGGCAGATACAGGCAAGGCACTCTAGGCTTTGAAATAACAAAGCCATTATCACTCTTGAGCTGTAGGCTGAAAGCACCAATGGACAATGCCAAATATTCAATGGGCTGCCTTCAGAAGCTACATCTTGATGTACAAATCCTCTGCCATGAACTTGACCTTGAGTCTAGAATAGTCCCATGTCAAGCATACCTAACTATGCCATTCTCCATCCTCTGAAGGTTTCCAAGTGCACAAACCTTGCCAAACTCAACTGGAAACACAACAATGAAGCCAAGGGCAGAGAGAACAGACAAAAAGGAATTGGCACAGGAAAAGACAGGGTAGTGAGAATAAGGACAGCAAGCCTGGAAGAATTAACAGCAGGTCAAGAGAATCCGCAACACCCTTTCACACAAGTGTTTTCTTGGTTTCCTGTTTTTCAGATTTCTATATTTCAGCTTTTGTTCTACTACACCCACTGAAAAGTCTTAGGAAAAAATAATGAAATAATGAGTGCCTGAAACAAATTTAGCTTCCTCTCAAAGTATGTACACTTAAGGAATCCATGCCTGTGACACAGCATTTACAGCTCTCTCGACTTTCACTGCAACCCGTCGGGAGGCCAGCAGAATGAAATATACCCAAGAAAAGTGCCGTGAGTATAGCCTAATAAATCTTAGACTCACAGACATTTGAAACAGGAAGACCTGCTGAGCTCCAAAGCAGGACAGCCTAAGCCACAGGATAAATTGTTCCAAGAAGAACTCATCCTTGGGAAAATATATTATCCTTATGACAATAGCAAGGCTATTGTCCAAGACAGTTATCAGTGCAAATGCCAATATCAAAAGAGAAATATGCCAGGAGACTGAGAGTGAAGAGAGAAATACTCACATAAAATACATAGAGATGGAATGGCAGGCATCTCTCCTAGCAGTCTTTGATCTGACTGAACTGGGGTCACCCAAATCCATGTCCAGATATATTTAAAAGATAACTTCAGGCAACATCCACCATAGTAGTTTAATAATGTGTATCATGATAAATCAAACTGGAAGCAAAAGCAAAGATTAGGTAAAACTATGACATGATAAATCAAATTTTAAAAAACAGCAAGAGAATAGAATATATCACAGTCTTACAATGTCCACTTTGCTTAATTTGATGAACATCTTATTAAAGACAGTCTAATAAAATGGTTTATAAAATTGTTTTTTTTATCTTACTCCTACACATGGTGAATTATAAATCATGTTAATTTTCTGTGTGAAATTTCCTTTTCAGTGAAAGGAAATTCCAAAACAAAACAATGACATAACAACTGTCCTAGTGTTAGAGGTGGGGGTGGAAGATTACTGAGGTGGCTCAGAAAGCAGCCTCTGTTCCCCTGATTTACTGATCTACTGCCTTAGAACCTATACTTTACCAAATTTAGGAACTGCTACCCTGTGGTAAATTGAAAATAGGGCTAATATTTGGATAGTTTAAATAGTTTCACAAAGATCTAAATATCTTTGTGAAAAATGTCCACTAGACAAGATGGTTGGAATTGTTTACTGCTTTGTTTACTGGATATTTTATTTGTATTCTTAAAATCTTATTATTATTTTTTAGGGATTTTATTGTTCATTTCTTTTTTTAAATTTTATTTATTTATTGCTTCAGGTTACATCTCCATCATAGTGTCCTTTTTCCACCCTTCCCAGTCACCCCTCCCACCTTCTATCCCCTAACCCTTCTATCCCACTCCTCTGAAGTGGAGTGTCCCTACATAGCATTCTCCCACCCCAGTTCAGCAGTCATATGAGGGCCAAGAGCCTCCTCATACACTGGGGGCCTACAAGGCAGCACCACCAGGGAAAAGTGTCTCAATGACAGGGAGAGAAAACAAACAAACAAACAAAAACAAAACAAAACAAAAAGTCTACCTCCATATACCTCCATGGTACTTTGGTTGTATTATAGATATCCTGTACTATATAGCTGAAATCTGACTATAAGTGAAGAGATGTCATGTGCCTCCTTCTGAGTCTGGGTTAGCTCACTCAGGATGAGCTTCTCTAGTTCCTTCCATTTGGCTACAAATTGCAGAATTTCATTGTTTCTGATAGCTGAGTAGTATTGCATTGTGTAGATGTACCACAGTTTTTTAACCCATTTTTCAGTTGAGGGACATCTGGGTTGTTTCCAGTTTCTAGCTAAAAGGCTGCTAAGAACATAGCTGAGGAAACTTCCTTGTGATTTGGTGAGGAATCATTTGGGTGTATCCCCAGAAGTGATATGGCTGGGTCTCAAGGTAGAGCTATTCCAAGTTTTCTAAGATATCGCCAGGCTGACCTCCATAGTGGTTGCACAAGCCTGCACTCCCACCAGCAATGGAGGAGAGTTCCCCTTTCTCCACACCCTCACCAGCATGTGCTGTCATTTGAGCTTTTGATCTTAGCCATTCTGACAGGTGTGAGATGGAATCTCAGAGTCTTCTTGAGTTGCATTTCTCTGATGATTAAGGATGCTGAGCATTTTTCAAGTGTCTCTCAGCCTTTAGGAATTCCTCCTTTGTGAATTCTCCATTTAGCTCTTTTCCCCATTTTTAAAATTGGATTATTAGGTTTCTTGGCATTTAATTTCTTGAGTTCTTTGTAAATTTTGGATATTATCCCTCTGTCAGATGTGGGGTTGGTGACGATACTTTCCCAATCTGTATGCTGCTGTTTTGTTCAAATGACAGTGTCTTTTGGTTTACAGAAGCTTTTCAGTTTCATGAGGTCCCATTTATTGATTGTTGGTCTTAGGTCCTGAGCTGTTGGTGTTCTGTTCAGGAAATTGTCACCTGTACCAATGATTTTGAGGTTTTTCCCACTTTCTCTTCTAGTAGATTTAGTGTGACGGGGCTTATGTTAAGGTCTTTGATCCACTTGGACTTACGTTTTGTACAAGGTGATAAGTATGGGTCTAATTTCATTCTTTTACAATTGGACATCCAGCTGGACAAGCACCATTTGTTGAAGATGCTGTACTTTTTCCATTGTGTGGTTTTGGCTTCTTTGTCAAAAATTAAGTGCCAAACTCATTCTATGAGGCCACAGTTACCCTGATTCTTAAACCACACAAAGACCCAACAAAGAAAGAGAACTTCAGACCAATCTCCCTCATGAACATAGATGCAAAAATACTTAATAAAAATACTAGCAAACCGAATCTAAGAACACATCAAAAGTATCATACACCATGATCAAGTAGGCTTCATACCATAAATGCAGGGATGGTTCAACATACAAAATCCATCAATGTAATTCATCATATAAACAAGATGAAAGAAAAAACCACATGATTATCTCACTAGATGCTGAAAAAGCATTTGACAAAATCCAACACCCCTTCATGGTAAAAGTTCTGGAAAGAACAGGCATACAAGGACCATATCTGGAAATAATAAATTCAAATATATACAGAAAGCCAGTAGCCAACATCAAAGTAAATGGAGAGAAACTTGAAGCATTTCCTCTAAACTCAGGGACAAGACAAGGATGTCCACTTTCACCATATCTCTTCAATATAGTACTTGAAGTTCTTGCTAGAGCAATAAGACAATGAAAGGAGATCAAGGGGATACAAATTGGAAACGAAGAAGTCAAATTAAAATCTTATAAGTGCATATTTCATTTGAAAGGAAGAAGGTTTCAGAGCTTTGAAGGTTGAGAGACTGTGACAGTGCCCTGTTGTGAAGTCATGTGTTCAATGATGCTGTCTGTTTAAGATCCTGGTAGTCATGGTAATCTCATTGACATATTCATTAGTGGTTCCTCACTTGCAAATCAGCACTGCAAAGTTATTGAGTAAGGCACTTCTGTTCCAAGAGATTTATTGGTGGTAGGTAAAAGTGTGTGTGGTGGGGTGGCAGTATGTTCTGGGGATTGAACTGAGGACTTTGTGAATGCTAGACAATGTTCTACCATTGAATATATTACCAATCCATGTGACATTTTTATTGTGTGAGATTCTCAAGGAATTAGTAAAAAATATACTTTAATAAAATGGAAGGGATATATATCCATTGAGGTTATTTATAAAATATAGCAATGAATATCAATAATATTAAAACTAACTATTAAGATACATATCCGATAAACTTTTACTTTCCTAAACACTTTCTCACATGATGCTGCACAGTTTATAATTATTTTATGTTCCATATAGCATCATGTAATGAACATTTTCACATGTTAAAAGTATTTTTAAAAGTTATTTAATTATGTGTTGATATTCTATTCTAATGCTATAATTTAGTAAATAATCCCATTAAAATATATTTTATTGTTTGCTTTTTTCTTTTTATAATAAGCAATACTGTTTTGATTAGAACAGGGAGCAGAAGACAGTGAGGAAATTTCTAATACCTTTAGGGGAATGTCATTGGAGTATGTTTCTAGGTTAATGTTTATACATTATTTCATGATTTTGTTGTAGTTTTCTAAGTTGGTTTTCAAAAGATTTATACAAGTGCATCTTTCTACTTGCATCAGATATTTTTTAGTACTTAATTACAAATACATGCATACTTTATTTTGGGTGATTTCTAATTTATTTTACCAATCACAGTTCAAGATAAATATATCATCATAAATAATCATAGTATATTATATTTGAAAGACATGTCAGCTCCTACAACACCCCCTATTCTACTCCAAGTAGAAGATGAGCATTGAAGAATCTCCAGTGGGATATGATTGAATTGGTGGTAAGCCTTTCTCTTGGCAAGAAAAGCCCCTTGCTTCAACTGTAGACAGACTTCTGTCCAAAAAGGACAAAACTTGGAAGCAGATAAGTCAACAGCCTAGCTCTGCCAAGACAGAGTAGGCAAGTCCTTCATAATTCCTGCTCTACAACCAATGTCTGTCAGAGAAATGGGGCCAAATGGCTGAAGATTGATGCTGTAATGTATGGAGAGAAAATGGGAACTGTCCAGGCAGCCACTGGTATGTCATTTTTTAGTTTTGGAAGCTGCAGGCCCTGCACTTCCTATATAATCAGATATATTTATCCCTCTCAGGTCTCTGAGGTGGTTGAAGAATAGATAGGAATTCATCACATAAATACAAATATTCTAAATATAAAAAAATATCAAACTCTTTTTCTATGTAAAAATATCTTATTACCTTCTCAACCCTAATATGGATCACATTCTGGCTAGTGTCCAGATTCAACATATTTTTCTCTCTGTGGAGAGCCAATCTGTTCATTTCTTTAAACATATGCATTTTCTCACCTATTCTTGGTAGGTTGTAAGAGTCCAAAGATGAGAATTGATTTGTTTTAGCATTCCTCTTTAAAACAATATGAGATATTTTTGGTACTCCAGAATGCATTCTTATCGTGTTCCTCAAAATTCCATTCAACAATCACAACATAGTTGCAGAGCTTGATTCATTTCTTTTTTGTCTGGTTCATTGTTGTTTCTTGGAAATCTAAGGTAGTCACCTGAATTGAAGTATTGCCGTATGCTACTCCCAAAGCTTAGTACTTTCTCTTTTAAGGTGTGTCAGAAACTAGTCCTTCTTCCAGGTTTTCTTCAAGTTTCTTTCCCCAACCTGTAAAGCCTGTCTCAGCTATTAACTATGTAATTTTTATTTATACTCCCTTCATTACTTATCCATCAATTCTCCATTCTGATATCATACTTATCAGTTTACATCCAACAGTTTATTTATTTACAGTGCTTATATATCACAGTATGCCCCATGTCATTGGAAAATAAATTCGTTGGAGATGTTTTTCTTTTTTTCATTGATGAATTTTAAGTCATTAATAGGTGTTGACACAGAGTGGCCATATTAAAATAAAAATTCTTGTCAATTTTCATGCTATTGTCTAGGGTTATGGTGAGTAGTGTGACATTATGCATATATGAAGTATGGATTAAACCATTATCACTTTCTCTTGCCACATTAATTTCTGGTTCTCACAGACACAGACTCTCTTCTGTAATTGCAGTTGCTGTTTCCGCTTGCCTTTGCATCTCTTGAGAGAAATAGAAATAGGGAGCTGACTTTTCAGAATTCTGATAAAAAATGCATTGCTCCATGGTTGACTGCACTTAATTTTCTTATATATTATAAAGTAATGCTTGCATCCCACATGAAGGCAAAACCATATGCCAGGAAGTTATGTATCCCTGAAGAAAGTTATCCAGATTCACAAACTAGTTTGCATTAAGGAGGTCGAGTTATCAAATTCTACTAATAAAAATATGTTGAATATATTTTAAAAGAAAATAACAGTGTTAATTCCTCCCTATAAAAGCAATCTGTTATAGTGAAGGTTTTAATGTTAATTAAAATCAGGCATAACATCAGCTATAGTTTATAATTTTTATTAATGATGATTGTTAGGTTTGTGAATATACTTCATACTCAAGATATACATAGACTTTTCTCATATCTGGATATATAATCTATCCTGGATTCCTGGAGGTTGAAGAGATAAGATCTTTAATATAGCTCCAGAATAGAAAATTCAAGAGTTCCTGTTGGCATATTTGTTTTATCTGTTTTATTAGTGTTCTTATATCTACCACCCTTCTCCACTCAATCGCTTTCAGCGTCCTAATTCCAGGTAGCAGAGACAGAAAGTTAGCTGAAGAGGGGGCATTGCAATCTTTTTAGATTAGTGCCAGCTGACTAGGGGCATTGTGTTCCTTGGGGCCAAATCCAATCTTCATCTCTTTCAGGATATCTCCAATTTCTTATTTCTTTTCTCAGACCACTTGACAAGCCATCAACAGCAGAAGAAACAGCAGTGCCTCCTCTATTGGGGCTCTGGTATTTTTATACCTTCTCTGGGGTCCCCACAATTAAACTATCTCTAGCTGGCAGAATCACACTACTGCCAGAGCATGCATGAGGCAAATAGTCTGCTGCCGTGGACAACCTGAAACACATCCATATCTCACATCTAGGATTAAAACAAAAGCATGTTTGTTTACGTAACACAACTGAGTTTTTAAAGATACTAAAGTTCTCACTACATTTCTCCCTTTCTCTTTTATTCCAATAAGTGTACTGTGTTTAGTGAGAAATTATAAACAGAGACATTATCAATGAGCTAAATGTTTTTCAAATCAGTGATAAAGGTTTTTCTATATAACCTAACTCTTGTCCAATCTTTTCTAAAGTGGTTTGTACATTTTGCTATTCAGCCTCGACTAGGATAATATCCTTATCCTAGAGTATAAATTTTCTTCATATTTCCATTTCTCTGTCCTTCCCCTCACTTTTTCTTTATTCTATTAAAATGCTGTGTGTCTTTGTGTGAATGAAATACATGTTTACTTGTGCATGTTGATTACATCAAAGTAGCAAGAGTGGATGAAACAGGGATTAAGTTGAAGCCAGGTATGGTTTTAAGGCATGTGGGCAGAGATTTATGGAATTGTGATAATATTTGTACTAAATGCGTCCTGACTGCTCCTCATATCTTCCTTTACCCTGTTCTTCTTTGCACTCGGTCTTTAAGTAACAATCTGAGTTTTCTTCACTAAGGTGGTTTTATTGAATTTTTAATGACATAATAAAATGCCCAAAAAACAACCAAAACAAGAAAATATTTATTTAGACTCACAGCTTAGGAGGTGTATATCCATAGTTTCCTGGCTTCATTTCACTGGGCCTGAAGTGATGCACAACATCAGGATAGAGGAGTAATAATGCCATAATTTTACAAATCACTTGGTAGATGAGAACCATAGAGAGGATGAAGGTCGAGACAAGATTTTCCCTTCCAAGGTGTGTTTCCCAAGGACAGCTTCCTCTAAGAAGAATCCACCACCTTCACATCCTGCCAACAATGCTATCAATTTATAAATATATTATGGATTAATCCACTGGTTAGGCCATTTCCAAACTTTACAATGGTACTAAGCCTTTATTTGTAACTTTTGATAGATGTCCTTCATATCAAAGATGAAGACTGAGTAGTTAAAAACCACTTCTCCCTAAAAGCTGAGTAGAATTCCAGTGAACAGTATTTAGGTTGTTCTATAAAAACAGCTTCTTTCAATTTCTTATATCTTGTTGGGTCAGAATTGTTGTAGAGAAAATATGTAGTTAGCATAAGAACAATAAACTGTTTTTTTCTTTGTAATTTTTATTATTTGAAAACAGTCTCATATTCCATTTTTTATAAATGTAGCCACAGGCTTAAGAGAATTCTTTTATCCTTAGGGTAAGCAGAGAATAAAAACAGAGGAAGGAGGGTACAAGATTCCCTGTTCATGTGCTATCACCATTGACATGCTTCTGGGACCAGAAGTAAAGAATGTTCTGGAGTTGGTCCTTGAATGCCCAACACTATAATGTTGTCAGTGTGATGGATGTGAATGGCCATATACAGACAAGCAAAAAGACAATTTTCCTTAGCAAAGGGATGGTCTCACTGTGGGCAAGAGGGACTGAAAATATCTGTAAATATATCGTCTCAATTATCTCAAATGAGACTTTGTTTCATAGTGTTAATTTTTCTGCTAATGTGGTTAAAGAGATATTAAAAAACTAAAAAAAGGAAAGACAAGGAGAGTGAACAAATGCAAACACGCCCTCAGTCAAAAGAGATTCTTATTAGACAGATTGATTAAAGATATCATAAACAGGTGATGAAATCCACATATTGGAGAATCCACAGATCTATGACCAACAGTTCAACAACTGGAGGGCACATATTTATGAAGTAATATACCAAAAGCATTGCTAGGTGTCCTCTTTGCTGACTGGAAGGAGCTGCATTCTCTTTGCTGCACATGTAGCACTTTAAAGAGTGTGGAAGTATGCCAGTGGTATGGCTAGGAGAAAAGGTGCAGGCTGGCTGCATCAGCTTAGTTCCTGAATTTCCCAAGTAGTGGCAAAGAAAGCACTCCTGAGATAACTTCCATGCTTTCTATCAAGGAAATAGTTGACTTCTGACACCCTCATGTGCACACAAGCATTCTCTTTCTCTCTCTCTTACCCTCTCTCTTTTCTCTGTCTCTCTCTGCCTCTCTCTCTATCACTCTTTTACCTCTCGCTTTCTCTCTCACTGAATTTTATGGATGTGCATACAACAAAACATGAGCCTCCTGTATCTAAGGCTCAGGGGACAATTCAAAAGAGAGGCCTATAAGATTGTAAGAGCTAGACAAGCAGAGAGTTTGCTGGGAGACTGTATCTCCTACTAATGTCAGAAGCTACAACATAGAGTCTCACCAAACTGGCATCCTACACTTGAGCTAAACAAGGACAACAGCAATAGGCAAGACAAAATCGATAGAGGAAATATCATAAAGCTTACTCCTGTACAAGGAACTACACACAAAGAAGCATACTAGCATTGGGAAGTATACTCTCTACAGGGAAGAACAAACAGCAATTGATTATCTAGCACAAAATAGTCTGAAAACATACATATCAAAGTAATATTATAAAGACTGAATAGCTTATAATATTTAAGAATTTAAAATAAAAATTTTAATAATATGATATGTAGAATTATACAAATATATATACATATATCTATATATACTCATTAAATTTATATAATATGTCACATATATAATATATTTTATATAAAATATTATGGAACATATTTAACAATTATATAAATATAAGGAAATGAATATGAGGAATATATATCATATATATAATATTTAGGAACACACGCATATGCATACTACAAAAACTATTGAAAGGCTATAAATTTGAGAGAGAGCAAGGAGATTTATTGAAAGGTTTGGAGGCAGGAAAGGGAAAGTGGAAAGACACAATTATAATACAACCTCAAAAGATAAAAGAAGTAATACGAATTAAAATTTAAAATAGAAGTGTGTTTGAATATTTTTCTCATTCTTAGTATTCCTATTTTCTCATTTCTGTAATGTCTAAAATAAAACATGTTCTCTAAGATAAAAATTTAAAAACTGTAGAATTGGACAAAAACAAAAAAAAAAAGAAAAAAGAAAAAAGAAAGCAAGACTGAATTTAGGTCTTCTGATTGCCAAGATGGAAAAGGTGAGATTCATTACCCAGACCTCTATGAGAAAATAAAAATTTTAAGAATATGATATGTAGGGATTATATAAAGACATTTAAGGACTTGGGTTTTCCAAGTTTCCTCAATAACATAATTGGTGGAATTAAAATTAAAATCTAAGGTGATGGTTCAAATGAAGCAACCACGATAGAATACATTTCAAAATATAATGAATATGGGTAAGATGGTATTGGTTTGTGGTTTCAGTGTCAACTTCAGGTACCCAGGGAGTTTGAGGCTAAGTATATGTGACCCTATCAGAAAAAAAAAAACCTGCAAATTAAAAAAGTAACAGGATAATTAGAGAATTATCAACACAGAATGTAAGACAAATAGCACAGGAGATTACACCGAAAGTGTTTGTCTACACATCTATAAAGTCTCCCCAGAGCTGAGGACAGTAATTCTAAACAAAATAGACAGGCCTTTCTTAAGTGGATATAGTACAAAGATGTGGTGGAGAATGACTTCCTCGGTACCCCGTATTTCATTACAGATCTTTGCATCTCCCAGAGAATCTATAGTAATGAGGAGTAGCAATTCATTTTTCTAGTTTATTTTTACATTCTGTTAAGAATGCCGACACTAAACAGATTTTTAAAAATATTTCATTTGTTTTGCTGCAGAAGCCAAAAAGGAGATTTATTAACTCTAACAGCAAAGCTTTCACCACTTGATATCATGCAGTTTAGCTTTAAATAACTTATACAGGAATTTTTAATAGAATCAAAAAGTTACCACCTCTACATTCGTTTCAGAACACCCCTCCCACAAACAGTGGATTTCACTTAGCCACAATGCAGGTAGAAACAAATTAATCTAAAAATTAACCCATAGGTTTTAGTCACAATGAGAAACAGATTAAAATAGCACAGTTGATTACAGTTTATATTAGCAAATTCATCCCCATCCTCAATTTCTGAACAACATCCTCACCCTGAAATTTCTACTCATTTTTAAAAAAACTTTGGTCCATTCCAGTTCATCACAGTGATTGAGGACTACTAATTCTTAAAGCTGCAGCCTAATACATATATACTCTTTGATAGCAATATACTACATATTATTTGCATAAAGTAACATCAGTATTGCCAAATAAACAGATAACTATTCTAAATTATCTATCTCCAGGCTTTTAAATGTCAAAGTGTAAACCTGAATGACAATTTTCCCCCAAATTCTTGATTATACATAAAGTTGTAGCATATTTGGATCAGAAATTATCTTTATATGTTTTCAATAAGTAAAATGAGATTCACATTAATGTGTTAGATATAGTTCTTGATAAGAACTTATCATGCAAGGATGAGGTAATTTTTGCCTCCTAAGACAATTCACATATGTACATATTATAGTTGTATATGCATATAAAGCAAAGAAAAGAGAAAAGGTAGTATCTCATAAGAAAGAGTATATTTCTGAAAGACACAGTGTAAATGCCTTGTGCTGTTTGACCACATTCTAGGACAAGAGTCAGGGATAAAGAAGTCTAAATGGAATTCAAACTATATATATATTAAGGGTGTTTGTATGTGTGTCTGTGTGTGTGTGTGTGTGTGTGTGTGTGTGTGTGAGAATGCAGAGGACTATCCATTCCATCTTCATCTCACAACATATTGTCACAAAAACCAAGAATCAGTATATTTTTTAAAAAATAAAGAAAATATTTTCCCATTCAAAAAAAAAAAGCTGACCAAAATTTCTGGAAAGATTATTAGATCTACAAGCCTAGGAATTGCCTCTTTGTAGTGCTGAGGATTCTAATACAAATACCTTAAGAAATATTAAAGACTGTGAAGAAAATGCCACACATAGATTATTTGTTAAGAGTTTCTTGAGTTTAAGTAGAAGGTTTATAGAGAGACAGAGAATATGTAAGAAAATATTCAAAGTGTTAGAGCATATCCTCTGGAAAATGACTGGCACAATTCATCATAATTTATATTTGAAGTGTCTCCTCAAAACCCATTTGCTAACAACTTTAGGATAGTCTGTAATATTTATGAGAGATGGTTTAACTGCGGTAGATTTTTTAAGTGGACCTTACGTCTCTGGTCCATTTCTTTCTCTCTTTGCTTCTTGCTGAAGGGAAAGCTTCTGTCTCTCCATGGTTGCTGTCATCTTGTTCATCCCACCATTGGTCAAAAGACAACAGAATCAGATGAGAAGTAAAACTCTTAAAACCACAAGCAAAATTAATATTTTTTTCTGTATAAGCTGACACTCCTGTCTTTTGTAAGGATTCTAGAAAAATCAATTAATTTAGTGAAGTATGTTGAAAATACTGGCTCTGGGGGTTACTGTTCTTTTGCTAAACTGCATTATAGATTATAAGATGTAAGATATAATAAACTCTTTCCTCTTCAAGTTGCTTTTGGTGTTTGTCAGAGGAATAGAGAGAAAATTAGAACACAAACACAATGCTAAACCTAAGAAACATTTCTCAGCAAGAGAATTAAAATAGAAAGATTGAATGACAGATCCTGATATTTTCAGGAGAGAAGATGAATTTAGCAGTAAATAATGGTGAGCAGGAGTTTCTGTTTTCTTATAACCAAGAGGAAAATTGGGTTAAAAGGCAAATGCTTTTGAAAATTTTAAGGACACAGTGGATACTTTCAGCACACAATTTTATTGCTCAAACATATACCTTGATGGCCATTCAATGAGAAGACACTGCATGTTTCAGCCACGCAAAGATATTGTCTAAAGTTTCTTGTTTATTGGATTTCTACTATGTTCCAATGATTTGTCTGTTTAATAGAGATGATGAATCTGCTAAGTTTCAAGTTAAGTGAGTCATGTATTCTAGGGTTGAAAACACAACAAATCTTCTACAGGAAAAAATGAAATATATAATAATAACAATAATAATAATAATAATAACAACAACAACAACAACAATAATCATCTTTCTCAAGTCCTGTTCTGGATAAAAATATAAGAACTTCAGTAAACTAGTAACTGATGATAAAGGAAGAATTAGTCTCTCTCAGGTTTGAGCCCACCAATTGAGTGTCCAGCACAACGTAGTCAGCACCAAAATAATCTACTCACAAAAAGTGCTAAATATATTGAGCTGGAAATATTTATGTGTGTGTGTGTGTGTATCAATAATAAAGGTCTATATAATAAAGATCAAACTAATAATAATTAGTTTGCAAAATAGTGATGGGGATAAAGGAGAGATTAGATGGAGGAAAAGAAAGCAGAAATATATTTTATAATATAATAATATAATAAAATTAAAATTAAAATGTCATTAAAATAAATAATTATAAACACATACATATAAATACCAATGTATTATCATTATTATATTTCATCAATTTATTTTGTCTATCACAGTCTTACCTCAGATAACTTAAAATTTATCTGACATCTTGACTAATACATGGATTCCAACTGCCTCCCTTTCTCCCTCCCTTCCTCCCTCCCTCCCTCCTTTCTTCCCTCTTTCCCTCCCTTCCTCCCTTCCCTCTCTCTCTCCCTCCTTCTCCTTTCCTCCATCTTTCTCCCAGTTCCCTTTCACAGGTCCAATTTCTCTGACTCTGTGATAGCAAAAGTACCACTAAGTCTCTCTTAGAGTAGTGTCTCATCTTGTATCCCATTTACCAGTTGCTGTAGGTTTTTTAATGCTATTCTGTTTTGAACAAGTCCTAAGGTAAAATTGACTTTGTAGCTAAGTCAGTTTGTGTTGCTATTTCTTTTTATAATTTCATCTTTGTTACAGTAATTATGATCTTTCCTTTGCCTCCTTAATATAATTTGTGGCCTATTATTTTCTCTTTTCAAATTACTTTCTTTTTCTAACTTCTCATGGTAATTTTGTCCCATTTTAGGGTTTTTTTTTGTTGCTATTTTGGTAGAGCATGTCTTTCTTTTCCGTGCTGGGATTCATAATTGTTACTTGGCAGATGAATTCTGGCATGTCTAATCATTACTCTGAATTTTCCACCAGTCCAATTAACAAACAGCAGCAATTCATACTCTGCCTTTCAAGCAAATTTGAGAACAACCTTTTGTAAGTTTTAAAGTTATGGTGAGTTCACTATAATTACAGATTTTCATGATTATAAATCATTTGTATCTAGGAAAGGCATTGTAATGATATGCTATGATATGATTCTTATACCTGTGAGCATAGATGAGGCCCTTGCTTATTAAGGATCACTGACCAAACTCAGTAAATATTTACCAGAGATTAGTGGATGGAATTCCTAATATTCTAGGTAAAGATATTTGATTCAAGGAGGATAAAATGAAAGAGGTCTAAAATCGCCGAAATCCTTTGCAAACAACATATATAGACAAAGAATAAGACAGTAAAAGGTCATTGGTACTATTTTTTAATTCTGTGATACACACTGCTTCCAATGTGGATAATACCACATGATATATTCTCAGATTATTTAATACTCCACACCCTCATGCCCAAGCCACACACAGACCTTACATCAAAATGGCCTGTAGATGACAGTCACAGTAAGGGAAGCCAGTGACTGGATGGACTCCTTGATTGTGCTCTTGACTTTTGTGAATGTAATGGCCACACAAGTTCCTGGTAAACATCGTCTTCAGGGAACCTAGTGCTGCAATGCTAATAATTTCCTTGTGGGATTTCAAAACATTGAAGGTAGTGTATATTATTCCCAGGAAGAAATTAGGTGGTATTGGTTCGTCTTTCTTTCCTTCTTCTTCTTCTTCTTCTTCTTCTTCTTCTTCTTCTTCTTCTTCT
>CAJQZJ010032499.1:787732-838716 GCA_907164525.1 Lophiomys imhausi | reverse complement strand
CTTCTTCTTCTTCTTCTTCTTCTTCTTCTTCTTCTTCTTCTTCTTCTTCTTCTTCTGTTAAAGTTTATTGTTAGGTTTCAAGAAGAGGTATTTATTAAAATATTTGGATCATTGCTATTCTATTTGACAATGCAGAAATTTCTTCAATAGTTATGAAATGTAACAACTGTGCATTTTTTATTTACTGAAGCAGCACAGTATTTAATATGTCAACCATAGGTGTTTAAAACTGACCTGAGGTTTAACCTTTTTTACGCTGCCACAATGATGAAAAGAATAGAAAGTACCTACTTGTACTTGTCCATTCTCTATAAAATATACATTAATGTATATTCAATGGGATCCTCATCAAAACTAGCAAGTTGTGAATGCAGAAGTAACAATATTAAAAGTTGTATGAACAGACAATACCTATAACAGCCAAAGTAGTACTGGGAAGCAGCAAAGCTAACACGGATTATTGACCACAAAGGAGACAACTAGTGTGCTAGAAATGAGTCCTCCAAAAGGCCACACAAATATAGTCAATAGTACCCAAGATAGACACAGAGAAAATATCATGGAATAAAAGATAATCCTCTCACCCAATGGTACTAGAAAAAATAGAGAGCTGTGTGGAACAAAATAAAACAAAACAACACCTAATTTAGGCCATAGATGAAGTATCCTAAAAAAAAAAAAAAAAAAAATCAGTGGAAGATGGCTAATAAGCCTAAGTGTAAAAAACACAAAACTATAAAGCTACAAGCACTTTTTATTTTAAATCCCAGATGAAAATGTAGAACTCTGGTTTTCTGATTACTTTTAGACACAAGAATAAAGTCATGATGCATGAGAGAAATAATCATTATGGTAGACTTTATTAAAGTATCTGGCTCCAGGCTAAGCCAGTCCTAAAATTAACTTCTTTGTGCTATTTAGCTTTGTGAAGAAATTACTGTGAGAATAAGGGCTCAGAAATCTTGAAGAAAAATATAGGAGCTGAGAATAACATAAATTTGAGGAGGGTGAGAAAAAAAGAAACAGACCGGGAAAAATGTTTTTGTACAAGATTTATCTCATGAAGGAAAATTTCCCAAAATACACAAATGTATACTACCCAACATTGAGAAAATATACTACCCAAAATAGAGAAAACAATCAACCAATCAAAAAATTACAAAATATATGAATAAATAATCAAAAAAAGACAAAATGATGCAAACCCATTCAAAGTGACTAAACATCATTTGTGAATAGAGAATGGCAAATTGAAACAACGCATTGCTAGAGATTAATCCTATGGGAAAATCCAAACTATTCCCTAAAACTGGCAAAAATGTACAAAAGTAGGAACACTTATTTGGTACTGACAGAACCAAACATTTTCTAATACTACTCTTAAATAATCCTTGGAATTTTCCAAATAAATTGAAATATAGTATCTCCACAAAAAGCATATCTAGCTGATAGGCAGTTTGGTCTTCATGCAGATCCCTTAGCAAGTGGAGCAGGTCAATGGGGGGGGGGGAGGCTGTCCTTACATAGACTCTGTTGCCTGTTCATGGAACAGTTTACCACAGCTGGGTTGCCTTGTCCTTGTCTGGCCTCAGTGGAAGAGGATACTCTCAGCCCTGATGTGTTGATGAACCTGGGTGGGTTGGTATAAGGCAAGACTCCCTTCATCTGAGGAGAAGGAGAGGAGGGAGAGGTGGGACCAGGTTGGGAGGAGGGAGGGGACTGTGATCAGGATGTAACTTGAATAAATAAAGAAATTAAAAAAAAAAGTTATAAGATATATACTGGCACTTCACTCATAATTTCCAAGTCTTGAAAGGATTAAGAGTTAGGAAGACATTAAAAGAGGTTAGAGAAACATCAATATGTTAGTAAGTGAAAGAAACAAATCTGAAAAGGATGAACATGGCATAAATCTTGAGAAGACAAAAAGCATAGAGATAGTGAAATGATCAGTGATTACTGGAGGCTGTATGGGAAATAATGGTAAAGACCTGAGTTTTAATGTTTATTTAGGACATCAGAACCAGTTTGTATGATTCAGTATGCACATTAATATGTTTTTCAGGGGGTCCAAGATGGTGGCGGCCGGCGCGGACATATTTTGATTTTGGGGTCAACAGTCACAAGGCAGCAAGTGTTGGAGGACGCTGTACAAAGGGCACAACCCCTTCTAAATCTCACGCAGCTACACCAGCTACACAGGGACCATGGAAGATCCCTGGGCAGGACGACCCTTCACACTCTCGGACACTCTAGGAAGCCGCTGGACTGGGAATCGGGATAACCCATCCCCCAACAGGAGAGACCCCCGGTAAGTTCCAACCTAATACCCAGCCGACAGATTCAGAACCCAAGCAGAGATAATCCCCACCCTGCTGGGCACTCCCAGGTCTCACACAGATGATTCAATTATCTGGCGAAAGATTGCGACCCTTGGAAGTCAGCGCAGCTCCACTGCACAGTGCCTTCAGACAGTATATTGCAGTCTGTGACGTCACTGGCCAGTTTCCAAGCCGTGGGAGCAGCAAGGCTACTGGAGCTGAACTGCAGATTTACCCGCTACAGGAAACAACCCCAGGAAAAGTGTGAGATATTTGAAACTGTTGTATATCAGACTTTTGTACTAGTACGGGCACTTCCGGTGGGGAACCAGAGCTTTTTGGACATAGCTCCAACACCTGGATTAGTTAGGTCTCCACCTGGGAGTCAGAGCTGAATGACTCACCTTATAGAATAAGGCAACGCTACTCCTACACCAAAGTGCCCCCTTTAGACCCAAGTCCAGAAGACAGCAAAAAAAAATTCCACATGGCCAGAGGTCCCAGACAAAAAACAAAAAAAACAACAAAAAAAAAAAACAGAGCAAAATGTCTCCAACAAAAGAAAGCAATGCTATTCCTTCCAGCCAAAACCACCTCACCACAACTGAAACACATGAAAACGATGACAATTCTACATTATGGAAAGTGATAGAGTCCTTTCAAGAAGAACTTAAAACTATGAAGGAATTCAAAGAAGACACAATTTTACAAGTCAAAACAAAGAATAACAGCATTAAAGAGCTCCAAGCCAAGGTGACCCAGCTTGAACATGAAAAGGATAAAGCAATGAAAGATCTCCAGGTAAAAACAAGCAACTGGAGAAGGAAATGTACAAAACGAACAATACCATTCAAAACATGAAAATAGAAATGGAAACAATAAAGAAAACACAGTCAGAGTTAAAAGAGGAAATGGAGAATCAAGGGAAGAGAACAGGAACTAGGGATGTGACTATCAAAAATAGGATGCAAGAGATGGAAAACAGGATCTCAGGCATGGAAGATTCGATGGAAGAAATCAGTACAACATCCAAAGAAAATGAGAAAGCTAAAAAAATCTCTCACCCACAACATCCAAGAAATCAAGGACTCAATGGAAAGACGGAACCTAAGAATTATAGGCATAGAGGAAAGAGAAGACTCCCAACTCCATGGTCCAGGAAATATCTTCAACAAAGTCATAGAAGAAAACTTCCCAAACCTAAAGAAAGAGATGCCAGTAAAAATCCAAGAGGCTTACAGAACACCAAACAGATTAGATCAGAAAAGAAAATCCTCTCGCCACATAATAATAAAAACTCCAAATATAGAGAACAAAGAAAGGGTATTAAAAGCTGTAAGAGAAAAAGGTGAAGTCACATACAATGGCAGACCCATCAGAATCACACCTGACTTCTCCTCAGAAACTTTAAAAGCTAGAAGGGCCTGGACAGATGTCCTACAGGCCCTATGAGAACATAGGTGCCCAGCCAGACTACTATACCCAGCAAAAGTCTCTATCAACATAAAAGGAGAAAACAAGATATTCCATGACAAAATCAAATTCAAACAATATCTCCTCAAAAACCCACCCCTACAGAAGATCCTAGAAGGAAAATACCAACACAGAGAAGATAACTACACCCAAGAAAACAGAGGAAATAGAAACCTCCACAGCAACTAAACAAAAAAGAAACACAAGACAGCCAGCTATACCAAAATAATGGGAAATAAGAACCCTTGGTCACTAATATCCATCAACATCAATGAACTAAATTCACGAATAAAAAGACACAGACTTACAGACTGGATCTGTAAAAAAGACCCATCTTTTTGCTGTATACAAGAAACACACCTCACTATTGAAGATAAACACTGTCTCAGAGTAAAGGGCTGGGAAAAGGTTTTCCAAGTAAATGGACCCAGGAAAGAAGCTGGAGTAGCCACCCTAATATCAAACAAAATAGGCTTCCAATTGAAGTTAATTAAAAAAGACAGAGAACGGCATTAAATACTCATTAAAGGAAATATCCACCAAGAGGTCATCTCAATATTGAACATCTATGCCCAAATACAAAGGCACCTACATTTCTAAAAGAAACACTTCCAAAACTTAAATTGCACATTGATCCAAACACTTTAATAGTGGGAGACTTCAACACCCCACTCACAACTATGGACAGATCATCAAGACAGAAGCCAAACAAAGAAATAATGAGTCTAACAGAGATCATGAATGATATGGACCTAACAGATCTCTACAGAACGTTTCACCCAAACACAAAAGAATACACCTTCTTCTCAGCACCTCATGGAACCTTCTCCAAAATCGACCATATAGTTGGACACAAAGATAGCCTCAACAGATACAAGAAAATTGAAATAACCCCTTGTATCTTATCAGACCACCATGGAATAAAGCTGGTCTTCAATAGCAAAAGAATCAACAGAGAGTCTACACTCACATGGAAATTGAACAACTCTTTACTAGAGGACCACTGGGTCAGAGAAGAAATAAAGAAGGAAATCAAAGATTTCTTAAAATCCAATGAAAATGAAGACACAACATACCCAAACCTATGGACACAATGAAAGCTGTGCTACGAGGAAAGTTCATAGCACTAAGTGCCTTCAAAAAGAAAATTGTGACCTCACATATTAGCAAATTAACAGCTAAACTGGGTGAATTGGAATAAAAAGAAGCAAACATTCCCAAGAGGAGCAGAAGGCAGGAGATCATCAAACTTAGGGCTGAAATGAACAACTTAAAAACAATAAGAACTATACAAAGAATCAACGAAACCAAGAGTTGGTTCTTCGAGAAAATCAACAAAATAGACAGACCCTTAGCCAAATTAACTAAAAGACAGAGGGAGGAAACACAATTCAACAAAATCAGAAATGAAAAGGGAGAATTAACAACAGACATTGAGGAAATCCAGAGAATATTTGGATCCTACTTTAAAAATCTATACTCCACCGAATTTGAAGACTTAAGTAAAATGGACAATTTTCTTGATAGATTCCATCTACTGAAGCTAAATCAAGATCAGATAAACAGATTAAACAGCCCTATAACCCCTAAGGAAATAGAAACAGTCATTAAAAATCTCCCAACCAAAAAAAGCCCAGGGCCAGATGGCTTTAGCATGGAATTCTACTGGACCTTCAAAGAGGAGATAACACCAATACTTTTCAAACTCTTTCATCAAATAGAATCTGAAAGAACACTGCCAAACTCATTCTAGGAGGCCACAGTCACCCTGATTCCTAAACCACACAAAGACGCAACAAAGAAAGAGAACTTCAGACCAATCTTCCTCATGAACATAGATGCAAAAATACTTAATAAAATACTAGCAAACCGAATTCAAGAACACATCAAAAGTATCATACACCATGATCAAGTAGGCTTCATCCCAGCAATGCAGGGATGGTTCAACATACGAAAGTCTATCAACGTCATTCACCATATAAACAAGATGAAAGAAAAAAACCACATGATAATCTCATTAGATGCAGAAAAAGCATTTGACAAAATCCAACACCCCTTCATGCTAAAGTTCTGTAGAGAACGGGCATACAAGGGCCGTACCTAGAAATAATAAAGGCAATATACAGCAGGCCAGTGGCCAACATCAAAATAAATGGAGAGAAACTTGAAGCATTTCCTCTAAACTCAGAGACAAGACAAGGATGTCCACTTTCACCATATCTCTTCAATATAGTACTTAAAGTTCTTGCTAGAGCAATAAGACAACCAAAGGAGATCAAGGGGATAAATATCTGAAACGAAGAAGTCAAATTATCCCTATTTGCAGATGATATGATAGTATACATAAGCGACCCCAAAAATTCCACCAGAGAACTCTTACAGCTGATTAACGCCTTCAGCAAAGTGGCTGGATACAAAATTAATTCAAAAAAATCACAAGTCCTTCTTTATACAACAAACAAATGGGTTGAGAAAGAAATAAGGGAAACAACCCCCTACACAATAGCCACAAACAACATAAAATACCTGGGGGTAACTCTAACCAAGCAAGTAAAGGACCTGTACAACAAGAACTTCAAGCCCTTGAAGAAAGAAATGGAAGAAGCCTTTAGAAGATGGAAAGAACTCCCATGCTCATGGATAGGTAGGATCAACATAATAAAAATGGCCATCCTACCAAAAGCAATATATAGATTCAATGCAATTCCTATCAAAATACCAACACAATTTTTTATAGACTCGGAACGAGCTATTCTCAATTTCATATGGAACAACAAACAGCCCAGAATAGCTAAATCAATCCTGTGTACAATAAAAAAAATCTGCAGGTATCACCATCCCAGATTTCAAGCTGTACTACAGAGCAATAGTTGTAAAAATCAGCATGGTATTGGTATAGAAACACACCAGTAGATCAATGGAATCGAATTGAAGATCCAGAAATAGACCCACACACTTATGGCCACCTAATTTTTGACAAAGAAGCCATAACGGCACAATGGAAGAAGGACAGCATCTTCAACAAATGGTGCTAGTCCAACTGGATATCCATTTGTAAAAGAATGAAATTAGACCCATACTTATCACCTTGTACAAAACTTAAGGCCTAGTGGATCAAAGACCTTAACATAAGGACGGTCACACTAAATCTATTAGAAGAAAAAGTGGGGGAAACCTTCGAACTAATTGGCACAGGCTACAACTTCCTGAACAGAACACCAACAGCTCAGGACTTGAGATCAACAATCAATAAATGGGACCTCATGAAACTGAAAAGCTTCTGTAAGGTAAAAGACACTGTCATTCGAACAAAACGGCAGTCTACAGACTGGGAGAAAATTTTCACCAACCCCACATCTGACAGAGGGCTAATATCCAAAATCTACAAAGAACTGAAGAAATTAAATGCCAAGAAACCAAATAATCCAATCAAAAAATGGGGGACAGAGCTAAATAGAGAATTCACAAAGGAGGAATCCCTAATGGCTGAGAGACACTTGAAGAAATGCTCAACATCCTTAATCATCAGAAAAATGCAACTCAAGACGACTCTGAGATTCCATCTCACACCTGTCAGAATGGCTAAGATCAAAAACTCAAATGACAGGACATGCTGGCCAGGGTGTGGAGAAAGGGGTACCCTACTCCATTGCTGGTGGGAATGCAGGCTTGTGCAACCACTATGGAGGTCATTCTGGACATATCTTAGAAAACTTGGAATAGCTCTGCCTCAGGACCCAGCCATACCACTTCTGGGTATACACCCAAATGCCTCTTCACAGAATCATAAGGAAGTTTCCTCATCTATATTTATAGCAGCCTTATTTGTAATAACTAGAAACTGGAAACAACCCAGATGTCCTTCAACCGAAGAATGGGTTAAAAAACTGTGGTACATCTACACAATGGAATATTATTCAGCTATCTAGAACAATGAAATTCTGCAATTTGCAGCCAAATGGTTGGAACTAGAAAAGCTCATCCTGAGTGAACTAACCCAGACTCAGAAGGACGCATATGGCATCTATTCACTTATAGTAGGATTTTAGCTATATAGTAGAAGTTACCGATAGTACAACTAACACACCAAAGGGAACTTGGACATAGATTTCTTATTTTTAATTTTTATTTATTTTTTATATATTAGTATTATTTTCTCTATTTTTTAGTCTTTTTTATCTATTGTCTTCTTATTGGTTTGCTTTTTTAGTAGTTCTCTTTCCCGGGCAACGAAACACTTTTCACTGATGTTACTGCTTTGTAGACCCCCAATGAATGAAGAGGCTCTTGGCCCTCAAAGGACCTCTCAACTGAGATGAGGGACTGTTATATAAGGACACCCCTCCCCAGAAAAATGGGATGGAAGGGTTAGGAGGTAAAGAAAAAAAATGAAATGTGATATTTCAGCCTTTTACTACTAACTGTCATAAACTGTTTAGGATAATTAAGAAATGCAAACTAATGGTTATGCAAGCCGGTCATTCTGTTAGGAACTATGACAGCCTATTATAGTTCCTTGCTAAGCTAATCAGAAATAAAGCTGCTAAGAGACAAGCAACATCTGCTTACCCTAATATAAGAGATAGATAGGGCCTCATCAAAAACCTCAAGAGATCTGCAGAATATGGCATCCTTCCCCTTTTAAACTAAAATAACTAAACCAAAATAAAATAAAAAGCAAGACTAAGCCTCCAATATCTGAGCTCTATTTGGAATTGATAACCTATTTATACAGTGACACAATGCTTACATTTGTTTGTTTAGAATGGAAGGCAGGCCCATCTCCCAGGAATGCTTCAAAAACATACTAGGAATCTCTTTAAGACATGAAGACTAATTTATCCCAAGCAGGTGAAACACTGAAAAAAGAGGCATAGTCTATACTTTGTCTCTCTTCTCATTTCAGAAGATACACAGATAAGGGATACTGAATCTTGGCAATTACATATAAAGCAATAACTCAGAAAATAAATGCCAAGCATTTGTATACATTTTGACCCCAAATCATAGTCCCTATCCCACAGCCTCTTGGGTGTTTGTACAAGCCACCTCATCATGCCTTGTAGGCATATTTTAAACCACCTTGCCTCAGGATGTTGAAATGGAATGGCAGGCCTCCCAGAAATCAACTCAAACAAACAAAGAAGAAGACAAATTCACAAAGAATTCAGGGAATTTGTAAAGGAAATAATAGTTATCACTTTTAAAATATAAAGACCATTTAAATAATACACTAAATGAGTCAATGAAAAGTGTTACAGTTATTTGAAAGCAGATAAACTATGCCTTTGAATGAAAGAAAGAGAGGTTTCAAACTGCCAACAAAATCTAAAATTACTTTAATTGGACTACATTTGCTGAAGGTAGGGAGAGTCACTCTGAATCAAACAATGAATAGAAATGGTAAGTACACAAGGATAAAGCTAGTTTCTGGTTATATCTGCATGCTGCTGATCATTCAGTATACTGGTGGTGATTATCCACCTGGTCTATCTCAAAACAACAGAAATAAAAGTGCGAAAACTAAAACAGTAAAGGAAGACGTCTGGAAATCAAGTGGTGCTTCAACACAGCTAATAATTTTCCTGATTGTTGTGTCATTAATACAATTTCGAACTTCAAATATAATGTAGATATTAGAAACAAATTGTCTCTGCAAGAGAAATCAGAGTAAACATGACCCTTGTGTTTATGAACTGTGATCGGATTGTACAAATTCGGATGAGGGAAACAAACATTTCTAATTATCATAACCAGGAAGCCAAGAAACCTAGGGAATTAAGAAAATAAATTATTATCACAAGGATATTCTCAATTTATATTGTCAAAATTAAAATCAAAGGTCAAGAAAGTAAGAAATTAAGAGATTAAGAAGATAGACTAGATTCAAATTAAATAGCAGATTAGAAAGTTAATAAATTCCTCAGATACAATATCCTAGTTAAGTATTATCACTTTTAAGTATCTCAGAAAAGTTACAGCTTTTTCCATAATTATCAAGAATTATTAATGAGTTATTAGACAAGGAAACATACTTTTTACCTCACAATAATAAACAGAAAAAATAGAAAACATTTATGATTCCATAGAATGTTTGAACAGGATAATTAAAATTTAACTTTAAATATAGATTCTCATTCTGAGAAATGATAATATGTATACTTTTTTCAGTGGTTCTGTATTAGTTCATTTTTTTGCTATAATAATGTACACAAATAGGTAGATTATGAAGATGGCAGTATAATCTCTATGTTTGTTCCCAGTGAGGGTAGAGAGGCTGATCTATGATGAGCCACTGGCTGGCAAAGCTACAAGCAGTGTTATGCAGCATGTGGCAAGCACCAAGAAGCTCATATGTTCAGATTTCCTCCCTTTTATTATAAAACCAGTGGTATTCAATGAGGGTTCTGTTTGGATGACTTTTAAAGATCTTACCTCTAAATACCATTGCTTGATTAATTTTCTACCTCCTAAAACTGAAGAAGGGGATGACATTTCAACAAAAATTGTGGAGGGACAAACTATGCTGAAAGCATAGCACACACTGGGAAATTTTTATAATAATGTATTAACATTATGTCAAAGAAGTATTCTCAACACAAACCAAAGAACAGACATTATATATTTTGTGTAGCCAACTCAATTTTATATGCAATAAATAATAATGTCAAAAGAAAATTTGTAAAGAAAAATATATTTCTCTACAAACTCCTCACACACACACACACATTTATTCACCACACTTAAATACAATATCTAAGAAAACACAAGAAACAACACCACTGCAGCAAAACCAAAAGAAACACTCAAACACACTACCATTCCTGACCTCAAAATAACAGAAAATACCTGTCTATTTCACTCCTCCATTGCTGGTTGGGAGTGCAAACTTGTACAACTACTATGGAAATCTGTCTGGCAATATCTTAGAAAGCTTGGAATAGCTCTGCCTCAAGACCCAGCCATAGAACTCCTGGGCATACACCCAAACGATTCCTCACCAAACCACAAGGACATATCTTCAACTATCTTCATAGCAGCTTTAGTTGTAATAGCTTGAAATTGGAAACAACCCAGATGTCCCTCAACTGACAAATGGATAAAAAAAGCTGTGGTACAGTTACACAATGGAATACGACTAAGCCATCAGAAACAAATAAATCGTGAATTTCCAACCAAACGTATAGAACTAGAAAAGCTCATCATCAGTGAGGTAACTCAAACTCAGAAAGAAACACATGACATATATTCACTTATAACTGGATTTTAACCATATAGTACAGGATAACCATCCAACAATTAATAGACCCAAAAGAACAGGAACATGGACTTTGTTACCTGTTAGTGAGACACTCCACCCTAGTGGAACTGTCATGTATGGCCCCCAGGCAAGAGAAGGCTCTTAGACCTCATGTGATTAATGAGCTGAGGGGGAAAGATACATGCAGGGACCCCACACTGGAAGTGTGGGATGGGTGGGAGAGAGTGTAGAAGGTGGCAGGGTGGGACCAGAAGGGAGTGGAGGGGAGGGGTAGTAATGAAGATGTAACATGAAGAAATAAAAAAAAATGTTAAAAATAACAGGAAATAACAATCAATGCTCATCAATATATTTCAACATCAATGGACTCAAGTCCCCAATAAGAAGACGCAGGCTTACAGAATGGATTTGGAACCAAGGCCCATCATTTTGCTGCATACAAGAATGCACCTCACCAACAAAAAGATAGACTTTACCTCAGAGTTAAGGACTGAAAAATATTTTCCAAGCAAATGGTCCCAGGAAGCAAGCTGGAGTAATCTTCCTACTACCAATTAAAATAGACTTTCAACCAAAAGTAATCAAAAAAGATAAGGAAGAAAACTATATACTCATCAAAGAAAAAATTCATCAAGATAACATCTCAAAACTTGTACTCCACAAAAATGGAAAAGCTAAATGAAGTGTACATTTATGCCCAAATACAAAGGCAACTACATTTATAAAAGATACATTATTAACCTTAAATCACACATTGACCTTCACACATTAATAGTAGGAGATATCAACACCTCTCTAGCACCAATGGATAAGTCATCAACACAGAAACAAAAGAAAAATAATAAAACTCACAGAAATCATGAACCAAATGGACCTAAGAGATATCTACAGAACGTTTCACCCAAATACCAAAGAAATATACCTTATTCTCAGCACCTCACAGAACCTTCTCCAAAATTGACCATATAGTTAGTCACAAAACAAGTCTCAACAGATATAAGAAAATTGAAATAACCCCTTTTATCATATTGGAACAAATGGATTAAAACTGGACTTCAAAAAAAAAAAAAAACCAAACCAAACCAAAACAAAACAAAACAAAAACAAAAAAAACCAGAAATAACAAAATATTTACACATTCATAGAAACTGAACAACTCTTTACTCAATGACCACTTGTCCAGGAACAAATAAAGAAAGAAATAAAAGACTTCTTAAATTCAATGAAAACTAAGGGACAATATACCCAAACTAATGAGACACAATGAAAGCAGTTTTAATATGAAAGTTCATAGCAAAGTGCCTTCAAAAAGAAATTGGAAACAGCTCATAATAGCAAATTAATAGCACAATTAAAAGCTCTAGAAAGAAGAAGAAGAAGAAGAAGAAGAAGAAGAAGAAGAAGAAGAAGAAGAAGAAGAAGAAAACCCTCCCAAGAGGAACACACAGCAGGAAATCATCAAACTCAAGGCTGAAATCAGTAACTTAGAAACTAAGAAAACAATACAAAGTATCTACAAACCAATTGGTTCTTTGAGTAAATCAAGAAAATAGACAAATCCTTAACCAAACTATAGGCAGAGAGAAAATATATAGATCAACAAATTCAGAAATAAAAATGGGAAATAACAACAGACATTGAGGAAATCCAAAGAACCATTAGGTTTTACTTCAAAAACCTTAATAATAATAATAATAATAATAATAATAATAATAATAATAATAATAATAAACATGTACTCCACACAATTGGAAAACCTAAATGAAGTGTACAATTATCATGATACATTCCATATATCAAGGCTAAATCAAGATCAGGTAAACAGTCTTATAGCCCCTAAGGAAAAAGAAGCAGTTGCTAAAACCCACCCAACCAAAAAAATTGCACATGGCCAGATGGTTTCAGCACAGAATTCTACCAGACCTTTCAAGAAAAGCTAAAACCAATACTCCTCAAGTTCTTCCACAAATAGAAACAGAAGGAACACTGCCAAACTATTCTGTGAGGCAATAATCACAATACAAAGATCCAACAAAACTAGAGAAGTTCAGACCAATTTCCCTTATAAACATTCATGTAAAAACACTCAATAGAATACTTTTGAGCTGAATCCAAGAACACATCAAAAATGTCACATGCCAGAAGGATGCAGGGGAAGTTCAACATACGAAAATCCATCAAGATAATCTACCATATAAATAAGCTGGAAAAAAAAGCATGATCGTCTTATTAGATGCTGAAAAAGTATTTGACAAAATCCAACACCCCTTCATGTTAAAAGTCTTGGCGATATTAGGCATACAAGGATCATACCTAGCCATAACAAAGGCAAATCCATTCTTCGGTTGAGGGACATCTGGGTTGTTTCCAGTTTCTAGCTATTACAAATAAGACTGCAATGAACATAGTTGAGGAGATGTCCTTGTGGATTCGTGTGGAATCTTTTGGATATATGCCCAAAAGTGGTAAGGCTGGATCTTCAGGTAGAGCTATTCCAAGTTGTATAAGATAACACCAGAATGATTTCTATAGTAGTTGTACAAGTTTGCACTCCCACCAGCAATGGAGGACTGTTCCCCTTTCTCCACAACCTCACCAGCATGTGCTGTCATTTGAGTTTTTGATCTTAGCCATTCTGATAAGTGTGAGGTGGAATTTCAGAGTCATCTTGAGTTGCATTTCTCTGATGACTAAAGAAAGATGTTGAGCATTTCTTCAATTGTCTCACTGCCATTAGGTATTCCTCCTTTGTGAATTCTTGGTTTAGCTCTGTTTCCCATTTTTTGATTGGATTATTTGGTTTCTTGGTGTTTAATTTCTTGAGTTCTTTATATACATTGGATATTAGCCCTCTGTCCAGTGAGGGGTTGGTGAAAATCTTTTCCCAGTCTGTATGCTGCAGTTTTGTTCTAATGACAGTGTTCATTGACTTACAAAAAGCTTTTCAATTTCCTAAAGTCCCATTTATTGATTGTTGGCCTTAGAGCGTGAGCTACTGGTGTTCTGTTCAGGAAATTATCACCTGTGCCAATAAGTTTGAGGCTTTCCCCCACTTTCTCTTCTATTAAATTTAATGTGTCTGGTTTTATGTTAAGGTCTTTGATCCACTTGGCCTTAAGTTTGTGCAAGGTGATAAATATGCGTCTATTTGCATTCTTCTATGTGTTATCATCCAATTTGACCAGCACTATTTGTTGACGATGCTGTCCTTTTTTCATTGTACGGTTTTGGCTTCTTTGTTAAAAAATGAAATGACCATAGGTGTGAGGGTATATTTTTGGGTTTTCAATTTGATTCCATTGATCACCTGGTCTGTTTCTATGCCAGTACAATGCTGTTTTGTATTACTATTGCTCTGTATTATAGCTTGAAATCAGGGACGGTGATACCTCCAGATGCTGTTTTATTGTACAGCATTGATTTATCCATTCTGATGTTTTTGTTTTTCTATTTGAAGTTGAGAATTATTCTTTCAAGGTCTATGAAGAATTTTATTGATCTTTTGATGGAAATTGCATTGAATCTGTATATTGCTTTTGGTAAGATGACCATTTTTATTGTGTTGATCTTACCTATCCATGAGAATGGGAGATTTTTCTATCTTCTGATGTCCTCTTCAATTTCTTTCTTCAAGGACTTGAAGTTCTTTTTGTACGGTTCTTTCACTTGCTTGGTTAGAGTTACCTCTTGGGTATTTTATATTGTTTGTGGCTATTGTGAAGTTTGTTGTTTCCCTAATTTCTTTCTCTGTCCAATTATCTTTTGTGTAAAGAAGGGCTACTGATTTTTTTTGAATTAATTTTGTATCCAGCCATCTTGCTGAAGGTGTTTTTCAGTTATAGGAGTTCTGTGGTGGAATTTTTAGAGGCACTTATATATACTATCTTATCCGAGAATAGGGATACTTTGCCTTCTTCCTTTACAATTTGTATCCCCGTAATAGCATTTAATTTTCTTAATGCTGTGGCTAGATCTTCAAGTACTAGGTTGAAAAGATATGTGCAGATTGGGCATCATTGCTTTGTCCCTGATTTTAATGGAAATGATTTAAGCTTCTCTTAATTTAATTTGATGTTGGCTACCAGCTTGTCATATTACCTTTATTATTTCTAGGTATGGTGCTTGTATACTAGCTGTCTTCAAGACTTTTAGCATGAAGGGATGTTGGATTTTGTCAAATGCTTTTTCAACATCTAGTGAGATGATCATGTGATTTTTTTCTTTCAGCTTGTTTATATAGTGGATTATGTTTTCCTGTGTTGGACCACCCCTCCATTTCTGGGAAGAAACCTACTTGATCATGGTGTATGATCCTTTTGATATGTTCATGGATTTGGTTTGTAAGTATTTTATTGAGTATTTTTTCATCTATGATCATGAGGGAAATTGGTCTGAAATTCTCTTTCTTCGTTGAATCTTTATGTGGTTTCAGTATCAGGGTAACTGTGGCCTCATAGAATGAGTCTGGCAGTGTTCCTTCTGTTTCTTTTTTTGTGGAAGAACTAGAAGAGTATTGGATTTAACTCTTCTTTTTAGAAAGTTAAAATAGTCATAGTTAGGTGTTCATAGATAGGAATTAGGGTGTTCTTAGATTGATTATGATTTTTAGATTATAGGTTTTAGGTTATAGGGTTTAGATATTTTGTAGATGTTTGTTAAGTCCTAATAAATATGTGTATATAAATAAAAGTATTGTTGCAGGTACATTTCTTGTATGCAGTAAAATGATAGGTCTTGTTTACAGATCCATTCTGTAAGCCTGTGTCTTTTTATTGGTGAATTGATCCCATTGATGTTGAGAGATATTAATGCCCTTGGATTGTTTATACCTGTTATTTTGATGCAGATGGTGGTAGCATGTTTGTGTGTTTCTTTTGGTTTAGCTGCAGTGCGGTTAATTGTTTCCTGTGTTTTCTTGGCTATAGTTACCTCTTCTGAATTGGAATTTTCCTTCTTGAATCTTCAGTAGAGCTGGATTTGTGGATATATAGTGTTTGAATTTGATTTTGTTCTAGAATATCTTGTTTTTCCCATCTATTGTGGAGAACGTTTTGCTTATTTTTAATCTCTGTCTTCCTCTTTCTTGCTCTCCTCTCTCTCTCCATATAGGTCCTTTGTGTGTATATCATGCCTTCTAGTTTTGTGTTTTTATGGACTTCCTGAATGCTCAACAAATGCAACAATTCCTGCATCTACATCTATTTCTTGTTCCTTTTCTTGTCCTCTTTTCACTCTGTTTATTTGTTATGTCCTATTTCAATGTGTTGGTTTTGTTTTATACTATTTTATTATATTATGCTTTGATTTATAACTATCCTTCAGTAGCCTGTTTGTTTTCTAATGAAGACAAAACTGGGATGGATCTAGATGGGAAATGAGGAGGAACTGGGTAGCATAGAGGGAAAGAAAACTTTGATCAGGATATATTATACAAAAAAAGAAAAATCCTTTTACAAAACAGAGACAAGGAGTAAAGGAAGGAAAGTTAGTGAAGTTTAGGAGCAAAATCTCAACTTGTATTAAAAAAAGGATTATTTTTATAATATATTAAATCCTAACAATTAATATGAAAGAGACACAACTGCAAGAATGCATGCAAAAAAGTGATATTATGTACAAAAGCAAATTAAAACAGAACTAGGCATTTGTGAGAATAAATACATACATTTCAATACCAATAATACTTATAAAAATGCAAATTAAAACAGCAACTAAATATCATTTTCATGCCACAAAAATCCTTCCATCTTGATAAATGTATGCCAAATATCATGTACAAAGCTTACCTCAGTATTATTCATAAGAAAATATTTTAAAATATACTTCAGAGAATAAGAAATTGTCTCACATATCCAAAGTCCTAATTGTCATTGGGCAATATAGTTAATAAATGTTAAGCTACTCACATTTTAATTCAGTTTATTAAGAAAATTAAGATTTACAGAAACTTCTTTCAAAACAGTTTATTAATATTTGACATTTGATACTTATATAGGCCACAATGTATGGAAAATTCCAATCTGATAAACTCTATGAAGCCACTTATCTTTCTACTGGAGGACTGCTAACTTTTTTGATCTTGTTTAATTAAAGTTGATTTTCTATGTCATGTTGTCTGATAATTTTAACTCACAAATTAATATAGAATGTAATCTACATTTTCAATAATTTTCAAAGAACCCAGGACAAATTTGATATTTAACAAATTTTTAAATTAAATTATCTGTCTCTGGACTGTTTGCAGATGCAAACTTTAGTGATGTGAATGATTTTCTTTCTTCTCATGTAGGCAATTCAGTAAATCTAAACAAATATCCCAGAAATAATTTAAATCCTACAAAATATGCAAATAATTGGAGTCCAATTTCCAATCAAAGCACAGACATGGAGAGCTCTTCTATTGTTCCCCTTATTGTTTGAATATATGGTCCTTGGTTGGGGCACTCATTTGCATTTTCTTTCTTTAAAGTCATTTACAGGATTGTTTCAGAAACCATGGAGATTATGATAATCAGATAATATGCTAATATTTTTCCATCTTTTCCTTCAACCTACTGTGTATTTTTAATTCATGGCTCACAAAATTGCCACTTGAGAATTTTTATTGGTTTAAAACATCTTTACCTAATAGAATTCTGAGGGAATATTAGAAAGACATGGTGAAGATTCTAAAATACAAAGATTGGTAACTTTGTCATTTGACTCAATTTTCTTACAAGAAGGCTAAGAATAATGAAGTTCAATATGTTTTCTCTTAATCAGTTTTTTAAAAATTCTTTTGAAATTATGATATAATTGAAACAATTCTCCCTTCCCTTTCCTTCCTCCAAACCATCCCATATACCCCTCCTCACACTCCTTCAAATTCATGGTTTCTATTTTTCATTAATTGTTTCATGCATGTAAGTATATGTGTATATATATATATATATATATATATATACATTTCTAAATATATCTGCTCAGATTGGGTAATGTTATTTGTATGTATACGCTTTCAGAGATCACTCTTTGGTATTGCAGAAACAGTTGGTGTGTGATTTCTTGAGGAAGACTCTTTCTCACACTCTCAGGATTCTTAGTTGCCTTGAATTCTTTGTGTAGAATTGAAGTTTTAATAAACTGACTGCTTGCAGGTGAGATTAGTATTAAGAAAGCAGAAAACTGAGGTAAAATCATTTTCACTTTAAGTAAAATCTATTACTCTTAATGTATGTACTTCTGTTAGTATATTGTGCTCATAAAATATGTTATCTGCTTTTTCTGGCAATATTCCTGAGAATCCAATGATGACCCTGGCAACTATACTTTCTCAGTGACACAGTGGTCCTGCCTTGGTCTTCTGAGAAGTGAAGACTGACACTGAGACCTGGTTGTTTATCCCATGTATGTAACTGAGAAATTCTAAAATCTAACATAGAGAGAAATTCTAAAATCTAACATAGAGTGTTAGACAGAGTCTGGTTATATTAGAAGGAAGAGAGCATTAAGAGAGGGGGAAGATCATCTTTTCATCTAGTCAGCTATGGAGTGGTTACATACAAAAAATGTATTAATTTTGTTTATACAACGTGATTTATAATTTGTGGGTTTTTTTTCTGTTTCAAATAAAAATAGACAAATAAATTTGAAAAAATTGTATGTGCCTATGGATTTTTATCCTAATATGTTCATTCCTACATGAAGCTTGTGAATTACTACATAGAAACATCCTAAATAACATAAGAGAGCACACACCATATCATACAAAGGATAAATATCTTGAATCAAACAAAAATATACAATCTAAATCATATATGTAGTTAGGTTGTCCACAGGAAGTTATGTTAGTGCTGGAGAAAAGAGAGGCAATTGGAGTTTATCCCCTGCTGGTTAGGTCATGTGTCTGTCCTTGTATTTTACTTAGTACTGCTTTCTACCAGGTTCTAAGACTGAGGAGGGTTTAGGACAAAAGGTGCTGAGAAAAATTCACTTGGAGTTTGCAAGTGAATGTGAAGGGCCTCGTTAGAAAATCATGTCTTAGGGATGGATGTCGAAAATGTCCTCTGTTCATTGCACAATCAGTGATCAAAATTAAGTTGATCTAGTCCAAGGGGTCGTTCACTCTTGAGATTTATACAAACTATAAATATAAAACATAAGTCTACTGTATTATTATGCTACTTGTTTAATGGTATTTTTTCTTGTTATTTTTGAGGGAGTTGCTTTCTATGGTGCATATGTTAAGGTCTGAGGACCACTTTGTGGAGTTGTTCCATTCCTTCCACCTTCATTTGGGCGCTAAGATTTTTTTTTTTTTTTTGAGACAAGGTTTCTCTGTATAAACAGCCCTGGCTATCCTGGAACTCACTCTGTAGACTAGGCTGGGCTTGAACTCACAGATATCCACCTGCCTCTGCCTCCCAAGTGCTGGAATTAAAGGGGTGCACCACCATGACCTGCAGGCTTTGAGAATTGAAGTAGGTTGTCAAGCTTGTTTGACAAGCCCTTTTACTCTCTGAGTCATCTACCTGGTCCTCATTTAATTTTTGTTGCCTTAGTTTATTTGTCTTGAGAATCCTGTATATTCATAGAACTTAGATGCTCAATCAAAGTTTTGAAATAACATATTGGTTCTAGAAGGTGTTGACTTATTTTGGAGTCAAAGGTGACACAGAGAATTAAAAAGAATCTATGAAGAAACTTTTACAAGGTAATTCCACCATATTTTTGTTTCTTTTTTTATTATTCAGGAAATATAGCCATGTCTACATTTGAAACAGGTGTTTCAAAGCCCTGCCATCTGTTTTTCACATGAAGATACAAGGGGATATTGAACGAAAATGGACAATGATTTATTCATTAATGGAGAGGTTTTGATTTGCCTTCCATATGCTTACCTGGAAAAACTGACAAATAAGACAGCTGTTCAATAAAGACCAATGTCCCAGCTTATGTAAAGACTTTCCTCTGATCTCATCCTTCCCCTGTGTCATGAAGGCATGGAATTCAAAGTCAGCACTGTGGTTTGCTAATCTAAGTATTCATACTTCGACTGCCTATAAAGTTCAGCAGTATATTGATATAGCTTCATTTGCACCATTTCTAAACCACAAAATATTCTTCAATGACCACAGAAATTAATTTTAGAAATATATAAATAAGGCTTAGTGAAATGCAAGTTTCCTTGATATAGCTATTCATTATGTATTACTTGTAAGTTTATACATTTCAAGTCTGTATTAACATGTGGAAATATAGCAACTGAAAAAATTCTTTCACTGTTGCAATTTTAGTACCAACTTCAAAGTGATTGTGATGAAAATGCAATGGGTTAGTAACAATTTTTAAATTGTTTAAAAAAGTTCAAATCACAATTTCACACAAAATTTGGCTATATTTATGAATAACTTATCACAAAGTAAATAAGAGCCTGAAGGAATGTATTTACATGCAGTTGTAATGATTATGAGAAGATTAGAATTCTCGTTGATTCTATTAAGAGTGATAGAATACTACTTAGCTATCAGAAACAAGGAAATGATGCACTTTGCAGCCAAATGGATGGAACTAGAAAAGCTCATCCTGAGTGAGCTAACCCAGACTCAGAAAGATGCACATGGCATCTATTCACTTATAGTAGGATTTTAGCCATGCAGTACAGGATAACTATCCTACAACCAACACACCAAAAGGAATAGGAACATAGACATTGTTACCTGTTAGTGGGACACTTTGCCTTAATGGAGTTGCCATATAGGCCCCCAGTGCAAGAGGAAGCTCTTAACACTCACATGACTGTTAACTGAAGGAGGGTGATATGTAGGGGCAACCTACCCCAGAGGAGTAGGATAATAGGAAAGGGGGGAGATGATAGGAGGGTGAGATTGGGAGGAGTAGAGAGAGGGGAATGTCATGGAGATGTAATTTGAAGTAATAAACAAACAAACAAACAAGAGTGAAATGAAGATCAGGGAGAGAGCCAACCCCTATCACTACTAAGATATTCTGCTATTCTTACAGGAACATAGCATAACTGCCCTTTGAGAACCTCCATGCCACAGAGGATCCAAACAGAGGCTGAGACTCACTGCCAAACATTTGCAGAAACATGGGGTGTATGGTGGAAAAATGGGGGAAGGATAGAAAGACCCAGAAGGGATAAGAACTCACAAGAAGATCAACAGAGAAAACTGACCTAGGCCTACGGGGACTCACAGAGACTGAAAAACCAAAGAAGCATGCATGAACTGGACCTAGGCCCCCAACACCTATATAGCTACATATACAATGGATGGGCAGCTTGGCCATCATGTGGGTTCCCTAGCAAGTGGATGAGAGGCTGTCTCTGTCACAGATTCTGATGCCTGATTTTTGACCACTTCGCCCTAACGGGTTACAGTGCATGGCCTCAATGGAAGAGAATGCCCTTAGTCCTGATGTGACTAGATGTGCTGGAATGGAAGAGTATGGGGGTCTCCCTTTTTCTGAGGAAAAGTGGAGGAGGTAGTGGAAGGTGGTGAGGGAGAAGAATCCAGAGGAGAGGAGGGAACGGGTTACAATCAGGATGTAAAATGATTAAATGAACTTAATAAACTTAAAAAAAAGTGAAATGAATTTGAAACAAAAGGAGAGTGTATGTCAGGAGTAAAGTTGCAAGAGGTTTACTGATGATTCATAGATTTAAAAGATATAGATACACTCTTAATAGACATGAACATTCATTGTCAACACACTGAAGTTAATTTAGAGTTGATTTAGAAGTCCATGCTTGGCATCCCAAGACTATGATCCCATTACTGATGATAATGGGAGTGGAGATTGAATCTAAGGTCAGCCCAGGCTATAGAATAAGATTATAGTAGCCAGCTGGACTTCATAGGGAAATTTCTCTTACAAATAAATAAATAAGCACATAAATATATAAGTAAAATTTGATTTACATAGCATTTTTATTAATCCAAGAAATTACACTATAGTATTTGTAGACATTTTCTGAATCTTGGATTTAAAAACCAATGGATTACAAGGGGAAATATCAGAGAAAAGAATCCAGCAAAAGCTGAGGAGGAGGGAAAATAGAGTATTGTGAAAGGCTGGAGTATATAAAAACAGAGCTCAATGTTATATATGTATGAAAATATCAAGTGATGCCCATTACTTTGATTTTCATTAATCATTAATTTAATTGGATTTGTGTATGATCATCATGATTTAGCCCAGGCCATTTGTGCTTAAAGAACAGAATCTTAATTCTTGCTTGAATTTCATCATAACACTACCGCTTTTTCCTTGAAATCTCCAAACATTAAGTGTCTGTCTTATCTTTTAACATTTTCCCTAAACACTATATATATATATATATATATATATATATATATATCAATTTGTAATATTATCAATTCGTAGCTGGTTTGTTTTCATATGTAACCCCACCTTATTATATCTGTGTACAATATAAATATGAGAGAGAGAAGAGAAAGGGGAGAAAGACAGGAAAAAAAAACAGAATATACATATAAGACATTTTCATATTTATAGGCCATAAAAGAAGTTAAGAACAATAGTGTTTTTAATTCATCACAGTTATCTCTTTCTCTTTTCCAATTAATCATTTCCATATGTATCCCAGTGTGCAAATAGAATCCACCATCTTTTCTAATAGGCTCTACTAGAAAGTCTAATTCCTTTGCTTATTTTTCATACTTTGACTACAGTCTTTAAAGTACAGATATTGCTCCTGTGAAATTTACCAAACAAGCAAGCAAGCAAACAAACAAACATGCTTGTGATGGGAAGATGGCCCAGCAGTTAAGAGGACTTGCTGCACTTGCCGAAGATCTGGGTTCAATTCCCAGCACACACATGGAGGGTCACAGCCATCTATAAATATATTTTTGGGGATCTGATGCTGTGTTCTTATCTCTGTGCACACACAGTAAATATTCATACATTTAGGCAAAGCACTCTTACACATGAAATAAATTTCAAAAGCATTTAAAATATATATATGTGAATAAAATCACAAAATTAATGAAATTTTGTATTCATCTTTTTTAAAACAGAAAATTTCCAGTAATTTTGAAGAGCATTTTTAGTAAAACATCATTCTTACTCTTTTTTATCCACAAAATCCTCAAAAATTCAATCTGTAAATGACAATGTATTTTTTTCCATAAACTGTTGGTAGACACAATTGGTTGTTTTGAATATACTCAAAAGTTTTACCAGTCTTCCCTATTTTGCTGAGCTTGCTTTTTAAAATACATCCTGGGATTACCTGCCCAGGGGTGGTTCTGACCTCCTACATAATCATCAATAGTGCCCTGCAGGGTTGCCTACAGATCAACCTGTTGGAAGAAATGCCTCAATTGACTTTACCTTTGCTCAAATGATTCCACCTTTTGTCAAGTTGACAAAAAAAATGAATGAACACTGCATGGAACTAGAATAGTCAACAATTCAACAACTCCAAAAATATACTCTTTTGTCTTAGAGCACAAAAAAACAAAACAAAAACAACAACAACAAAACAAACAAACAAAAACAAGCAAAAGGAAGTTCTTTTCATGTATCTAATAACTACTATTAGTATAATATGGAAGAATGTTTACTAGGAATGTATTTTTGTTTATTATGTGTCTGTGAACACATGGTTTTTAGCGGATTGTGGGATTGAAACTCAGGTTCTTATGTTTGCATACAAACTGCTCTTAACTGGTGATCTATCCCCCATTCTAAGAGTACTTTTAGGTAGCAGATAATAAAGTAAGGTAATATTTCACTGTTTATTTACAAAAAATCTCTTATTTATATGCTTATGTTTATTTCTAAGTAAAATATATAGTAGTATATATAAAAGAGTAGTTTATGACTATCGCACATATTGAAAATTGGTTGAAATGAAGTCTTGTTAAAAAGTGTTTCTCCACAAGTTAGATTATAATTCATCAGTGAGAAATACAATGTTTGAAAGTTTACAGGGGTTTTGCTTTAAGAGACAGTCAAGAACATAGTGTCATCATTTCCCAGTTTTATTATTAGTTCTTTATAATAATAGCAACTATAAAAGATAGTTTTCTAAGAAAATTTAATTACATTTGAGAGATTACAAGTAGTACCTGAAATTGGAGAAAACAATGTGTTAATGATGAGAACAAGGAGTAATTGTTTTTGTGTTCCAGTGAATGTACAAACACAAGACTTTCTGGTCTCTTCTTTAAATGAAGAGTAGAAAACAAAAAAAGACAAATACAGGCTCCCTAATTTTTAACATAGAATTGAGCAAAGATTATAATTTAGAAACACTGACAGAAATACAGTTTACTCAAGTAGATTTTTTATGTGTACTTTATAGAAGAATAGACTTTTCAAAAGTACTAGAAAAAATGTTGTGCTAGTGGTAGAGGCTGTTTCTCTATATTAATGGAATGCACTTTTACTAAGAATAATGAATTAATGGATTTCTGCAAAATATGTATGCGCACATCAGAGTTGATTCCAAATGGTCATTGAACATTAAAAAGTTCACGTTATATCCCATTTGAATGCAAGTCCCAATGCAGGATTAATAAGAATCATAAAATTGGATGCATGGAATAGAGTCACAGAGCCAAATAGTAAATCTTACATTGTATAAAACTTATTTAAGATAGAGTTGGACTTTTACATTCAGAATAATATGTGGCACAATGGCATTCTAACCCTTCATTATTTTTTCCACTGAAGAATGCCTTTAAATATTCAGTGAATATCCTAATGACAGATTTGGTCTTCTGATTCCTTTGTTTAGAATTTAACTTTATTTAATTTAACTTTATTTTCATAAAAAAACCCTGCTGCATTAAAATTTCCTTTATAATATATTTAGATAAAGTTTCTGTAATACCTACAAGATATTGGCCCAGATTGCCTTTGGTTAGTTTAATAAACCTTCTCATTTTTTTCAAGCTCCTTCAACCACTTCTTCTTTCAGTAACTCTATAATGAGCAGTATTTTCACTGACATCCCAAGATATAAATATGCCATCCATATCCACATATTTTTTCATGCCACTTTCTACTTTATTGGCGATTGATTGATGGTATATTCATCAAGATCGAACAGAAAGAGTCCATCTTATTTTTTCTATCTAGAATAAGAAAAAAAAAAACAAGGCAAAGCTTGCTTCAGAGAATATGTTAGGCTATGTTCTACCATCTGTCCACTGAAAACATTATGGCAACAAGTAGGAATTTTACAGTCAAATCTCCTATGGCCAATTATCAACTGTGCTTACTTATGCTATATGACTTTGGTTGATTTACCTGATTATGACTATCCCAAGTATTACATCTTTGAAATTTGCATAAAATAGTAAACATAACTATATTGTTTGGAGGATTAAACAAGTTAATTCACATTAAATAGCTTTGATAGTGATTGTTACCCAATAAGATATTAGTAAACTTAAGCCTCAATAGAGTGCTTTAGTTCTTTAGCTGATGCTTGAACTGTACAATTTCTGTACCTTATCAGTTCCTGATGTTGGGTTGTTACTTCTGTTTGCCTTTCCAACATCTAGAATGAGTCCTGTATCAGCCACTGACATAACATATATATTTCAGGCATAACTATCCTACATGTAGTATCCTAGAGTTACCTCTTCCTGATTTCATCATGGAGAAGATATTAAAGCGTTTTCTTGTTCACTTTCATTGCCTTTCTTGAAGAATTTCAATTCTTTATTAACTACAATTCAAAATTTCTCTATGTATTATCTATTAATTGCTGTGTAACACATTATCATAAATTTGTGTTCTTCAATCAACATCGAGTCCTGACTTTGCAGTTTCTGTGACACAGAATTGCAAACATAAGATAGTTGAGTGTTCCATTCCAGGTTACAACACATTTCTCTGAAGGTGTTATTAGTTGAGGCTACTCCCTCATTAAAGGCTCAAAGTTTTTACTACTCCCAGGTCATCTGGATTTAGCAGGAGTCATCTCTAACTGAGATCCTGACTCCTTAATAACTCTTGGCCAGGGACTCATATATGTCGTCTTTGTGATGGAAACCCCTCCTTTTCCCACACAGCAATTTGATCCCTCAAGTCTAACATAAAATTGACTTTTGCTGCTCCTTGCCATCTTTACCAAATCAACTCATTAGGCCAGGTCTATCTAGGTTAACTCTCGTTTGATTAACTTAACATCAAATAATTGGTGAGGAACCTTATCCAAATCCGCAACGGAGCTATTTTTAACAAACCCAACAAACCCAGATTTATCACAGTGATAGTTCATTATTTTCACAATCCCTGACTACAGACAAAGGTATGACAATCTATGCAATCCTGTAAACCTTCAATCTGCCTTTTGTGGTCACATGGTGGTCTGTGAACTACTATAGTGTAGGAGTCACAGACAATATTGTTCCCTTTTATACTGCCTAGCACAGTATTACTCCATATTTGTTGAACAAAATATGTTTTAAAGTAGCAGTTGAATGAGTAAGCAAATGGGGTAATGTGACCCTAATTGTAATGTTTCAACATAAAAATTAGGTGCAAAGAACAAAGAAGTGTGTCTTCTGCAAATTTTGACACCAGTAGTTTTGTCAAGGTGTTACATTTTTAAATAAAACTCATCTTTAAAAGTTTTTCTCTTTGATGATAGGTGATTCCAAGCAGCCTGTTTGGGTTCTAAGCCTAAGGCTGTTCTTCATTTCAAAATGTAGTAGTATTTATACACAAGGTAAACAGAATCCTCTTACTTCATAATTGTTATAATCGGCTTCAGGAGAGCTCAGGAAAATGTTAATTTAATTTTCGGTTTTCTCTTCTCCCTGAGACATGTCTTTTAATCCAAATCATAGGTCATGGCCACCTACATTGTTCATTGTTTTGAGGAGCTTTCTAAATCTAAGTTTCAATGAGCAGAGACTAAAATACCTTGAACAATATTTTTAAAACAGGTGTAAAAACAATAGCATTAGAACACAAATTAAAGAGAGGGTGATAGTGTTTGAACGGGATTTTATTCTTTCTTTTGCTTAATTTTTTCTTATAATTAGCAATTAGCCTTCTTTATTCCCTAAGCAATTTACCTTTAAACTAATTTCCTTTCAAAAAAGAAATTCCTTTCAATGCATCCCTGTATTGACATCTTGAAGCTGACTGAACCCACTGAGGGAATAAGTGGTATCTCCAAATGTTATGGCACTGATTATTTTCCTTCTAATTTGTGATTTGAAGAAATTACTTCTCTGTGAGTCAGTTTAATGGAAGAGTATATTTGAAGTATGCTTCAGAATTTTTTAAAAGACACATTTTTTTTTTCCTTAAAAGAAAGGGCCACTGCAGTGCTTTCTAGAATTGTGGCTATTTAGAATATCTAGGCTCCTAATCTTCTCAACTTCCCTCAGTTGCCATATTTCTTCAACATAGTACTTGAAGTTTTTGCCACAGCAATAAGAAAGCTAAAGGAGATCAAAGGGATACACATTGGAAATGAAGAAATCAAAATATATCTATTTGTAGATGATATGATAGTATACAGAAGAAACCCTAAAGATTCCACCAGAGAATTCTTACAGCTGATAAACATCTTCAGCAATGTGTCTGGATACATAATTAATGTGTCTGGATACATAATTAATTCAATAAAAATCAGAAGCCCTTCTTTATAGAAAAAAATAAGTGGGCTGAGAAAGAAATTAGGGAAACAGCACCCTTCACAATAGCCAACAACAATATAAAATACCTGTGGGTAACTCTAACCAAGCATGTGAAAGACTTGTATGACAAGAACTTCAAGTCCTTAAAGACAGAAATTGAAGAGGTCCAGTGTCTAGCTATTACAAATAAGGCTGCTATAAATATAGATGAGGAAACTTCCTTATAATTCCTTGAAGAGGCATTTGGGTGTATACTCAAAAGTGGTATGGCTGGGTCCTGAGGCAGAGCTATTCCAAGTTTTTTAAGATATCGCCAGACTGACCTCCATAGTGGTTGCACAAGCCTGCATTCCCACCAGCAATGGAGTAGGGTACCCCTTTCTCCACACCCTCGCCAGCATGTGCTGTCATTTGAGTTTTTGATCTTAGCCATTCTGACAGCTGTGAGATGGAATCTCAGAGTCGTCTTGAGTTGCATTTCTCTGATGATTAAGGATGTTGAGTATTACTTCAAGTGTCTCTCAGCCATTAGGGATTCCTCCTTTGTGAATTCTCTATTTAGCTCTGTCCCCCATTTTTTGACTGGATTATTTGGTTTCTTGGCATTTAATTTCTTCAGTTCTTTGTAGATTTTGGATATTAGCCCTCTGTCAGATGTGGGGTTGGTGAAGATTTTCTCCCAGTCTGTAGGCTGCCGTTTTGTTTGAATAACAGTGTCCTTTGCCTTACAGAAGCTTTTCAGTTTCATGAGGTCCTATTTATTGATTGTTGATATTAGGTCCTGAGCTGTTGGTGTTCTGTTCAGGAAGTTGTTGCCTGTGCCAATTAGTTTGAGGGTTTCTCCCACTTTTTCTTCTAGTAGATTTAGTGTGACTGGCCTTATGTTAAGGTCTTTGATCCACTTGGACTTAAGTTTTGTACAAGGTGATAAGTATGGGTCTAACTTCATTCTTTTACAGATGGACATCCAGTTGGACCAGCACCATTTGTTGAAGATGCTGTCCTTCTTCCATTGTGCCGTTTTGGCTTCTTTGTCAAAAATTAGGTGGCCATAAGTTTGTGGGTCTATTTTTGGATCTTCAATTCGATTCCATTGATCTACTGGTATGTTTCTATACCAATACCATGCTGTTTTTACAACTATTGCTCTGTAGTACAGCTTGAAATCTGGGATGGTAATACCTCCAGATGTTTTTTTATTGTACAGGATTGATTTAGCTATTCTGGGCTTTTTGTTGTTCCATATAAAATTGAGGCTAGCTCTTTCCAAGTCTATAAAAATTGTGTTGGTATTTTCATAGGAATTGCATTGAATCTATATATTGCTTTTGGTAAGATGGCCATTTTTATTATGTTGATCCTACCTATCCATGAACATGGGAGATCTTTCCATCTTCTAAAGGCCTCTTCCATTTCTTTCTTCAAGGGCTTGAAGTTCTTGTTGTACAGTCCTTTACTTGCTTGGTTAGAGTTACCCCCAGGTATTTTATGTTGTTTGCGACTATTGTGAAGGGGGTTGTTTCCCTTATTTCTTCCTCAGCCCATTTGTTTGTTGTATAAAGAAGGGCTTCTGATTCTTTTGAATTAATTTTGTATCCAGCCACTCTGCAACCCAGATGTCCCTCAACCGAAGAATGGGTCAAAAAACTGTGGTACATCTATACAATGGAATATTATTCAGCTATCAGGAACAATGAAATTATACAATTTGCAGCCAAATGGATGGAACTAGAAAAGCTCATCCTGAGTGAACTAACCCAGACTCAGAAGGACACATATGGCATCTATTCACTTATAGTAGGATTTTAGCTATATAGTAGAAGGTATTGATACTACAACTAACACACCAAAGGGAACTTGGACATAGATTTCTTATTTTTAATTTTTATTCTTTATTTATTTTTTATATATTGGTTATAATTTTTTCTATTTTTTAGTCTTTTTATCTATTGTATGCTTATTGGTTTGTTTGTTTAGTAGTTCTCTCTCCCGGGCAACGAGACACTTTTCACTGATGGTACTGCTTTGTAGATCCCCAATGAATGAAGAGGCTCTTGGCCCTCATACGACCTCTCAACTGAGATGAGGGACTGTTATATAAGGACACTCCACCCCAGAAAAATGGGATGGAAGGGTTAGGAGGTAAAGAAAAAAATGAAATCTGATGTTTAGGCCTTTTACTACTAACTGTCATAAACTGTTTAGGGTAATTAAGAAATGCAAACTAATGGTTATGCAAGCCGGTCATTCTGTTAGGTACTATGACAGCCTATTATAGTTACTTGCTAAGCTAATCAGAAATAAACCTGCTAAGAGACAAGCAACATCTGCTTACCCTAATATAAGAGATAGATAGGGCCTCTTCAAAAACCTCAAGAGATCTGCAGAATATGGCATTCAAAGACGTTTTTGTAACTTTAGATTTTTTTTATATCAAGACATATCAACTCCTGACAGCACCCCCTATTCTCCTCCAAGTAGAAGATGAGCATCGAAGAATCTCCAGTGGGAGATGACTGAATTAGTCGCAAGCCTATCTCTTGGTAGGAAAAGCCCCTTGCTCCAACTGTAGACAGAATGCTGTCCAAAAAGGACAAAACCTGGAAGCAGGTAAATCGACAGCCTGGCTCTGCCAAGACAGGGTAAGTAAGTCCTTCATAACCCCTGCTCTACAATCAATGTCTGTCAGAGAAATGGGGCCAAATGACTGAAGATCAACGCTGTAATGTATGGAGAGAAAATGGGAACTGTCCAGGCAGCCACAAGTATGTCATTTCTTAGTTTGGGAAGCTGCAGGCCCTGTACTTCCTATAAAATCAGATATATTTATCCCTCTCAGGTCTCTGAGGTGGTTGAAGAACAGATAGCTAGAGTCCCATAATTTAATTTTGAGTTGTTTAGGAGTCAAGAGAGTGTTATAGATCTAAGAGGATACTTTTAAAATTGTGTTGCAAGTTAGTATGAATGTTGAGTCAGATAGAGAACTTTAAACTCATGGAGATGTTTAGATAGTAGAATGTAAAAGTCAGGTACCAAATACATATGGAATGGTCATTGGGAATGTACGTTAAGCCATATAACCCTCATAACTGTGGCCTAATTACCTCTGTTGTACTGTATTGTATTTGTTATTATAAGAGAAAGAGCCATTTATTGGACTGAAAGGGGAAACTGTAGGGGGAAATAAGATATACCTTAAACTTAAAAGAAAAAAAAGGGAAGAGGATGGGGGATTGAGGGTGGGAGGGTGGGACTGAAGGGGGAATAGGGAGGGGACTGTGATTGAGATGCAACTTGAAGAAATAAAATATAAAGAAAAAAAAAAAGAAATTGAAGAGGACATCAGAAGATGGAAAGATCTCCCATGCTCATGAATACAGAGGATCAACATAATAAAAATGGCCATCCTGCCAAAAGCAATATACAGATTCAATGCAATTCCTATCAAAATACCACCTCAATTCTTTATAGACATGGAAAAAGCAATTCTCAACTTCATATGGAACAACAAAAAATCCAGAATAGCTAAATCAATTCCATACAATAAAAACAAACAAACAAAAAACAAAACAAAATATCAGGAGGCATCACCACTCCAGATTTCAAGCTGTACTACAGAGCAATAGTAATAAAAGCAGCATGGTACTGGTGTAGAAATAGACCAGTGGATCAACGGAATTGAATTGAAGACCCAGAAAGGAACCCAGGCACCTATGGTAACTTAATTTTTGACAAAGAAGCCAAAACCATATGATGGAACAAGGACACTATCTTCAACAAATGGTGCTGGTCTAACTGGATGTCGACATGTAAAAGAATGAAATTAGAGTCATACTTATCACCTTGCACAAAACTTAAGTCCAGTGTATCAAAGACCTTAACATAAGGCCTGACACACTAATTCTATTAGAAAAGAAAGTGAGTAAAACCCTCAAACTCATCTGCACATGTGACAACTTCCTGAACAGAACACTAACAGGTCTTGCTCTAAGACCAAAAATCAATAAATGAGACCTCATGAAACTGAAAAGCTTTTGTAAGGAAAAAGACACTGTCATTTGAACAAAATGGCAGCCTACAGAATGGGAAAACATCTTCACCAACCCCACATCTGACAGAGGGCTAATATCCAAAATTTACAGAGAACTGAAGAAATTAAATGCCAAGAAACCAAATAATCCAATCAAAAAATGGGGAACAGAGATAAACAGGGAATTCACAAAGAGGAATCCCTAATGGCAGAGAGACACTTGAAGAAATGCTCCATATCCTTAATCATCAGAGAAATGCAACTCAAGAGGACTCTGAGATCCCATCTCACACCTGTCAGAATGGCTAAGATAAAAAACTCAAATGATAGCACATGATGGCTAGGTTGTGGAGAAAGGGGAACACTCAGGTTTAGGGTGGGAGGTCGAGCTTGTACAACCACCATGGAAATCTGTCTGGTGGTATCTTAGAAAACTTGGAATAGCTATACCTTAAGACCTAGCCATACCACTTCTGAGTATGTATCAAAATGATTCCTCACCAAGCACAAGGATGCTTCCTCATCTATGTTCATAGCAGCCTTATTTGTAATTTCTAGAAACTGGAAACAACCCAGATGTCCCTCAGCTGTGGAATGGATTAAAAAAAAAAAACTGTGGTATATCTACACAATGGAATACTAATCAGCTATCAGAAACAACAAAATCATGCAATTTGCAGCCAAATGGATGGAACTTGAGAAGCTCATCCTGAGTGTGCTAACCCAGACTCAGAAGGAGGCACATGGCATCTAATTCACTTATAATAAGATTTTAGCCATATAGTACAGGATAGCTTTACTACAACCAATGAACCAAAGGGAACAGGAACATAGACTTTGTTACCTATCAATGAGACACTTTGCCCTAGTGGTCTTGCCATGTAGGCCCGCAGTGTATGAGGAGGCTTTTGGCCCTCATATGACTGCTGAACTGGAGCGGGATACTGATATGTAGAGACACTGGGATGGAAGGGATAGGGTGCAGTGGGTGGGAGGGCAGGACTCGGGGTGGGGGTGGAAAGAGAGTACTGTGATGGAGATGTAACCTGAATTAATAAATAAATATATAAATAAACAAAACCAAAAAAGGACATTTCTATTGCAATTGTTAAGAATGTAAGTTTTATGTAAGCAGTTCTTTTCATATTGAGACAAAAAAAGGCTAAATGGCACTGAATAATATCAAAGCATGTGTTGCATGTGTGATGTGGTTGGAGACTAGGTAGCTAGAGTGTCATAGTTAAATTTTGAGTTGTTTAGGAATTAAGAGGGTGTTCTGGATCTAAGAAGATGTTTTTAAAATTGTGATGCAAGTTAGTATGAAAGGTGAGTTAGATATAGAACTTTAAACTCATGGAGATGGTTGCATGTCGCGTCCCTCTCGACCGGCAAGAACGACGCAACTCGCAAAAGCTCTTCTCAAGCAGTTTATTCAGGTCCCTTGAAAACAGTCTTCCGAATAAGGGCCGGGCAGACCCAACCCACAGGCTAAATACTAAATGAATAGCCAATCAAGTAAAGCCACGTAGTGCAATCTTAGAGGCCCACGTATGCGGAAGCAAGCCAGATCAGCGGTCTTAGCCAAATATGGACTTCTTTACCACTGAGAGCGCTCACCGTCGGGCTGGTGGAAGGCGGAGACCAGCGCCATCTTTAAGGCGCGGCACGTCGCAGCTCTCTACAGTTCCTCCTTTTTTATTTTTTCTAAAGATGATAGAAGTCCCTGGAAAGGTTTCGTAATCCCCCTATCTGGGGATCTCACGGTGGGTCTGAGCCTGTAGGAGGGCGGTGCTCAAACTCTTACCCGTCTCTGGGTCAGCCTCCCCACTCGGGACTGCCCTGTCTTAGGTGGCCGAGACTTACCCGTCAACTCCGTCACTGACTTACCAGACCCTAATATCCGTGGAACGAATTCCTCAGTGGGCAGGGACTATGCTTAGTGAAGATTTACTTCACGGCAGCAAGCCATGCCTGAGGGGACTGGCCCGCCTCAATGGCAACAAGGGCTTGTATAATCATGGCTGCGTTACGCTTTTGTGTGGCTCTCATTTTGTAGATGCACCATAGGCAAACCAGAGAGGCTAGCATCATTAGTATCGCCAAAGAGCCTACACCCTCCCACTCCTTAAGATGATCCATAGCCGTCTGTATCCAAGAAGTCAAGCCAGTAGCCAGGCTCAGATCCACTCGAGTGGAATTGATGTGGATGATTGTTGCTCTCAGCTCTCTCATCAAATTTTCAAATTCAGCCGACCAATCCTGTAAGAGGAACTTTGACAATTGTCTGGACAAGTTAGCAGCTTTTGTATAATTTTGATATTGTACGGAGGTAACACACAAACCTTGCATTTTCCACTCACACCCCAATTGCGCTAGTTGCCAAAGAGAATCAATCTGTTCTTGTATTAAATCTATGCGTTGATTAACTATCATAAGACCTCCTTTGAGATGAGAATTCATAGAGTTCTGAGTATCCAATGCCTGTGCCACAGTGGCTGAGATGTTATTCAGGGCATTGGCAGTCTGTATAGAACTAGACAAGGCAATAGCTGAGGCAGTAGCTCCCACAGCAGCAATAGTGATAGCAGTAACAATAGCTGCAGTGATGCCAAAATCTCTTTTAAACCTGAATAGCATCATGGTATTAGGAGCCTCTACAGGAACTGGTACATATCGAGGCATTCTAGTCACCACAGCCACAGGAAAGGCTGTGGCATTCCAGCATAGGGCATAAAAACATGTACCTGGAGTGCATACTAACTTTTCTTCACCTAAGGATGCACTCCCATTACTTACAATCCACAGAAAAGGAGGCCAGAGACATACTGGCGAAGCTGAAAAGCTCTTGTTGCGATAAGAATGAAACACAGAATTCCAAGTACCAGAGCCACTACTGCTAGAAAAATCCAATTTGGTAGCAGACCTTAGAGAAAAATTACCTCTTTGATAAATTCCTCCTCCAAGCATAATGACAGGTCCCAAGTCCATGCAACTTCCATTTACTCCACACAAAAGCCACAAATCAAATAGATTGGTGGCAGTCTGCTGAGGATCCCTAGTAGATATATCAAGCATTCCTGTACAAGACTTATTCACTACATTACTAATCATGGGGCTAAAGGAAAAATAATCTTGTTGAACCCAAACTGCTCTGCGCTCCTGACATCCAGTCCAGGGAAAAGGTCCTTCCTCTCCTGTGGATCCTCTACAAAAAGGTGCCCAGTGTGGCTGTCTGGGGGGGTCCCGGTCAGAGACTCGTGTGGGCCACCATCCTTCAAGGCGAGAACCATTGCCTGAAAACAAACCACCACTCCTCCCTCCAAATCTCAGTTGTGGTAAAAAATCTGCTGACTGCTGAGACAATTTAATGCATTTTGTATCATCTGACCTATTGAAGCTCATTAAAAAGCACAAACTACCCTTCAAGCTGACATTTCTATTACCTTCTATAGGACTTCTCTGATCATCAAAGGGAAGGTAGGGTAAGCCTAAGCTTCTATTACTGCTAAATAAGCGTGGAAACACAGTTGCATCATGTCTGACCGGCATCGGCTTTGGGAATATCGACAGGATCCCCCATCTCGGCTCGGTCATTCCTGACATACTCACTGCTACTATTACCAGAATCCTTAGGAGGGTCTTCATGACGAATCTTCCTCACAAGGCGTTAAGGCACCCACACTGGATCTTGTTGATCCTGAGGAAAAACACAAACAGACCCTCTCGCCCATGTTAGCACAGGGTCAGGCCCCCGCCAAGAGCCTGTCAGAATGTCCTTCCATTTCACCATGCTTTTAGGTGAACCATGGGAATCTTGATGTTTGTCCGCTGCTGAGCGGCCTTGAGCATCCAAATTGAAAAAATTTACAGTAAATAAGGCTAAAGATATTCTCTCCTTGGGGGTACGGCCTTGGCCTATTCCCCCTTTTTGTTTTTGTAAGCATTCTTTCAAGGTGCGATGAGCACGTTCCACAATTCCTTGTCCTTGAGGATTGTATGGTAATCCGTGATTAAGCTGTACCTCCATCTGGTTGCAGAAGGAGACAAAGGACTGTGCCGTATAGGCTGGTCCATTATCCGTTTTCAGCTGCTGTGGTTTTCCCCATGCAGCCCAGGCTTCTAAGCAATGTCCTATGACATTGCGAGCCTTTTCTCCACTCATAGGTGTAGCATGTATGATACCTGAGCAGGTATCCACAGATACATGAATATATTTTAAGGTTCCAAACTCTGAAATGTGGGTAACGTCCATTTGCCAGATTTTGAGTGGCATCAACCCTCTAGGGTTCACTCCCACACTTGGAGGATGATGATGAATCACACACTGAGGACAGTCCAAAACTACTTGTCTAGCATCTGCTCTAGACAAATGGAATTTCTGCTGTAGAGTTTTTGCATTTACATGAAATAATTGGTGTAACTGTCTGGCTTGGTCTAGGAATGAGCTCCAAAAAATGCATTCCATCCTGGTCCATTGATCAACTTTATTATTACCTTCACTTAATGGTCCAGGTAATCCTGTATGTGCTCTGATATGTTGAATATAAAAACACCTTTTTCTCTGCCAGATTAAAACTTGTAACTCTTGTAATAAGGCACATACAGTACTACTATTCTTAATAGGACCTGCTAATTCTAATACTTTTACTGCGTTGACCACATAAACTGAATCTGAAATCAAATTGAATGCAAATTGACATCTTTTAAACACCTCAATTACTATTTTCAATTCTACTATTTGGGGAGAGCCCGGTTGAAATTGACATAACACGGGCTCTTGTCTTTCTATCAAATAGGCGCCACAGCCTGTCTTTGAGCCATCAGTAAACACATTTGGTGACCCTCGAAGTGGTACTGCTGAAGTAACCTTAGGGAATATTACTGGGTGCTCCTTAAAAAATGATAGCAATGGATGTTTAGGGTAATGGTTATCAATCACTCCTTCAAAGCTACATTGCAATATTGCCCAGTCATCTACAGTACCACACAAAATCTTAATTTGATAACTAGAATAGGGCACTATTATACTGGCAGGAGCAACTCCAAAAGACTGCAAGCATTGTTGGATACCATTCAAGGCTAAAGCAGCAAGTGCAGTGGGATAATGTTCTATGGATTTTTTCGGAGAAATCTTTGAATAGGTCCATAATAATGGTCCGTCCTGCCATAACAATCCTGTAGGTTGACTATAGGTGGCAAATATGCACAATGCAATGGGCTGTCCTTCCTGCCATCTCTTTAGGAAGGCACTCTGTAACCTTTCTTCCACTTTACATAAAGCTTTTCTTGCTTCGTCTGTTAATTGCCTAGGAGAATTAAGTGCTGAGTCACCTTTCAAAATATCATATAGGGGTCTTATTTCATAATTTGGTAGCTTTAAATAGCCTCTTACCCAATTGATATCTCCTAACAACCTTTGAAAATCATTTAAAGTCTTTAAATTATCTTTTCTTATCTCAATCTTTTGAGGTATTATCTTTTCAGGTCCAACCTTCGCTCCTAAATAATCAACCACATTTTCCTTTTGAACCTTATCAGGAGCAATAAACAACCTTTTCTTTTTTAATAATAGAACTAATTCTTCATAGGCCCGATCTAACATTTGTTCACTCTTAGCTGCCAGTAAGATATCATCCATATAATGAACACATCTCAAATCTGGAAAATTCTTTCTCAAAGGAGCAATGGCTTCCCCCACATATAGTTGGCACATAGTGGGGCTGTTTGCCATGCCCTGGGGTAATACTACCCATTCAAACCTCTGATCAGGTTCCTCATGGTTACAGGATGGAACAGTAAATGCAAATCTCTCACTATCTTTGGCACACAAAGGGATGGAGAAAAAACAATCTCTTATATCTATAACTATAATGGGCCACGAGGCTGGCAAAGATGATAAAAGCGGCAAGCCGCGTTGCACTGGGCCCATGATCTGCATTTGTTGATTTATGGCACGCAGATCATGCAATAATCTCCATTTTCCAGATTTCTTTTTAATGACAAAGATAGGTGTATTCCAGGGAGATACAGATGGTTTTATATGCTTTAAAGACATCTGTTCATCCACTAAATCTTTGGCTGCATTCAATTTTACAGAGGAAAGTGGCCACTGAGGAACCCATACTGGATCCTCCGTTTTCCAAGTTATAGGAATGCCCTCCTCAGTGGCCCCTAGGAAAAACCCAGGCCCTGTTTCTTTTGTCTTTGCTGTACAGATAAGGGACTCTTTCGTCCCTGCAAATATTTTCCTATTCCAAAGCCTGGAGCATATCCCATATCTTGCATCATACGTTGGGCTGAATCAGAATAGTCATTACTCAATTTAAATCCCATATCCTTTAAAAGGTCTCTTCCCCAAAGGGAGATAGGGAGCTCAAGTACATATGGCTGCATTTCTCCTGAGTGGTTCTCTTGGTCCTGCCACTTTAATAACCTTGCACTCATATCTGGAGTCCTAGCATAACCCAGGCCTTGAAGTGTTTGAGAAGAGGCTTGTACAGGCCAACCTGAAGGCCAGTCTTTCTTTGCTATGATACTCCTATCAGCCCCAGTATCCAAAAGGCCCAGGATCTTTTTACCATCAACTTTTAATTCCAAGACAGGGCGTTGGTCCAAATCCAGGGAGAGAAAAGTCAAATCTGTGCCCGTGGACCCAAAACCATCTTTTCCTCTCTCTCTATCCTTTGCTGCATAGCGGTCATGTAAGCTCGGCAATATGATCAATTGAGCAATTCTATCTCCAGGAGAGATAGCCGTTATACCACGAGGGGAGGCTACCATGATCTTAACCACTCCTGTATAATCTGGATCTATAACTCCAGGATGGACAATAAGTCCTCTCAAGGCCGATGATGACCTCCCTAATAACAAACCAACTGTACCAGGTTCAAGGGGTCCTTTAAAATCTGTTTCAATTAACTGGACCCCCATTTGGGGTGTTAATACGAGTCTGGTGGTGGAGCAGAGGTCCAATCCTGCTGAGCCTGCAGTGGCTCTCCGCGGTCTCTCGGATGGCGGAGGGTTGGCCATCTCTCTTGATTCTGCTCTTTGTCCTGATTCTCTACTGCCCCATATATTTGTGGGCCCTGAGGTCGTGGGCCCCGCTGTCCGTTTTTTGGACGAGCGCCACCGTAACCTTGAGATAAAGGCTGGCCATGGATGTCTATCACTGAACGGCATTCATTAGCCCAATGGTTCCCTTTTTTACATTTTGGGCATAACCCTGGCCTCCTGGGGCGTTGTACACTTCCTGTACTTTCTGTACTCCTTCCCCTGGGGCACTGTCTTTTAAAGTGTCCCATCTTGCCACACTTAAAACAAACTCCTGAACTTCCTCCACCTTTTTTGGTCAACTGTATTACTGCGGCAGCGAGACCAGCATTAGTTAACGGCCCTCCAAGCTCTCTACACACCTTCATCCAAGCCTCTAGGCCTTTGTTCTTATAAGGGGTGATAGCAGCTCTACATTCTTTGGTACATTGCTCATAGACCAACTGCTTTATTAGTGGCAAAGCAGCATCTGGGTCACCAAAAATCTTCCCTGCTGCCTCCACCATTCGTGCTACAAAATCTGAAAAGGGCTCCATGGGGCCCTGTAGAATCTTAGTTAAGTTCCCACTCACCTCCCCTTTATTAGGAAGAGATCTCCAAGCCTTGATAACTATCTTGTTTATTTGCTCATAGATCTGAATAGGATATCCTATCTGCTGATTGGCAAATCTCCCCTGCCCAAGCAGCATATCTCTATCCCAGGCTGGATTTCCATCTCTCTGATTATTGGCTGCTTGCTCAGTAGCATACTCAATCAAGAAAGCTTTCCAGTCTAAGTATTGCCCTGGACTTAAGCAGGCGCGGACCAGGCCACTCCAATCACTTGGAGTCATACAATGTCTGCTTAATGCTTCCACTTGAGCCATTGTAAAAGAAGCGGTAGTACCATAAGTACGAACCGACTCTGCAAGAGATTTAACTACCTTAAAATCAAGCGGTTCCTCATACCTGTTCCCTTGTGGGTCTTGATATACAGGATAAGCAAACTGTAATTCTGTTCTTACTTGTGTCCACATCCCCGGGCAGAAAGATCTCCCTACTTTCAGTGACTGAACATGCTGATCTATCTGAGTGGCTTCTGGATATGGAGGAGGAGTTAAAGGCGCCATGGCAACGGCTTTGTTTACACCAGCTGCCGCTAGCGTGGCTGAAGGCGCTGTAGCGACGACTCCGCCCACTCCGACTGCTGCTGACGTGTCAGGCGCCATGGCAACAGCTCCACCCACACCGACTGCAGCAGCGGCTCCTCCCTCACCGACTGCTGCCTGCGTGTCCTTCTCTTTTACCTTTTTCTTTTCCTTTTTTCTTATAACAGTCCTCTCCAACTGTTCTAGTAGAGCGTGTAGCTCTCCTTCAGAATCTGTGCTCTCTGAGTCCTCAAAATCTCTAAAATCTCTAAAATCTGTAAGATCGGGATAGAGAGGAACTTTCTTTCTGCCTCCCTTTTCACTGTCTGCCTGCTCAAATCTTTCGCCTTTGTCACTGTCTACTTGCTCAGATCTTTCCCCTTGCAGCAGTTCCAAGGCTGACTCTCCCTCTCTGATTGCATTACAACATCTCTGATCTTCTAAACAACTCCTCACCATTTTCCAAATCGGTCTTACTCCATGCTTCAGAGTCCCTTGCTCCCAAGCAAAATCCAAGTCCCTGCCCAATTTGTCCCAGCAGGATACCGTAAGATTCCCGGACACCGCAAACCACGGAGCCACAGAATCACATTCATTCAAAAATCTTTCTAGGGTAGACCTTTTAATCTTCAATTTCCTAGCTAAAAGTAGCTCCTGAAGAGCCAGAAAAATTGGGTGTGACTCAGACAACCCCATGTTTAAAAATTTACTTTCAGTTTGCAGCTTCTCCACGAAACTGTATCTTTTGTTCGCTATCTCCGCGAAACCTTACCGTACGTTCACTATCTCCGCGAAACCTTACCGTACGTTCACTATCTCCGCGAAACCTTACCGTACGTTCGCTATTATCCGCGAAACTTTACCTTGCGTTCGCTATCTCCGTGAAACTTTATTGTCCTGATTTATCCCAGGAACTTACCAGTGCACTGCCCCTGACTGCAAGAGTTCTGAGTCTTTTCTGGTTCCCCGTACGGGCCACCACTTGTCGCGTCCCTCTCGACCGGCAAGAACGACGCAACTCGCAAAAGCTCTTCTCAAGCAGTTTATTCAGGTCCCTTGAAAACAGTCTTCCGAATAAGGGCCGGGCAGACCCAACCCACAGGCTAAATACTAAATGAATAGCCAATCAAGTAAAGCCACGTAGTGCAATCTTAGAGGCCCACGTATGCGGAAGCAAGCCAGATCAGCGGTCTTAGCCAAATATGGACTTGTTTACCACTGAGAGCGCTCACTGTCGGGCTGGTGGAAGGCGGAGACCAGCGCCATCTTTAAGGCGCGGCACGTCGCAGCTCTCTACAGTTGCATAGTAGAATGTTAAAGTCAGGTGCCAAATACATATGGACTAGACATTGGGAATGTACGCTAAGCCTTATAACTCTCATAATTGTGGCCTAATTATTTCTGTTGTTTTTTATTGTATATGTTATTATAAGAGATAGGGCCATTTCTTGGACTGAAATATACCTTAAAATAAAAAAAGGAAGGGGATGGGGGGGTTGAGGTGGAAGAGGGTGGGAGAGTGGGACCAGAAAGGGGAGTAGGGAGGGGATGGCGATTGAGATGTAACTTGTAGAAATAAAAAATAAATAAATTGATTTTAAAAAATCACAACAGAACCCATTATTTCATATAAGTCACCTATGGGGGAAAAAAGAGTAGAACTTGCTACCCTTACCAACAGAGGGCAGCAGTGATGGTTCTTGCTTGAATTGGAGTATACTGTGGGCTATATAATCATCCAACCCCAACCCTGGGAATCTGCTTCCCTTTCTGCCACAGTTCTGCAATGAAATTTTAAATGCCAGAGGTGATTGTTTATTCAGAAGTTGGACAAATTTCTATTGGATTTTATAATGAAGAAAGAAAGATAGAAAGAAGGAAGGAAGTAGGGCAGGGAAGGAAGGGGCGGTAGGTAGGGATGGAGGGAGAGAGAGAGAGAGAGAATTTTAAAAAAGGTGTTTCCCAAATATTTGCCTGCTTTTTTTTTTTTTGATAAGTATTTTGGTTTTGTATGTCCTCACTTCCTTCATGGTACTTTCCTCAATTGTTCGTGATAATTGCTTAGCAGGTAAGGTCCTGTTGGCAAGACACTGATAGTACACAGATCTGACTTCTCTGACAGATATAAATTTGGTCAAATTGGATACCCAATTAGAGTGAGGACGACTCTAGAATAAGTTTGGTATATAATGAACACTCAAGAAAGTTGAATTTCTTTCCTAAAACACTTTGTTTTTCTACTACAAATTGAAGAACTATTTTAGGGAAAAAAACATTGGAAGTGAATGAAGTCCATGTATGTTAGTATTATTTTTTAGTAGCAAATATTAAATGCAAACTAAAGATCTGGTGATAAGTAAAAGAAGTTTTGAAGTGATGTCAAAGAGTTCAGCTTCAGGAGCTGGACAAGGGCCACATGAGGACTTAATTAGCAATTTAGAGGAGAATCTCCTAGTACTCTTGTCTCTTAATTATTATGACTTAATTATAAAAATATGAAAATTTTAATTATGGAAAATAATATGAAATAATTTCATTATGAAGAAATAATTATGATTATCCATGAATATAGTTCACTTGTCCATTTTAAAAGGTTAGCATTCACGGGTTTCGTGTTTTGCTTTGTTCACATTAGAATCTAAGTCACATGCTCACTGCAAGTGCAGAGGAAAAAGGTCAGTTGTCTATTTCTTTGAAGTTTTGAAGCTCTAGTCATATTATTACACCTGAATATAGAGCTGTCAATGATTGTGATAATAGATCCTGTGCCACATAGGCATGATTTTAAGATTTAAAATTCATCACTTACAGAAATCACTGAATTTATGCCAACTTTTCCTCATTTCTTCGTGTCCACATAACATTTCAAAAGCTGTGAAGATTTCTATCAAAAATGTGAAAATGTTTGCCTCATGTAGGTATACATAATGATTGACAAATAAAAATATATTTAAAAACATGATTTCACTATTCATAACTAAAAAAAAACAGAAATAAAATGAAAAAATAAAATTATTTTAGAACACATTCATTCATCCAGAATAATAAACACTTAAAGTACTATCTTTCAGAGGAAGAAGATTCAGGAGATATAGTGAAGATTTCCAGTATGGACAAACTCACATTTATTCAAGTTGTAAATAGATTTAGTTTATTTATTTTATGAATTAAGCCCATTTATTCTTAAGAAAAAGGACACATAGACATAAACACACACATACATACATATACACATTCATACACATATATACACATATGTACACACTCAGACACACAGTGATACAGAAACATGGAAATTATTGGATGAAATTAATCAAACCAAGGGACTAGAATTGCCCTAGTTCAAAGTTTTTGCATGCAGCAGGAAGAGTGTGTCACTGACCCTGACTTGGAGTTTTGAAACCTAAAAGCCTACCCCAGTGACACAGTTTCTCTAAGAATGCTACAACTACTCCAAAAATGTCACACCTCCTAATCCTTCTCAGGTAGTGCCACTTCCTGATAACTAAACATTCAAATATATTAGGGTTCCTCTTATTCAAATCATCACACAAGGTATGGTCATGGCTATTAGACAGGGTCATTAGACCCTGGTTAGATAGTGAAGATTCATGATCACTGAGGAGGGTTGAGTCTTTGGTTTTTGTTTGAGAATAACAAACATTTTTAAGATTATTTTAATGATAAAATTTCATTAAATATTTATAATCAACTTCCCCTCAAAATCACTGGCTCTTCTTTGTGATAATCTTACCGTCTTATATGCTGGAGTCTATATATATATATATATGCACGTGTGTGTGTGTGTGTGTGTGTGTGTGTGTGTGTGTGTTCACAATGTATAGATTAACATTAAAATGGGCAAGGTAGTCCAGGTCAAGGAACTTTTGAGGGGGTTATACTTATGTTGCTGCTGATAAAAAAAAATCTTATTAAATTAAATGACATAAGATGTAGAAACATCCTGCTAAAACACATTTTTGTCCCCTGGCTGGACAGATTGTTTGAGTATTTGAGATATGATACCTAAGAGGATACAAGAAACAATGATGGAATGTAAGACCTGCTGCCAGGTCTACTATCATCTGACTCAATGGCATTTGTACCTATTGCTCAGATTAAAGATACCTTTCTTTGTCATTGATTAATAAGAAGTACATCATTTCTGGCCCTAACACAACACCATTTAATTATGCCTTTTTATTTTAATAGACTAGATTTTCATATGTGTCTAATGTGAATAATTTAACATCAGTGCTTCCCTAGAGACCTGAATGCAGTCTGCAGTGATCCATGTCCTGAAAGTTGACATACAATGATCAACTAAGAAGTCTTATCGTGTGAATCCTGAAGCAGGGAGAGAATGGTTGTTGGTATGAATCTTTTTCTTGAGCAAAGCTATACCTAGGATTTCTCATCTACATTTGATCAATTTCATTACTATTTTTAACCCTAAGTATGTATGAATAATTATTTTAAATTTTATTTTGAATGATAACTATAATTACAATTAATCCTGAAAATATGCCAAGAATTGAAGTTGTCAGATTTGTTCATGAGACAAAAATTTTAAATAAAGATCAACCTGTGCAATTAAACCACCTAAAATATATAAAGGGAAAACCTCTACTATACCACCTGTTGTCTGAGTAAAAATATAATTTGTTTGCTTTAGCATAATGATATTATACTTAATAATACTGTTAAGATTGAGAAAATTATGCCTTCACCAGATGCAAGTGGAAAAGCAGTGCTCATCCGCCTAAAGCCTGAGGGAGAGGAAAGAGAATTTGCATAAACTATACCAAGATTTCAGAATTGTATGTGGATGAATATCCCCAGGTATTTCATCTGGTGCAAGCCTTACCTTGTCTGACTCATGTTGAAATGCATTGGATCATGTCATTCTCTGGGTAGCAGAGTGCAATAGTTCTAGTTCCCATGGGAATTCGTCATCCTTTTATCATCAGGGCCAAATCCTAATACCATCCACACTAAAACACAAGGTCTTCTGCATGCCGCAGCATTACTCTCTACTCTCTCTGTGTTGGAACATATATAACAGAAATAGCTATTTTCAACACTGTCATATTATCCTCTTTTATCTTAAAATAATATTGTTGATTGCTAAAGTCTGGTGGGTTCTAAAAATAAAACTCTTTTGTATGCACCCTATATCTTGCTCTTATGTAGGAACCCCAGGTTGAATTTGAAATTGTACTAGAATGGATTCCAGAGCTGTATATTTTCTTTGTTTCTCCATCCCTGAAAATTCTATAAAAATTCTACTTCACCAGCATTAAGCAAATCTTACATTCTGATAAGTATCTTCAATTTCAAAATCTCAGCAAATTTTTCTGTTTTTATGTTCCATTAACAACATTCCAATATGTTTCTCTGCTATATAATGTTCATAAGTATATCAATAAATAAATCGTTTGTATAAGAAATGTGCCTTCTCTACATACCTACACTCCTATTCTTTATTCACATGACCAGATATATGTGAGCCAGCAAAAGCTTTAGTGAATGTTTTATTTACATATGTAAGGAACATGAACTACTGAATCTCATATGGAACACCACCACCTGTCACCAAGAAATAGAAGCATAATGGCAGTGCACATAGATAAGTAATTCATTTTATTGTGTTTGTTCAACATTTAGTTAATACCTCAAATATTTGGGAAAGTATATTATGTTTTACTAATATTCACTGCATGGAATTAGAGAACGGACCTTTACAGGAGATGACAGGGGACCTTTAGGAAGTATTTGCAAGGACAAATGTTCCTGATCATACCTATGGAAAAGTAGAAAAGAGCAAAGCTTTACTGTAATTATGTGGGATTAAGGGATAGGCAAGAGGTAACTCAAGCCAACCAATATTAAGTGCTGTATAATCTTGTCTCGGTGGCTAGAATAATCATCTCTGTATTCCAAACCCTATTTAAAATCCTGTTCCATATTTTTTCTACAATCACCAGAGAAATGAAAATGAAGTACAGAAGGCCCTCTTTATAACAACCTTCATTTTCCTAAGTATATTAGAAAATCAACCTTGACTTTTCCAATGTAAACTGATTTTCATTTTTTATTTAAACATTTTAGATACTGTTCCATCTCCTACTCTCTAGTTGTAGTTTTTTGATATAGTATTAAACATCTCAGGCTGTTGTATTCACTTGTGAAGTGAGAAATTTTTATCAAATTATCTCAATTGTATTCTAGTGACAAGAAAAAAAGAATGTTTTTATTAGTATTTTGTTTGTGTGCATGGCCTTGCTACCTTCTTTCCCATTCATGACATGATGACAGATATCATCTACCTGTTTAGTACAGGCATTTTCTGCTTTAATTATTGTTAGAAAATTGTGTGGTGAGTTCATATTTTTTGATTCCTTAGTGTTCTTATTCTAATTTTGACAGAGAAAAATGTTGGACTAGAATGGCTTTAGTATGTGTATCTTCAACAACAATGAAAAGTAGATTAAAGTTAAATGTGATGCTGTATTCTGTACTAGGTATTTATATGTCTCCTTTCTCCTTATACCATATATTCATTTGAAGTATATGTTTCTTTTTGTTTGCCTTAGAGTGAAAGCATTTTTTTTTGCAACCAAGTATTATCTTTAATGAAAACCTCCAAAGAACAAGAAAGTAGAGCTAACCAAAAAGAAGCAGTCACTCAGAGCTAAATTTCCATGGCAGAACACCCTTCAGCCAGTCTCTGGACATACTGAAGAGCTAATCACCTTTGTAGAATCATCATCAGGGCTGAGGTTACTATCGAGACTCAGTAGACTGATTAGCCAGGTGCACGGACTCAAGAGGCACTTCAGAGACAGGAAACCTTTAGTAGTCAGACTCTAAGCTAGTGGAAAATCTCTTCCTTCCTTCCTTCCTTCCTTCCTTCCTTCCTTCCTTCCTTCCTTCCTTTCTTTTTCTTTTTCTTTTTTCTTTTTTTCTTTTTCTTTTTTTTTTTTTTTTTTTTTAGGCAAAAGCAAAAGGATCTTTAATTGGGGATATGAGCCAAGGCAAGGTCCATCACATGTTCTCCATGCAGGGAGTCTGTGAATAGTCCTGAACCTGGAAAGTTTGAGGCTCTTAAGGGCTAGGCAAGGGAGGGGGTGGGCAGTTAGGGAAGGTGCACATAACATACAGAATCCCATTTGGTCTTGTAAGATGAGCTCTGAGAGTCCTCTATTAACCTTGTCCTCAGGAGGCAAAGGAAATTCCCAGTTAGCAAATAATTCCTTTTGAGAGCCCTTCCTTATCTATGGCTCTGTCCAGATGGTCATTCAAGGCCTCTGAGGGAGAAAAAGCTAGGTTCTCAGACTTTCTTTGTTATTTATATAATGCCAACTGATGCACTACTCTTATCACCAACCTACTTGGACCCTATGTTACAGTCCAGCTCAAGATAATGAGATCCCAGTATCACCATTTGGCTACATAAGATCCAGAGTCATAGCCAATGAACCATGACTGGTTGCTCTATTTACCGTTAAAAGAAGGGATTGAAAGAAAAAACCCCAGTCTCTCATGCTGACCCGTCCAAGTTCTTACCCACCTCCCTCTGTTATAACATGCTCATAAAAGTAAAAATAACAAAGCGCAATCTCTTTCTAAGCCATCCTTCACAGTGGATCCTTGATAGTCCTGGGACAAGTTATCTGATATTCTTTTTTTTAAATAATTTATTTTTTATTTCTTCAAGTTACATCTCAATCACAATCCCCTCCCTACGCCCCCCTCCAGTCCCACCCTTCCACCCTCCTCCCCCTCAACCCCCCCATCCTCTTCCCTTCTTTTTTTTTTTTTTTAGTTTAAGGTATTTCTTTTTTCCCCCCAACAGCTCTCCCTTTCAGTTCAAAAATGGTTCTTTTTCTTATAACTATAAATACAATACAAAACAACAGAAATAAATAGGCCACAATTATAAGAGTTATATGGCTTAGCATACATTCCCAATGTCCAGTCCATATGTATTTGGCACCTGACTTTAACATTCTACTATCTAACCATCTCCATGAGTTTAAAGTTCTATATCTAACTCAGCTTTCATACTAACTTGCCTCATAATTTTAAAAATATCTTCTTAGATCAAGAACACCCTCTTGATTCCTAAACAACTCAAAATTTATCTATGAGACTCTAGCTATCTATTCTTCAACCACCTCAGAGACCTGAGAGGGATAAATATATCTGATTATATAGGAAGTGCAGGGCCTGCAGCTTCCAAAACTAAAAAATGACATATCAGTGGCTGCTTGGACAGTTCCCATTTTCTCTCCATACATTACAGCATCAATCTTCAGCCATTTGGCCCCATTTCTCTGACAGACTTTGGTTGTAGAGCAGGAATTATCTGATATTCTTAAGCAACCTAGTCCCTATCCTGTCTGGAGAGGACTACCAAACATAATCCCACAGCAAACTGCCATGGTACTCTTGAGAGCTCAGATCCATCACCCCAGAAGTAGACTTTGTTAAGGCTGCAAAAAGGAAGAGGGAGACTGGAAGGAAGAGGGGTACTGGAGAAAATTTTTTTTAAAGAGTTGAAAATTGCTACTCAAGTTTATCTGTCATAAAAATTCTTAAAAAGATTAAGCTATGTTAAACCTCACCCAGAAAATTAAATTAAGCAGAACATCCTGTTCCCCAAGCAACAGAGTTTAAAACATTCCAGTGGTTTTTCCATTAGCAGTACTTGACTTGTTTATACAAAGCTCTCCAGAAAGGTTTTCCCTTAAAATGGCCTAACCGTTGGCTGTTGAGTTCTTGAGAAAGTAAACTATTTAGTGTTAACACTCTGAAAAATTAAAGTTCAATAGATTCCTAAGAAGGAAAAGCTTTGCAACAAGCTCAGTTAAGCCTTGTGTTCAATGGATGGCTCAAAAAACTACAGTAACCCAAGGTAAACCATTGTATCAAGAAGGAAGATCTCATAATTACTCCAGTCAGCATGTTGTCTGTGGGTTCTCAGCATAAGTGTGAGAGTAAAGAAAAAGAAAAAAAATAAAATAAATGATATTTTATTCATTTGAAAATTTAAAACTGCATTACTTGGTAACTTTTTTATGTTCTCAGCAATCTTAGGACAAGGCATCAAGAATCGATTCAATGTATTTCTTATGTCCGTGGTGACTGTGTCTTATTTCATTGCTAGGAACTACAACTAACAATCTAACTCTCTTGGTTAATGCATAATTGACATGAAGGGGAAAGGCATGCTAGAAAGTAAATTCTCAGAAATACGCAGAGTTTGGGAAAGCAGGCACATAGACAAGAGTGTCAAAATGGGTGAGTTTTGTTTAACATTGGTTTTTGGCACATTAACCACATTTGATAGATTAAAATATATTTCTCACAACATTCAAAGAGGTTGTTAAGTTAACTGAACATTTTAAAGAGGAAACAAATGAACCAAAAGATTCATTGATTTTGGCAGAATACTAAGTCAACATAAGGACAACAGTAATAATAACAGCAATGATAACCAGGACTATAGAAGGAGAGGTATCAAATTAACTTTGGGTCCTCCTTCATTGTTACTTTGTGAAGTGGTACTGTATCTCTGTTGTTTTATCATTAGTATCTCCCTTCCATGACTGTGCTACATCCTTACATGTTTTTGTTTTGTTTCAGTGTATTTTTTGATTTGTTTTTTTACAGCCTTAGTATTGCCAAGTGTAAGTCTAAAGCCTGATTGAGGGCAGTTTTCTTACTTTTTTCTCCTACTGATTTTGTCTTAGTACATGAAGAATGAGATATTACTAAGTAGATTTTTAAAAGTAAATCTATGTATATATATATATATATATACAAATATTAGTTAAATATATGTAGTGATATATATTTTATTGTATATTTATTTTAATTAAATATATAATAATTATATAATTTTTACTATATATATTAGGTAAAAAGTATTTAATAATATATTTTCACCATATATTTTAAGAATATATATATATATATATATATATACATGTGTATATTCCCTTTGACAGAAAAAAATATTGACCATGAGAACTAGCACAACAGGATTATGAAATGAGCAAAGGAAATTTGAGTATGATACAGTTTGAGGTGATTAGTCTTTCATTATAATTTAACAAGCTATATTTTTAAAATATGCATTGTTTTTGGGTTGTCACTACTACCTCAGCACCACTGCTGACCTAAGAACAGAAAATTTCATAGACCAAAGGAAGTGATGACTAATATACATAATTGGCTTTAGGAAAGCATGAGCCAATAGTTCTTATTTTATGTTTCTTTTGTTTATCAACCAAATATTTGGGACTCATTTGATTAATCCCCAGAACAAGTGTAATTATGATTTTAATTCAGCTGTTTTGGCTTAAGGTCAATTATACCACTACACAGTAGTAAACGATCTATAAATAAAACCCCTAAAAATAGCACTAATAAATGGTAAAACATCTCACCTACCAACATACAAATTTAATTTCCAAAAATATTAAACTTGTAACTTGTAAAGTACATGAAAGACAAATGTAATTGCTTTATATATTATCTCTAGTTTTCACTGTTATGAAATCAATGCAAATTACTGCATGCATATTAATATGCAAACCTAAAAGCAACCATCAATGCTATTGCAGTAGATAGTGATTAACACAGACACCCACGCCTCCTCAATATGCAAAGAATAAGAGTCTGCTGAATGTGCAGCCCAAAAGAGGACATCACTATCAGACCTTTCTTGTCAAGGTTCAGAAAACGTTCTGGAAGTGTGGCAAGCATGATTGTAAGAATCAGAGGAGACAGGTTACCACAAGGAAGCAGCATCTTCTGGACACAGCAGAGAAGTTGTACATAAAAACTCCTCACAGTAATTGTGACAACATTGTACAAGACCTGAAAAAAAGCTGAGGAAGCACAAAATTGCAAAATAGCAGCATGGAACAGGGATTAGATAATAATTAGATATACACCTTTAGTTTAATGTCTGTTTGCAATTGACAGGTGCTAGGAGACAGAGGGAAGGAGGGAGGGAGCGAGAGGGGAGAGAGAGAGAGAGAGAGAGAGAGAGAGAGAGAGAGAGAGAGAGAG
>CAJQZJ010032499.1:745440-787722 GCA_907164525.1 Lophiomys imhausi | reverse complement strand
GAGAGAGAGAGAGAGAGAGAGAGAGAGAGAGAGAGAGAGAGAGAGAGAACAGGGAGGGGTAGAAGACCACGGGTGTGTTGACTACTCCAGAGGAAAACCCACACTCAGTAGGTTATAAGTACACAAAATACTATAGTAAAGTGTAAGGAAAATTTCAGGTATATATTTGTAGTTGGTCTTCCCTGCTGTTTTTAAGCACTATATTTACAGTCCATTGTTTCTGTTGTTTCTGTTATTATTCATCATTATAATCATAATTGCATGGAGAGATCATTCCAACCTGAATATTGCTAAACCCATTCATATTTGATTTGAGACTGCCATAGAAGCAATGGAAATCCTTTCCTTTACATACAGAATTCTACACATGGACTATCACAGTTAGTTGTGATCCTAAGCCAACAGACTTCACAGCCTAATGTTTCGCTTGTTATATTAGCCCACCTAGGCATAATGAAGGAGTGTTTGGATATCACAGGGATTTAGGACTTTTTAAATCAACCAGGAAGGGCAAAATAAATTTTTCATAATTCTAGGCTCTTTCATTTTCCTTTTTCCTTTTCTTTGTCTTTGTTATTATTGAGGCTATAAAAATTTATTTTGTATTATTTTTGAGATATTTATATTAGTAGTGTATATATATAATTTCCACCCCACCATCTACCCCTTCAAACTTCTTTCATGTCTCTGTCACTTTCTCTCAAATTCATGACATCTTTTTCTTTTTTAAAATTTTTATTTTTAATTTATTTTTTTCATGACCTCTTTTTCTACAAATGTTATTGCTATAAACAGGAACACACATACACACTGATACACACATACATACAACCTGGTAAGTTTATTTTGCATGTCCTGTGTGTATATTTGTTTAGGGTGGACCAATTAGATTTGGACAACCTATTAGCGCTCTTGTCCCTTGGGAAGAATGATCCTCCCATCTACTCTTTTTAAAAATGTTTGTTTTTGCTTTAAGTTACATCTCCATTACAGTCCCCTCTCTCCACCCTTCCCAGTCCCACCATCCCACACTCTTCCCCTTCTCCCACTTATCCTACTCCTCCAAAGTGGGGTGCCCCTACATATCAGTTCCTCTTAGTTCAGCAGTCATATGAGGGCTAAGAGCTTCCTCTTGCACTGGTAGCTTATATGGCATCTCCCCTCAGGAAAAGTGTCTCAATGACAGGTAATAGAGTCTATGTTCCTGTTGCATTTGGTCTGTTGGTTGTAGGATAGTTATTCTATACTATAGGGCTAACATCCAGATATAAGTGAGTATATGTAATGTGCATCTTTCTGGGTGTGTGTTAGTTCACTCAGGATGAGCTTTTCAAGTTCCATCCATTTAGGTGCCAATTGCATGATCTCTTTGTTTCTGATAGCTGAATAGTATCACATTGTGTAAATATACCACAGTTTTTGTTTTTTTGTTTTTTAATCTGTTCTTCAGTTGAGGGACATCTGGGTTGTTTGCAGTTTCTAGCTATAAATAAAGCTGCTATGAACAGATGTCCTTGTGGTTTGTTGAGGAATTGTTCAAGCTATACTACAGAGCAATAGTAGTAAAAACAACATGGTACTGGAATAGAAACAGACCAGTTGATCAATGGAATTGAAATGAAGACCCAGAAATAAACCCATACAGCAATGGTCACCTAATTTTTGACAAAAAGCCAAAACTGTACAGTGGAAAATAACAGCATCTTCAACAAATGGTGCTGGTCTACCTGGATGTCAACATGTGAAAGAATGCAAATTGACCCATCTTATCTCCTTGCACAAAACTTAAGTCCAAGCGGATCAAAGGCCTTAACATAAAGCTCAATACACCAAATTTAATAGAAAATAAGGTGGGGAAAAGTCTCAAACTCATCGGCACTGGTGACAACTTCCCATCTGCCCTTTTTAAGGAGCTACCAGTCCCCTATAGCTCACATAGAAATGGTTTCACTATGTTATCCACTTTGGTCTCTCCTGTTTCAAACTGTTCTGAGACCATGGCTGCTGGCATTATGGGTTTGTGGGTATTTAACTCCCTCTCCAATATCTCATGGAGTATTAATGTAATGCTTATTTTTTTCCAAAGAAAAATTATCTCCAGAAGATAAATAACTCCATAAGAATGAAAAAAATAATAGAAGTTTTATTTTGTGTTAAAAACATAATTATTTGACAAGTGGCCACAGGTACTAAGGATACTAACATTGGACATTGTGGTTATTTTGGGGACACACCAGCATAAAAAGAATACTTAGGATAACCTAAGTAACTATTTATTTATAATGGAGAGTAGTTTTATATTTTTAATGAAATGAAGACAGCCAATTCATGACTTTTATCAATTTCTTACAATTGTTAGAGTAACAAATATCAATGATACTTGACAAGATGAAATCTATAATTACAATATTTGTCATAGTATAAGAGAAGAATAAATAATAATGTAATTAGATATGATAATAGATTATTTTATTCTTTATGATTCCCAAATTGGTAATATTGTCTCAGTTCCAAAGTGAAAATAAGAGAAATGCTAAACTAAAACTGAAAGTAGAGATATGCAACTGGGGGAGAGTTGCATAAGTTCCACAAGCCAAAAAGCTATTTGGAGCTGTGTTTCCCACCCAGGATGCACATGGCATCTAGTCACTTATAATTGGATTTTAACCATATAGTACAAGATATCTATCCTACAACCAACAGACTGAAAGGAACAGGAACATAGACTTTGTTACTGTTAGTGGGATACTTTGCCCTATTGGAACTGTCATGTAGGCCCCCAGTGCAAAGGGAAGCTCTTAGCCCTCATATGGCTGCTGAATTGAAGGGGGCTGATATGTAGGGCACTCCACAGAGGAGTAGGGTGGGAGAAGGAAGAATGGATGGGAGGGTGAAAGGGTAGACCCAGGAGGGGTGGGTAGAGGGGACTGTGATGGAGATGTAAATTGAAGTAATAAATAAACATAAAAAAAAAAAAAATAAGTCATATGAGACATCTTATGTCTAGAAAACTCAGAATTCTGTAAGATATCACCATAATTATTTCTGTATTATATACAAATATTTATTCTATAAGATTCTTTATCAGTATAAATGATTGCTCAGAAAGGCTGTGTTGTAAATCCTCAAAGAGAATTCCATTTATGTGTGTTCTCTTTGTTGAAGCCTGCTATTACTATTGGGCATTTGCTGAGTTAAGCTTCACTAGATGTTTTATTAGTTTTCTGAAGAGCTTTATTTATCCATTTCAGATGGCCATGCCTGGCGATCCAATCACCAGCTTTTAGAAAATAAAATTCAATATTTGTTCCTAAGTATGTTAATGATTCTCTAATTTCATAGTGAATAGAAAGCTGGTGATGCTTCAAAAGTCACTTTATCTCATTTTGAAATATGAGCTTCAGTAAACTAGTTCCTTTGTTTCCCAAATGGGAGAAAAAAATTAGAAATCTAAGTGGCTTAAAAATACCTGGCCTTAAATTACTAGAATCATTCAAGTATCAACAAATGCTCTTGATCCTCTGTGACCTAATTATATGTGCTTCCTTCCAGACATTGCAGCTCTCTAGCACAGGAGTGAGTCCCAAGAATGTAAGGCTCCCAGGTCAGCAGGACCGAGCTGTATTGACCTATATTGTCCACAATCCCAGCATGCCTTGGGCCATGGAATTCTGATGACACAGTACAGGCCACTTATGTAAATATGTTAGAAAGCTTGTTAAACATTATGAACAAATAACTATACTTCCTTCCTAGTCTCTTGCTTTTCGTAACACAGTGTCTGTTTTCTCATGTGAGTAGCCAAAGTATACAGAACACTGTGGCTGTCTTGACTTCTGGGAAAGTGCCTTTATCTAGTCGCTTAAGGTTTAATTATCGCCAGGTGTGTTAACTGGCCAGTAGAGATGCTGAAAAGAAAGATACTAGAAAGAAGGCAGAGTAAACACCAACCTAAAGGCGTCATTTACTTTTCATTTCTCTTACATGTTTTTGAAGGAATCTACATGGCGTTTTAAAATAAACTCATTTCCCTTGGTTCCACTTGGAGGGAAAAGTAGGTGATTTGATAAAACACATCATATTCATCCAGGGACCTCAATAATCTCAAGCAGACGTAAGTCACTGTTGATTTAGAACCAGTCCCATGTAGTTTTGAAAAGCTTTCCAGTTAATCTGGAGGTTCTGATGAACAATTGATTAATGAAAAGGCCAGCATAACATTCCATGTGAGGACAAATAGAATGCCAGTTGTGTATTCCCATAGTAGGTAAGTCAGAGCTCTTCTCTAGCTCAGCAAGTCAATAACTTGCTGAATTTTTTTGAGTCTTCTTTTTATCATATATAAAGTAGATAATAATATCCTTGGGGGATATTTTTCAACAATTAAGTGAAACATGTATAAAGCACCAAAAATTGCATTTGGCTTTGAGATCTGCTTACAGAGATTGTTCCCACACATTCTCACTTGCTAATTAGAAAAAGAAGCAGAAATTTATTATAAACATGTCTACCATATTAAAATAGATCCTCTAGTATTCCTAAACTTTTAAAATCTTTTACTTAGGATTTGCTTTCTTAATAGCAATTTTCAAAGTATGTTCTTTATTGGTCTGTTATAGACTTAAAATGTGATCTTACTTTTTTTGGGAAAAAAAAAAAGGAAACCAGATTGGAAAAAAAAATCATGGACAGGAGAGTGCTAACAAAAATAACAAGCTTATGGCAACGTTCTCTTTTGAGAAAAAAGTAATGTTTGACTTTTGTGGATCAGTAAAATACACACACACACATGCATATACATATACAAAGATATATGCATATATGCATATACCTTTATGTATATATAGAGACGTATATATATATATATCTTTATATATACATATATGCATATCTATGTATATATACCTTTCATATATATATATGAAACAATTATACATCAGATCTAAAAGAAGAGAGTATACAAACTCCTTTTTGCTTTTGTACTAAAGTTGGATTTAGAAATTATGATTTGTGTTATTCTTTACAACAGTCTTCATAATTTCACAATTGCTATAACTCAAAAATCCACACAAAGTGAAAGCAAGCGTCTCCAAGGGAATTCTGATTGTGGGACTAAATTTTGTAACAGATATATAAGAGTTTAGGAACAGAATACACATGTGCTAATGGGCATGTGGTCATACACCATCTGAAAAATGAGTTCTGGCAAAATGAAAGATGAGAAAAGTTATATGTTTCAGAGATACCTGTCTTTGAGTTGAAAATCTAATGGAGGGAAATCTGCCACCATCTTGCTCATAATAGGATGTGGTAAGGAGGTATTCATCTGTAAGATAGTTTACCCAGTTGAGTACATGTACTTCCTTCCAGTTCTGTTCGGTTCATCAAGTTCAGAGGCAGTTTGTCCAAGAAGAGCTATTCAGTCCAAACCTGAGAGAAGCCAGATTGAATCAGTTAGCTTGGAGAGGAGTTTGACCTGGAATAGCTGAGTTAAACCAGCTAGTCAGAATTTAGAAACAACTAGAAACAGTGAGCTTATTCAGCAGTAAGTCCTGGAGGATAAAAATATTCTAGGCCTAGGTTAGCAGACCGAGTCTGGAAGCTAAAGCCTTTAAGGTCCAGGTTTGTGGATTAGATTATACAGAGGTAGAAGATTCCAGGCCAAGGCCCAGGGGTAGTTAGATAGAAATGCTCTGGGCTCAGCCCAAGCCATGTATTGCTAATGATTGGGTATGCCTTTCATCATCCTCTCATCTGAGGAAATAAAAGTGACATTACACACTATATTGCCAAGATAGAGGTTGATGGGAAGGAAACAGGCATAGTGAGGACCAGCCACAGGCATGAGCAAAGTTCACTGTTCCTGGGGTTTACCAATTTATTTTTGAGTAAATGTCCCTCAGTTTGCATTTTTTCTCAATTTCTAGTTTGTTTAATGATTTCTAGGGAGTGAATTTTATTTTTGTTTTCCTATTCTTATAGTTTGAAATTGTCCTTGTCAGTCAGTATTTTCTGCATATAATTTTCTTGCCTGAAAGTCACAAAGAATTACATGCCTGCCATGATTAGTCAGCACTGGTAATAAAATAATGAAGGGGAAATCACAGAACTACTCCACTAGAAACCCAACCATCAAATTCTTTATTAAAAGGTTTTATTTATGTCTTCGGCTGGAAGGATATCACATAAATCTCTAGGCTGGTTGTTTGTCTATGTTTCCATTTGACTCCAAACAATGTGTGTGGGCAAAATCCATTCCATTTTTATCTCTAGATCAAAATTTTCTTGTATATAAAGCGAAGGTATAAGCCTAGAATTTTTAAAAAGGCTTTTTTCATCATAGAAATTTCTATACTCCCATGAGAAAACAGGTAGGTTGTTTGCTTTTACAGCAAATATCTGGCAGGCCTACCATAGCACAATTTGTGTGGGAATTTTCCCTAGTCTAGAAAGGCAAAGAGTGGGAGGTAAATTTCTATTGCTGTATTCAAGTACTAATCTTGTAATCAGGGTTTAATTTGAGACATATTTTGGTTTTACATAGCTGTTCTTAGATGGGCAGTTATGGAAAGGTTTACCTGCTGGAAATTTTCCAGGGAAGACATTAGAAAAGGAGTGTGCAGGAATGTACAAGAAGTATATGTGCACGGAAGGGAATTGCTCGTGGTCAGGCTAATGCTTCCTTTAGATGTGTGCTTTAGGAAACTCCTTACTGGATGTTAACAAAGTTTGAACATTAATAAGTTAAAGTATTCTCCTTCAATTTTTTTAATCTAAAATAATTTACATTTTTTTAATTAAGGATACTAAATATAATCTCATATGTCGGGTAAAAGGACAAATGTTCCCTGTATTTTAAGCTTAAAAGAATTCAAATTGAATGATTTATTATAAAAAATTAAAACCAGTTATTTATTTTAAGTAACTGTAAACAATTATCTAATGCATGTATACAATATAAAGTTATTATCAACAAATATTGCATGCATATTTACTATATTAAGTATGTATATAAATACATACATCAATGAATTTATAAAAAATGTACTTTGAATAGTCAACCATGGAAAAGTTAATGATTAGTAAGATTAATCTCAAAAAGTAGGAATAATGAAGAATAAATAGCAGGTACGAGAACAAAATTTTAAAACTACCGAAATACAATTTTGAAAAAAAAAAAAAAAAAAGAGTAATCATGTGGCTTTGTTCATATGCAATAAAGCATACAATACATGTAGAATCAACACAAAACAATAGATGGGAGCAATATATTACCCTTGTTAGATACTGAAGGAACTAGCTATTCATTGGGCTCCTAACATGTTTATAATAAATAACTTGCTACATATCACTGATAAGAAGGAAAAATGTGTCAGTTAAAAATTCATATTTTACAATTTAAATTATGCTTTTAGTTAGTTTTGTTTTCATTAGGATGGGGTAAGATTTTCTGTCACTTGCCTTTAATATGTGTTCTGATTACATACAAGTATATTATGATGTGACTCTGACTTGGTCAATCTAAAGGAGGTTTGAGATCCAGTATCTTCAGCAAGCTCCCAGATAGCACCAAGGAACTCATTAAGTAACCTATAATTTCATTTGTAAATGGTGACAATTATCCTTAGCGTTCTAAAAAAAAAAACCTTAAGAAGAGTCGCTTTAGAACCAAAGTGTAAGATTATTGACTGTCATATTTTTAGAAAATTTCATCTTTTATACCTTAGTTTTGCAATTTTAATGTATATGTGTTTGTAATTGTGTCCCTGTGTGCCTCTTTTGTGTCGGTGTCCATGGAGGCTACAAAACAGCATTGGATCAATTGGAGCTAGAGTGATAGGAGATTGGGAATCACCTCTCATTGATAATGGGAAACAAAGACTCATATGGAAGAATAGCAAACACTCTTAACCACTACACCATCCCCTATACTTTATTTTTTACAAACTAGTGTTTTGAGATGAGTAAATAAGAAATACATTATACCCCTTTATTTTATATATTTTAAAATATTTGTACATTTCTATCTACATTTTCCAAGCTGAAAAGTGTATTAATTACTCTATATAACTTAGTTTTTATTACACACACAACTAAACCATTTGTTTTATATTGTTTGTCTCTAAGGAGGTTGAAATCCCATGAAACACTAAGGTTTGCTTTGCCAAAGTGGGCATGGAGAATCTGAAGAAAAGAAATGTGGGAAGGAAGAATGAATATGACAAGTTCAAAGAAAGTAATTTTGTTCCAAAAATAAATAAGTCTGGTCTACTAAGTATTTAAGGAAATTTTATTTTTTCCTATGTGAAATTTAAGACATTGGAAAGCTCTACAAATATTGTGGATACCCTTTAATGTTTTCCACACATGTTAAGTCTTCTAGCTTTGTTGCATGCTACCTTCTTACTGTTGCTTGGGCAGTCTTCTATCACTTTCTCTGTAATCATTTTAATACAGTTCTGAATTCAATGATTCTTGGCTTTGCTTCCAATCCATATACCTCACCCCCTTCTCCTTTTGCAATCTCTTTTGTTAGTTTGTGAAATTGCCTCCAGTCTTCCAAATGCTAAATAGTACCAGCAGAGCATGTAAGAGTGGATTCTCCTCTCAGATTTCACCTTGGTATCAAATATTAACAAAGCAGTGACTCTAGGATATGGAATATCAGCACTTCATCAGAGTTCATATCTCTCTGGGGATTGATAATCACTTCAAAATTGATAATAATTGCAAATCAGTAAAGATGTTACTCTTAAACAAGTTGATTATGAACAACAGGAAGTCAAGGGCAGCTTCCCTAACAAATGATTTGATTTGGCTTGCCTCCTAGTCAAGCAAAAGTCAGAGAAATTGTAGGAAGGTCTTCCCTCCCTGTACTTGGCTGATTAAAAAGTTGACTCTGTGGGTTTCCTAGACTTTCAGAAAAAAGGAAATTTCAGAAAGTCGTAAAATTGCAAATCTTAAACTAGAATCAGGTAAGGGGTGCTGCAAGGCACAAGGCCTCCTTGGGGAAAAATAAAACAAAGAAGCATCTCTTAGAAAATAAATGTGTTTTTAGAACTTTTAGTACAGAGATTCTAATATTAAGCTTTCAACAGTGTCTCATTAATTCAGATGCATGACATTACAATGCGGTGGTTTAATAGCCTAGAAGAAGGACAAATATGGGAAATGCTTAACTGGAGGAGGGAAAACATAGGTCAGAAAGAAAGAAGACTGCAATATCAGATAAAGAATCATCACTTTGGGGAAAGAGACATTTTTTTTTCTTTTCATTATTTGTATTGAATGAATACATGAAGGCATGAGAATGTGTGGTTCTGTAAAAATAATCTTGCTTTAATAAAATCTTAACAAATATCACCCAGGAGGTGTACATATAGAGATAAATTACAGTTTATCACTTAAAATATGTAAAATATATCATTTCAAATGTCACAAAAAAGTCAAAGTTTCTGAATAAGTGTTAACAGTTTATACAACTGCTCATATACTGCAAAGGGGCATGAGAAAACAATGACAGCAGCAATAACAACAAAAAACTTGTATTTTTACTGAAAGCACTTTATTTTCATCCTCTGAGATAAATGTCCATATCCACTAATCTGAAAAAATTCAGGGATCAACAACTGGATTAATTCAAGTTGCTGTAGGGTCAATGGAGTGACAGTAACCAGGATGGTAATTGACAAATATGAAGGCTTGCACTAAACAGTCTGTACTGCGGGGGTTCTGCACTGCTCCTGCTGTGTGAAAACAAGCACAATGGTGAAATGGGCAATAAAATTCCCAAACCTTGGTGGGCATGTTTCACGTAATCCCTTCCTTGAAATGCTAGCAGGAAAATGACTATGAAAAAGTTTATGCCTATAATTTATGGACATGCTTTATGATAAAAATGAAGGAATTTTTTCCAGTGCAGTTATGTTGTCATTTTGATTTCACTAGTGTTCAGTTAAATAAAGGTAGCCATATATAGAATGAGCCTGAACTAATTAGGTGAATCCCTCAAAAACTATTTGGCTTTTCCTCAATTTGAAGTAATCTTGAATCTCGAGAGAAATATCCCCCTGGCTTTGAAGGAAAAAACAGATAAAATGTGAAAATCAGTGGAGGTGATCATCTGTGAGTAACAGCTGAGATATGAAAGAGACAAATGACCAATAGTAACAACTCAAATAGAATGTCTGCCTCATAATTCTAAGGAATTAAATCCCATCAATAATGGAGCGAATTCCAAAAGCCCAGGATTTCAAATGGACTTCTCCCTTTCATGTTTATGATCGTTATTGTTGGCCACTTGATGTAATGTAGAATCATTAAGTATTCTAGTTACTCTATGTCAGTTTGACACAACCAGAGTCACTGGGAAGAGAGAATATCCATAGAGGAGCTTCCTCCATCTGAGAGGCACGTGGTGATAGAGCATGTCTGTAATCCTAGAACTTGAGAGGTACAGGCAGCAGGATACCTGTGGCCCACTGGCTAACTAATCTTGCCAGGTCAGTAAGCTCTATATTAAATGTGACACTTTGTCTTATAAAATAAGTTGGAGAACATTGCAGGAAGACACTCCACATGTACCTCTGGCCTCCACACGAATGTGCACACATGCTCATGCACTGAGTTGAACATGTGTACATTAACACATGTTCAACTACACACAAGTAAAATCTGAGATGGTCAAATGGTTTTAGTCAGCGAATCATTGTGACTTCATTTTGTTTGATATTGTTTACAGGAAAAAAAATAAGTCCAGAAATAGCAACAATGTAGGTGTCATCCTGTCCTTGCATCCAGAGGCCAGTTCCTTAGGAATCAATCACCTTTGAATCAATGATCCAAGGATACCTTCTAAGATGCTTTCTTTTTAGGTTATTCAACAAAATCTAATTTAGTGGCAATGAAGCCTTTTCCTAAGTACAAGAAACACTCTCCTTCTGTCAGAGAAGTTACAGATGGTGCCATTATCAAGATCTATTTTAGTTGCACCAGCCAAACAGTGGGTATTCGGCAGACTGAGTAGGCATTTCTTAAATGAATGGTGGCCTTTAAATCCCTTGATGTCCAACATAGCTTTAGTTAAGCAAAAATGATATTGTGTGTGGCCAATTCACTGTGTCGTTCCTGGCCATAGAAATAATGAAAAGGAAGTTTAATATGAATTAGTAAAAAGCTAAAATTATAAGCTGCTTTTATAAATTTGATTTCTTACAAAACATTTGAACATTTCATACACATATAATTTTACATTATTTTCACATATCAGTCTTTCCCCTCCAACTCCTATAGTGTCCCCTTTCATTCTCTCTCAGATTAATGACTTCTTCTGTAACTACTATTGATACACATACAAGCATACCTACACACACACACACACACACACACACACACACACACACAGTATGCACAACATACGGACCCCATTTAGTGTTGTTCATAAACAAGTGTTCAGGGATAATGAAATCCTCAATTCTGGAGGGGAGTCTGCTACTGCCATTTCCCCAAAACAATATAATTTCTAATTGTTTTAAATAATTATCATTATACTTACAGCTGAGTGTACCTTTGTTCCTCCTCAAAGACAATTTTCTTTGCAGTAGATGGTAGTTACCACATATATTCATGACAAGTCAAAATACAGAAAATCCACGATGTAAGATTCCAAGCCCAAGTTTGTATATCTGCAACACAATTCCTACATCTAAAGCTTTGAGAACACTGAGGAATAGGGGATGGGGAGATTGTAAGAGCTAGAGGACCAGGAAGCATGCTGCAAGATAGTGTTTTCTAGATGACAGGGAAGTTGAACCCATGATATCTCAATAATATGGTTTTCTAAACAACTCTGCATAACAAAAAGCTAATTGTCATATAAATATAGATAGAGGAATTTTCACAGAATACATTTAAATGAGAAAATATCAGAATTAACCCCCTTGAAAATATACACAGGCAAGAGATGAAGATATTTCCTGTAACATATAAACTACAAAACGTTTTAATATACACTACATTTGATTAAACTTACTTCAAATCTGAGAAACTTTGCATTAGTACATACCCAGCTAGCAATCTAAACAATGATGTAATTTAGTATCTACGAAAAAGATTAATGAAGGTTTACTATGAACAAAACTAGCTGAGCTTCATAGAAAAATATTATTTAATCCCCTTGGTGAATTTACATTTTACAGAATGAGCAGATATGTCAAAAATTTAATTAAGAAAATAAAAGAGATACAGTCTTGAGAACCACAGAGGTAGAAGTATGGTTTTCAAAGACGGATAGGAAATCTTTCCAGTTTCCTTAGGTTAAGGTAGTATTTGGTCTTTATTAAGTATGGATAATGATTTTCGAGTGGCAGTAAATACAAGTTGCAGCACTGTTGGGTTTTGGGGGGGGAGAAGTACAGGTCAAGCAAAAGGAGATAAGTTGAATTTTCATTTATGTATCAGGTTTAGTAACTTCTCAGTGAACTGTGCAGTAGAGATAGAAGAAACTTTAATTCCACTCTGAAAGGGTTCCAAGGGATAAAGAATATGCTTGGTTAATGTGTGATCTATGGTAGGTGACAGAAGTAGGGGTAGGAGGCATGGGGGACTTATGCTACAGGACAGGGGTCCAGCATTTTCTGAGTGGGGAGTGGGGTGTAGGGTGTAAGGGGTTCGGAAATGCAGACTCTTAAGGGGCATGCAGATCAGCCTTGCCCCTGGCAGCACATTGTCCTGGATAACAATTGATAAAGCATTCTTGAAAGCCCGGGAAATTCATAAGAGCTCATGGTTTGGCATTGCTTGGAGACTAGAAGGAGCTGAGGTGAAATGGGGGGAGCCCAGTTGAAGCCATAGCTCCAGTTCCCTGAGAGATGTGTAGCAAAGTTTTGCTGAGGGGCCTGGCTACAAAGATGCCTAAACTGCAAGAGGTGGGAGGCATCAAAGAGTGCGAGAAAGGGCCAGACCTTGGGAAAGACTGGGAGAACCTTGCCCTATTTAAGCCCTAGAGGTAAGGGAGCCCCACCGAGAGAGAGGAGCCAGTGTGGGAGACACAGAAGTGCAAAGCAATGCAAGACATCTGCCAGCCCCTAAGCTGCACCAGCCCTGAACCAATAAGAATCTGCAGTCAGAAGCCTCGCAAGTGAAAGAGCCCCTGTGAGGGAGAAAGAGATGGCTGAGCTATGTGAGGAGGAACCAGTGCACTAGAGAGATGCCTGATCAGGAAGAGAGACATAGATGTGAAGACATATGCCAGCTGTTTGCACTTTCATGCTGACAGAAAAAGCCTTACACTTAAGCTGAAATAGGACTGCCATGACTATGCCAGAGCCAGACTTCTGAATGTTGTTTGATGGGTGCCAGCAGATAGAAGGCTGACCAAGTTGGCCAAAAAAAAGATCCATGGCCTTAATATCCTATCAAAAGAGTTATGGTAGGATTGTTTAAGTATTGTTAGGTATTAGGTGTTTATAGGTGACAATTTATAGGCGTTTATTAGGTATTAATAAATACAGTTACCCTTTAGAGGGACACTTTGCCCTAGTGGAACTACCATGTAGGCCCCCAGTGCAAGAGGAAGCTTCATCATATGACTGATGAACTGAGAGGGGCTGAGATGTGGGGCACCACATACCAGAGGAGCAGGATAGGTGGGAATTGGGGTATAGGGTGGGAGGGTGGGACTGAGAAAGATGGAGGGAAGTGGCTGTGATGGAGATGTAACTTGGAGTTATAAATAAACATAATAAAAATATATAGTTTGAGTGTGGGGTTTGGTTAATCTGAGACTTGTAAATAATGGCAGAGTTATCCTGCCTTGAACCTTCCTGAGTAGAAAGATGTTTCCCTCTCCTGTCCCCAGTCCTCTCTGATCATGAGCTTTGTTACACAAAGGATTTGACTTTTCTGACAGCTACAAAATTTGTTAAACAAAGAAAAATTATATCATAAACACTGTGTTATGAAGAGAAAATGATACTATGAAAAAAATTGGGATATCATGTTGCTTCTACTTAGTGTCATGAAATAAAAGTTAATTTTACAGAACTCTAACATAACATAAAAATTACCAAGAATCATCATTGGTACCATTCTATCTTACATATCTCATGTATGTATCTGTATATCTCGAAAGAACCATAGGAATTTAAAGGAAATTGCAAATTGTGAGTGAAGTTTCATGTAATTGAAACTAAAATGAATCTCTCTAGGCAGTCCTCGAAATGGGACTATAACAATTATATTGAGCAGTTTGCAAACCCCTAGTTCTAAAGAAATGAAACATTTTACTATCAAGCATAAAAACTTAAAACATTATTCAATCACAATCACAATAGAGGTTCAGTCTGTACCAGATCCTAGGAACATATAAATTAATCTCCACGACAAGGTCAGATACTTTATTGATACACATGGTGTGTGAAAGGAGTAGCGTACTCTAGAAACATGTGCATCTGTCCTTCACCTCAATGCAAGAAAAAAACACAAAGCAGGTTTGCAGACGGACCTCAAAAGTTATTCATTAGGGAAGACCATCAGGTATGGAGTTCTAAGTTGCTAATATTCGCGATGTTATATTTAAGATTTGTCTAGCCAGGGTTTCTATTGCTGCGATGAAACATATGACTTAAGCAAAATGGGGAAGACAGGGCTTACATTGTTTATTCTTCATTCTTCCATATCACAGTTTGCAATTGAATGCTATCAGGGCAGGAACTCAAATAGGGTAGGAACCTGGAGGGAGGAACTGATGCAGAGGACCTGGAGGAGTGCTGCTTACTGGCTTGTTCACCTTGGTTTCTTTTTTTTTTTTTTCCTTTATTTTTTATTTCTTCAAGTTACATCTCAATCGCAGTCCCCTCCCTATTCCCCCCTCCAGTCCCACCCTCCCACCCTCAACCCCCCATCCTCTTCCCTTTTTTTTAAGTTTAAGGTATATCTTATTTCCCCCTACAGTTTCCCCTTTCAGTCCAACAAATGGCTCTTTCTCTTATAATAATAAATACAATACAAAACAACGGCAATTAGGCCACAGTTATGAGGGTTATATGGCTTATCGTACATTCCCAATATCCAGTCCATATGTATTTGGTACCTGACTTTAACATTCTACTATCTGACCATCTCCATGAGTTTAAAGTTCTATATCTGACTCAACATTTATACTAACTTGCAACACAATTTTAAAAGTATCCTCTTAGATCTATAACACTCTCTTGACTCCTAAACAACTCGAAATTTAATTATGAGACTCTAGCTGTCTGTTCTTCAACCACCTCAGAGACCTGAGAGGGATAAATATATCTGATTTTATAGGAAGTACAGGACCTGCAGCTTCCAAAACTAAGAAATGACATACCAGTGGCTGCCTGGACAGTTCCCATTTTCTCTCCATACATTACAGCATCGATCTTCAGTTTCTTATAGCACTCTGGACAAACAGCCCAGGGGTGGCACCACTCACAATGTACTGGGATCCTCCATACTAATCACCAATTAAGAAAAAGCCCCACACGCTTGCCTCCAGCATGATTTTAAGAAGGCAATTTCACAACTGGTGTTTCCTTCTCTCAGACGACTATAGCTTGTTTCAAGTTGACATAAAACTAGTCATCACAAAGTTATAGTATCTCATATTACTTATATAAGTATAATTTCGATATAAGTGAAAATGCAAGTAAGGTTACTGACTTCTGTCGGGGTTAATGAATGTAAATATAATTTATTTATGCTCTTTTGAAAACTTCAATAATTATACTTACCCATTAATTATATTTTTGTGTTTGAATAAATTTAATATCACATTCCCTTTTTTAAAAGTTTTTTTGTGTATTTTATCATGCATGTGTGTTTGTAGGGAGCTTGCATTCCATGACATGTGTGTGGAGTTCAAACAGTGACTTTTGAGGCTGACTACTCTCCTTCTATCATGCCAGGCTGCCTGGAATAGAACTCAAGCCAACATACTTAGGCAGCAAGTACGTTTACTAGCAGTCTCATCTTGATGGCACTTTTCTATAGAACCATTGTACTACCTACTGCTTCAATCCTCATAATGTTTGACTTTATTGAACCCTCAAATACACTTATTGTATTCTCTATGTATTCATATTTTATTAAAGGCATTTTTTAAAAAGGGTAAAACAGAAAGAGCAAACAAAATAATCATATGACCCATGATGTAAAGTCATCATACATGACATGTAATATTGTATATCTACCAACTGCCTTCAATTTTTAAAAGAGGATTTATCTGGACATATTTATAAATAATTTGGTTCTCCCCAGAAGTCTGCAAAGATATAACTTCATTGTAATCTGACTTTCCATATTACAGAAGGTTTGGGTCATTCTAACCTTTTCCCCTTTGTACGTCTCGACTTTTGAATCCAGAGACTTGAATAATATATTTATCTCAATACTTGAGTCACATAAGCATTCATTCTGTGCACTGGGAATGTTATAAAAACAAAACAGAACAAAAACAATTGCTGCTTTGAAAGTGCAGTATGTATTTTTTCCTTGATATCCAAAAATATACTTTTGCTGTGCTAGATTCTGAAATTCAGTAGTTGAAATATAGGATGCTGTGAAGTTGAACCTGCCAGATCATTGTTTGCTGTTATGTCAACACAATGTGTTTTCACCAAACATTTTCAATTTCTAATCTTGTAACAAGTTTTTGTTTTTATTTTTTATCTATTTATGCATAATGCTTCTGCTCTATATTCTGCTTATAGAACACCTCAAGGGACTAAGTTGCTTGAATGGCAAAATCTAATTTCCTCATAACTCTAGACCCCAGACAGTGTAAACTCCAACCCAGCCTACCTGGTTGCTGGTGAAGAGGGACATCTGTTCTCTCCCTTTGTCTTTACATGATAAAAGAAAGAACATTGACGTTATCTCCCCTGTGTAATATTGACTCCATTGCCATTGGCCCAACTCAATTTCTCACCAAATCTGAACTATCAGAAGTCTTGCCTCAAACACTAGCATATAGTAGGTTACGGTTTTGAGACCTAAGTTCTGAGACAATATGAAAATCCAAATGATACTGAGTATATTAAGCTACATATCGATATACACCTAATAGATGTAATATACCTATAACAAATATACTATATTCTTTCAAAAATAAGTGTGAACTGTCGTTACATTGCTTTTATATATGACCTTTAAAAATGTTCTTGCTAATTGTCCTCTCTCCTTTCATCTTTCATAGTTGAGTACCTTAAGATTTTCTTTCATGTTATTTATTTTTGACTGAATTAATTATTTAGTTTCATTATGATCATTTCTATTTTAGAATTTTTTGTGTATTCATTTTTTTAATAATTTATTTTTTATTTCTTCAAGTTACATCTCAATCACAATCCCCTCCCTACTCCCCCCTCCAGTCCCACCCTTCCACTGTCCTCCCCCTCACCCCCCCCCCCTCGTGCCCTCATTTTCTTAATATTTTTTTTTTTTTTTTTTTTTTTTTAGTTTAAGGTATTTCTTTTTTCTCCCCAACAGCTCTACCTTTCAGTCCAAATAATGGTTCTTTTTCTTATAACTATAAATACAATACAAAACAACAGAAATAAATAGGTCACAATTATAAGAGTTATATGGCTTAGCATACATTCCCAATGTCCAGTCCATATGTATTTGGCACCTGACTTTAACATTCTACTATCTAACCATCTCCATGTGTTTAAAGTTCTATATCTAACTCAGCTTTCATACTAACTTGCCTCATAATTTTAAAAATATCTTGTCAGGAGCAAATTTGTTTTTTTTGATAATATATAAAGTATTACCTTTCAATCCGGATTAAAGAAGAAATTATTTTGATATTTTGGAGCTAAACAAACCTTTAGTGTATATATTTTGAGATCTCAAAGGACAATTTGTTTGAATTGCAGCCTGCCTTTTGTAAGTAGCTTTTAAACTTAAATCTTTCCAAATCCTATGTGCCTGTCTCTGCATTCTAAATTTTGGGATCAAAGACATGTGGTTTCCAACTGATGGGATTAAAGATGTGCTCCTCCACCCCTGGATCAAAGTTTTTCTGTGTTTAGAGTTTGTTTTGTATCAGGTGGCCTTGAGCTCTGAGATCTGCCTGTTTCTGTTTCTAGTGTGTTGGGATTGAGGGTGTATTCTTCCCCAATGATGTGACTAAGGGTGTGCACCATCACCACCCTGTTTCTTGTAACTCTAGAATTTATAAGACAACTAACTCTATAGTGATCCTCCTGTCTCTACTGGAGGTAAAGGCATGGGCTAACACCATGCATTATTTTACCTTAGCTCTAAGTTTTTTCAACTCTTGGAGGTTTGTAAAACCAGGTTGAACAGCTGTCACCTTTAATTTATTTACAGTGTTTTAAACCTGTTACCTGCTTTTTAATGCCAAACCCTGGAAATAGCCTATACCTCTAAAAAAAAAACCAAAAAACAAAAAAAAAAAAAAAACTTTTAAGCTGCTATCAAGTTTGTGTAATCTCTGTAGCCACCTGCAGTCTAACATTCTAATCTGAAATTAAGGCCATTTTCTTTTCATGCCAGTAAGGTAAATTATAGTTTGAAAATTTTATATTTTCCATTCTTATTTGGGCCCCAAACAGGTTTACTACGTCCCAAATCAGCAGGAAGTCATTTTAAGAGAACAACGTCCCATCCCCAGAAGGTGGGGAGGGTGTTCTCCCCCTTTGGTTATTTGATAGATAATAGAAAATTTTGTTATTTAGGGGAAAAGACTACAAGCTGTTAAATGGTCTTGTTAAATGGGTTTTGGAGGTTAGACCCAGGGACTTCTCTCTTTTGCTTTTCTGTATCCTCCTTTCTCTCCTATATAGGAGTGAACAGACTTGAGAAAAATGGGACATAGATATAGTATAGGAAAGAACAAGAAAAAAGGACAGATTATTGAATATAGCTTTATACCTTTGTATACTGATACAAAATTAATATTATATTTGGCTAAATTGGTATTGATCATTGTATATTAATGCAAATTTAAGATTGTATAGGGCTACATCGGTATTGATCTTTGTATATTGGTACAAAATTAAGATTATATTTGGCCACAATGGTATTGACCCTAGTATATTAATGTAAAATTAAGATTGTATTGGGCTACATCGGTACTGATCTTTGTATATTGATACAAAATTAAGATTATATTTGGCCACAAAAAAAAAATCTTGTCAGATCCAGAACACCCTCTTGATTCCTAAACAACTCAAAATTTAACTATGAGACTCTAGCTATCTATTCTTCAACCACCTCAGAGACCTGAGAGGGATAAATATATCTGATTATATAGGAAGTGCAGGGCCTGCAGCTTCCAAAACTAAAGAATGACATACCAGTGGCTGCCTGGACAGTTCCCATTTTCTCTCCATACATGACAGCATCAATCTTCAGCCATTTGGCCCCATTTCTCTGACAGACATTGATTGTAGAGCAGGAATTATGTTCCCTTACCACTGCCCTTCTAAATTTTCATTGTTCCATTTCCTGCACAAATTTTCTAAAAATATGTCATATGTTCAATTATCAATAAATTATTATAATCATTTTACTCAGAGTTATTTTCTTCAAAATTTGTTTCTGTTCTTTTTGGTGTGTTTTGAGTCAGACTAAACTTGCAACATTATGAATTCCTTTAGTTTCTCTTCTGAAACTAAGCAGCTGAATTACATACACTATATAGTGTGACATAACTTCCATAATTCTTGTTTGTTTGAAATCTTTGATTATTTGTCTCTGTCTGTTTCTCTCTCTCTCTCTCTCTCTCTCTCTCTCTGTGTGTGTGTGTGTGTGTGTGTGTGTGTGTGTGTGTGTGTGCAGTTCTGTTATGCTTAGCACTAAGGTGGGAATCATAGGACAAGCTCAGATGTAAGAGTATGTCCTAGCCTTCCAACTTATTTGAGACAGAATTTTTCCATTATTATTTTGCTACTGTGTATGCCATGCTATCTGGTTCAAGATTTTTCAGAGATTGTCTTGTCTCTGTCTACACTCTCCCTATAGGAGGAGTAGGATAGCATATGCATAGTTCCACACTTGGCTTCATATGATTTCTGAGAATTGAAACTCAGGTCCTCATTGATGGTAACACTAGGCCATATTGCTGAACCCTCTAGAAGAACAAATTATTCTTGAACAATTTTGTTGTGACACCTTCTCTAGTTAATCTGTTGGATCTATATGTGTGTCACTAACGCTTACAAGTTTTGACATAATATTTTCCTTTAGTATGTGGGTGATGGTGAAATTATGATTGTTTTAAACACTTCAACTTTTATTTTCTCTACATAATCATGAGCTAATAGAGTAGCTATTTGTGAGTAATATTCAGTTTTTCACCTGTGCACAGGGGCTTTAAGAACATAAAAAATTACAGGTCTTCTAATGAGAACTAGGTGACAAAGTAAAAGATTTGCAATTATCTAAATATGTTCAATAGAATTATAGGAAAAGTAGTAAACAGCCAACAAGTATGATTGTTGATGATGAATGCTAATGTATTTTGTTTCTTATCATCAACTAATAATCATGAGCAATAAAATGAATGCTTATTTGAAAGTACATAAGACCAAACTCATGTATACATAAAATGAATATATTTTAAGAATCAACCATGAACTATATGAACATTATATTGAGGATATGGGTTTAATTATGAAAAGAAATGACATTTATGAACTATGCAAATTGATGTCCAATTAACTTATAGGAGTTATCTTATTAAATGCCAATTAAATGTCTTAGCATTCCTTACAATTTCATATATCAATATGAATTTAATTGTACTTTTATTGCTAATATAATTTTAAGTTAATTACATGGCTAGGTGATTTAGCTTATGCATAATTATTAAGCCTTTTTCTCTGTTCTTCAAAAATAGATAAATAAAGTTAATAACTGTATAAACTCACATTCCCAAAACATCAGTAATTTTCTGGATGTGTGTAAATCGTTGTGTTTAAAGATGATCCTGATTTCAGAGGGTTTGTGGTAGTCAGATTCTGAATTAAATTTTATAAAATATAAAAATCCTACAAAATGTGAGGCACACACTAATATTTGGTCTATCAAATCTTTCTCTTTGCTATGGTGATGTGATTGTTATCTACTTAGTTATATGAAAATTTCTTTTCTAACAATAGAGACACAATAAAAGACCTGTTAAACACTGTACATCCACTGGTGAAAACTGTTTTAATTTCTCATTGGTAACACCCTACTATCTAATACAAAAAAGGCACTGGCCAAATTTGGAATGGTGAAAGGTAATGAGCTTGGCACTCACAGAATTTGTGATCATATATCTTTTAGAATCTATGTCTATGTTTGTAATTTTTTTGGATAACATTTATAGCATTTAAAATAATTTCATTGTTAAAATATGGTTGAGAGTAGTTGGTTTTCCTCTAGTATTTATTATTTCTTCAGCCATGGGTAGTTGGCTAATTTTATAGTAGTAGGCATGCAAGATCTGTAAGTCGAATTAGATAGCTGCTTGTCTCCCCCAAGCTAAACGTTTCATTATTATACTGTTGGGTGTGTCTTTCCCGTTTGGCATCGTTGTAGTTCATAGGCTTTACCTTTTGGTAGAACTATCAGTTTCTCCTATCCTTTGGCAGCTTGCACAGCAACTTCTGATATTATGAGAGCCATTCCACAGCTTTTAGAACAGTTTCAGCTCAATTCTTCCAAGTCTTATGTTCACTGTATGTCGTGTCTTCATCAATAGAATCTTACTTTAAAGTTATGGAAGGAAACAAAGGAAAATGACAATAACTATATTGCTTTAGGAGTCTTTCCCATTCTGCTGATCAGCAACTTTGAAAATAATAATTATTACCATATTAATATACTATGTATATTATATTAATATATAATCTATTATAATGATTAATATAATAATTGTTATTATTATTATTTTAAGTAGTTTGTGGTTCTTTCTTGGAGCTACATTGCACAGTGTAGCAAAATTCCAATAAGTTTGTGTGTGTGTTTCTATGTATAGATTGATAGATGCAGCTATTTTATATGGTTTTAAGGTATTTTTAAGTAAGTTTACAAAATAATTTTTTCTCTATTGTGGTTTCAAACCTTTTACTGTTTTTTTTTTTCTTTCTCCTCCAGTTTTACTTTTAATGTTACCTCTCCAGTTAGATCCCTCCCATTTTCCTGATTTCTGCTATTTTACTGGATTAATACAATTTCTAACTGTGTTTTAAACACATAGCCTTATATCCACAGATATAACTCCCTCTCAGCACTCATGAGACAAAAACTATTACAGAGATCCACAACTGGTGAAAATATAAAATGTAAACGACAGCACACTGAAAACTGATACATCTACAATATAATATATATTCTTATACCTTAGACTTGGTAGATTGTGGAAGAGGATATTAAAAGATTGTGGAGTTGAGAGCTGGGCATTGTGGCACGTTCCTGTAACCCTAGCACTCGGGAGGCAGAGGCAGGTGGATCTCTATAAGTTCAAGGTAGACTGGTCTAAAAAGTGAGTCCAGGACAGCCAGGGCTCTGTTATACAGAGAAACCCTGTCTCTAAAAACAAAACAAAACAAACAAACAAAAAAAACCCCAAAAACAAAAAAAAAGATTGTGGAGTCAGAAGACCAGAATGTCTACTGTTATATAGTGCCCTCTGGACCTGACAGTGTAACTATATGCATGAAATCTCAATAATGTGGTTTCCTCCACACCTAAACAAAAGTTGTATTAAATGACATGACAACATAGATGGGATGGAAGACACTTACCAAGATTCCACCCATATATGAAGAACTATAGGCAGTCTGTGGCTTCGGAGAAAGGGAGAGTGAACTTTCTCCAGGAACAGGCTCTCAAATTGGTTCTCAAATCCAAATGTTCAGTCTTAGACCCATGCACAGAAGATTAATGCTAAACGTGAACTCATTAAAGTGTATATAAATATTTATATTTATGCATATACATATTTAACAATAGTAATTACAGACATTATGAATTTTGGAAGGAGATTCTAAACACAAGGTGACTGAGAAGATGGTGAGTGTGGTTTAGATGAAGTGTTCACATATGAATTCTTCAAAAGTTAATGCCTGATAACTACTGAATTTGGTTGTATGGACTATGAACATTTCCTTTGTTTGACTTTCCCTACCTAATTAGTGATGAACATTACCTTTTTGATATTGTCACTTGTTTCGTGGATGTTCTCTTACCATTTTATAATTCTATAAAAGTTCCAATAAAGCAGCACATACGTGTCCCAGGAATAAGATTTCCCTACTGAAATAGAAAGAAATCTAAAATCTCTACCCATGTGTTCCCAATTAGTAGTGTTTCCTCTGGCTTTCCATTACTTATGACACTATTAATAGTAGAATTCACAGAGAAATATGGGCCTTTCTTGTTGGTTATTATTCATGAGGCCTATGTACGTACACATGAGCACTTCTCAAGGAACATTTCCTATAGTGATTTGACTTTGAGGGTCCGGAGAACTGACGTAAAAAGCTGAAAGAGGATTCTACCTGTAATCTCACAATGGCTCCATTGAGCTTTTGGTCTGACTGATAAGGATAAACAATTGTGAGTGTTGGGTGAAATTTATGGAAATTAGGCAAACGATTCCAGTGTGACTGTGATATCAAAATTACAACTTTGACAGATGGTGACTGTTTCCCACCACTAAGCAGTGAAAAAGCTGCTATTACTTGTCAGTGTACCAGATTTCGATATGAAGCTTGTGACAATGCAAGCACACATGCAGTTAGCTAGTAGACACTAGTTGGAGTCTAGAGCTGCTAGATATTTAGTTTCTAATGTTTCATAGACTAACCTCAAGTTCTACATCTCTCCAGAGTTTGTAATGAAAACAGACTCCAAGAACTCCATATCCATCTACATAAAACACCATGAAAAGAGAAAGAAGCTGTTAGTCCCAATGATGTATTCATGCATTGACATCAGACACCTCGCATGCTCATAGTTTATATAACCGCTCTGCGGATAAACATAGTTTTCACTGTAGTTTACATATGAGAAACTTTTCCTTAAGGGTCTCATCACTGAACGAGCTCCTACACAAACATAACCATTGTCCCATGAGCTCATATTTCATGAATTATACCATTCTGTTCTTGAGTAAATTGACTAATACACACATCATCTCTTCTAGAACATCACAGATCTAATATTCTCCAGCCCTATAATTTTCTTGCATAATTATGTTAATACTTTCTTCTGTAACAATCTGTATATTCATAGCCACTCAAAAATATTTTCTTATGTGTTATCAAACATCTTGTTATTTTTGTATTTGATACATCATATAGCTAATTATCTGTTCTTTACAGATTCTGCCTAATGATTTAATTCTATTTGATTAATTAGCAATTAACACATGCATACTGTGTCTGGTACTGCATGCATAATGCAGAGATAGGTTAAATATTCATTGCTTTTTGTTATTCTCTATCTGAGTTTTAAAATACTTTATTTCTTTATTAAGATTTACTTTATTTTTACTTCTTTTTTTAAATTTTTTTCTTTATTTTGTATTTCTTCAAGTTACATCTCAATCGCAGTCCCATCCCTATTCTCCCCTCCACCCTCCCACCCTCAGCCCCCCATCCTCTTCCCTTTTTTTTTAAGTTTAAGGCATATCTTATTTCCCCTTACAGTTTCCCCTTTCAGTCCAACAAATGGCTCTTTCTCTTATAATAATAAATACAATACAAAACAACAGAGGTAATTAGGCCACAGTTATGAGGGTTGTATGGCTTAGCGTACATTCCCAATGTCCAGTCCATATATATTTGGTACCTGACTTTAACATTCTACTATCTAACCATCTCCATGAGTTTAAAGTTCTATATCTAACTCAACATTCATACTAACTTGCAATACAATTTTAAAAGCATCTTCTTAGATCTATAACACTCTCTTGACTCCTAACAACTCAAAATTTAATTATGGGACTCTAGCTATCTGTTCTTCAACCACCTCAGAGACTTGAGAGGGATAAATATATCTGATTTTATAGGAAGTACAGGGCCTGCAGCTTCCCAAACTAAGAACTGACATACCAGTGGCTGCCTGGACAGTTCCCATTTTCTCTCCATACATTACAGCATCGATCTTCAGTTGTTTGGCCCCGTTTCTCTGACAGACATTGATTGTAGAGCAGAGGTTATGAAGGACTTGCCTACCCTGTCTTGGCAGAGCCAGGCTGTCGACTTACCTGCTTCCAAGTTTTGTCCTTTCTGGACAGCATTCTGTCTACAGTTGGGGCAAGGGGCTTTTCCTACCAAGAGATAGGCTTGCGACTAATTCAATCATCTCCCACTGGAGATTCTTCGATGCTCATCTTCTACTTGGAGTAGAATAGGGGGTGCTGTCAGGGGTTGATATGTCTCGATATATAAAAAATCTAAAGTTAAGAAAACATCCTTGAATGCCATATTCTGCAGATCTCTTGAGGTTTTTGAAGAGGACCTATCTATCTCTTATATTAGGATAAGCAGATGTTGCTTGTCTCTTAGTAGCTTTATTTCTGATTAGCTTAGAAAATAACTATAATAGACTGTCATAGTACCTAACAGAATGACCGGCTTGCATGGCTATTAGTTTGCATTTCTTAATTATCCTAAACAGTTTATGACAATTAGTAGCAAAAGGCTGAAACTTCACATTTCATTTTTTTTCTTTACCCCCTACCCTTCCATCCCATTTCTCTGGGGTGGAGTGTCCCTATATAACAGTCCCTCATGTCAGTTCAGAGGTCGTATGAGGGCCAAGAACCTCCTCATTCATTGGGGGTCTACGAGGCAGTACCACCAGTGAAAAGTGTTTCATTGCCCAGGAGAGAGAACTAAAAAAAACAAAAAAAACAAACAAATAAGCAGACAAACAGATAAAAAAGAATAAAAAATAGAGAAAAAAATAAAAATAGTAAAAAATAAAAAGTATATGTCCATGTTCCCTTTGGTATGGTAGTTGTAGTATCGATATCCTCTACTATATAGCTAAAATCCCACTATAAGTGAATAGATGCCATATGCATCCTTCTGAGTCTGGGTTAGCTCACTCAGGATGAGCTTTTCTAGTTCCATCCATTTGGCTGCAAATTGCATAATTTCATTGTTCATGATAGCTGAATAATATTCCATTGTGTAGATGTACCACAGTTTTTTAACCCATTCTTCGGTTGAGGGACATCTGGGTTGTTTCCTGAAAAACTATGAACACAGATGAGGAAACTTTCTTATGATTCCATGAAGAGACATTTGGGTGTATACCCAGACGGTCGACCAAGCTCCAATATACCACAGTGGGTTGCAATCTGAAGCCTGATGGCACTCTGCAGCTGAGCCGAGTGCACTTCCACAGGTTGCAACCTGTTGCCTGATAACTGGATCCTCTGTGCAAGACCTGGGGCTGCCCAGCAGGCTGGAGATTATATCTGTGTGGGGTCTGAATCTGCCAGTTGTGTATTAGATTGGAATTTACCTGGTGTGTCTCTCCTGGTGGAGAAGGGGGGATCCCGATTCCCAGATTCAACGGCTTCCTTGCATGTCTGAGAGTGGGGGGGAGTGTCCTCCCCAGGGACTCCCAGTGGTCCCTGTGTAGTTGGGTGAGCTATTTTTACTTCTATGTATGTGCTGGTCTGTATCTTTGTGTGTGTGCCTATGCGCATATATGTGAATTCCAACAGAGGCCAGAAGAGGGCACTGGATTTCTTGAAGCTGTAGCTTACCAATGGGGATTTGTGTATTGAAATAGGGTGCCCTACAAGAGGGCAAGCCTTCTTAACCACTGAGCCATCTGTGGTCCACCCCCTTCAAATATATAAAGATGTTACTGAACTGGTTTTAAAGATGAAGAACATAATGTAAACCTAAGGAATGAGGGCATCAACTGTGGAATTAACAAGGAAATAGGATTTCTCTCAGAAGAAACTCATACAGACACTGTAATTTGTGGTCTCTAAGACTCATTTTGGACATCTAACATCCAGAACTATAAAATGACAAATTCAAATTGTTTAAAGCTACTAAGCGTTTGAAATTTTGTAGTAACAGTAAAAGAATATTATTTGATTGAACATCAATATGAAAAGAATTCTGCTTGTTTCTCTACCTTGACATGGTCAGAGACTTTGTTCTCCCCCAAGTCTGCCTGTTACTTCAGGTTCCAGGTTGTGGAAAAGCAGTTGGAAATTGAATTGAAGAGAAGGGGACAATGGTTGGGGAGATGGCTTTGTTTATAAAGTGTTTACTATGCAAGCATGTGAGCCTGAGTTCAATGCTCATATCCTCATAAAAACTTTGGGTGTTGTAGTGGATGTGTCTAATCCCAGAGGTGGGGAGGGGTGGAGGTAAATGGAACCCTGGATGCTCCCCTGGATGCTCATTAGACAACCAGCCCCGACTAATTGGCCAGTTCCACTGCTCAGTGTGAGACTATCTCAAAATAAAGATGGTAAACTCCTAAAAAATATTATCTGCAGTTGATCTCTGGCATACACATATAAACATATATACGCATGTATATAAAAGTACACACATACAAAAGATAATAAAAATATAATAAAAGGATTGAGCATGAAAGTATCCAGGTAGACTCTTAGCAGTTTTTGAAAGTCAATACTCATTTATTTATTTGGTTTTTGTTTGTCTGTTTATTCTTCTCTCACGTATTACATCCAGACCGCAGCCACACCTCCCTTCTCTCTTCCCACTCTCTACTACCTCCCCTTTCCCCATATCCACACCTCATCCTTTGTGGGTCTCTGCATATGCTCTCATCAACTGCTGGGGGAAGCTTTTCTGGTGATGATTATGCTGCATTCCTGTCTATAAGTATATTATAATGTCATTAAGAATCATTCCATTGCCTTTTACTATATTCTTGGTCAGTCATGTTTTGCTCTATTGTAGTTCTCTGGGCTATCCAGCCTCTGGTTCCTGGTCCTCCAGGCAGTGTCAGAGTTGGGGGTAACCTTTGTGGCATGGCTGTCAAGTTGGACCAGTCGTTGGTTGGTCATTTTCTCACAAGTCCTGTGACACCTTTACCCCAGTACATCCTGCAAGGAGGACAAATTGTAGGTTGAAGGGAATAGAAATTGGAATACAAAAAGGAAGACATCCAAGTATTGCTATTTGCAGATGATATGATACTATACATAAGTGATTCAAAAAATTCTTCCAGGGAAGTCCTACAGGTGATAGATAAGTTAAGTGACTGAATTAAAGGTTAACTAAAAAAATCAGTAGTCCTCCTATAGACTACTGAGAAAGAAATCAGAGAAACAACACCCTTTACAATAGGCATGAATAATATGAAAGTTGAAATGCATATGGATTCTAAGTTCTGATCTTCTTTTTGTTCACTAATTTTTCATCCATATTTGGCAAATAATGAAAGCACAGACTCCAGGGAACCATGGAGCTGTCCTGGCCTAGCTGCCTTGAGAGGTATGTGTCTTGGGTTTTCAATTTAGAGTCCATGACTTCTGGGATACAATGTGCATTCCAGTTTCTAAGAGTTTAATGAAACCATATTGTTGCTTATACTAATACAGACCAATGTCCATGTTTTCTTTTACTGTACTAACCAACATTAAGTTCACGTCTCTTGCCAAAGTCATCTATAAAGCATTTTTCTTATATTGAAGTTTTATGTGATGCTATAATCTTTTGCTTAACTTTTATAAAGATGTCAGTAAATGCATTTGCTCCAAGGCCATAACTTTCCTTTTAAAAGTGACTTCCTTTACCTACTTAATGATTCAATAACTAGTGTCATTCACCTTTGTTACTATTGCACACTCTAAGATTCCAGTCTTCCTTGTATACTTATATGATACAGAACTAGTAGGATAAATCCAGGGGGAAATAAGTTGATCATCATAGACATAGTTCGTGCTATATTCCCCTCATATTCCCACATTTCCGAAAGGGAGTTGGTAAGCCAATGTAGGGAGTATGAAGCTGTTTATATATTATACAAATATGTAGATTTCCACCATTACTAGCGTTTACCTATAGAATTCAAAAAACCTGTTTTTAGATAATGTAGAAAAAATGCCCTCATCACTTGAAGTGTGTGAATGGTTTTTAAACAAAACAATACTCAAGAAAATAGACTTGGTTAATTTTATTAAAATTAAATAAAGAGTTCATTTTCATCAAAAGACATTCATAAAATAAACAAAGTGTAAAACAGAGGAAGGGGTTTATAATATATATATCAGAATAGGGATTTGAATCACAGCACAGGACATCGACTTCAAAATAATATAAAACAAATTTATATTCTCTGTTGAATGGTTTGAATACCCAATTTGATATTTTGTTCTCTCCCTCTCTCTGCTCTTTATTCATTCATTTAACTTTATGTTCTATATACTTAATAAATTCATTCATTCAAAACTGCAAGAATAGCTATGATAGATGTTTATCCAGATGGAAAGGAAAACATACACTCTCTCACTGACTGTTGATGCTAGTGTCTTTAATATCACCATTGAAATAGAGTCACATTAATTTTTTGAGGAAAAAAAAACTCACTAAGTCCAAATTGTTCTCAAATGTGGTATGCTCCTACATCTATCCCCATAATGTTGTGTTTAAAAACCTAAATCATGAAGCCTGGAAGAAAATAGCTATTTAGAAGAGAAGTCAAAACTAAAGTTCCAGGTAATTTAATAAAAAATGATGATCAGTGCACACAAGTAAAGCTTCACAAAATCATCTGTCATTATGAAAATGCCAGTTAAAATCACAAGGAGATGAATGTTGTACCACAACCTCAAAATTACAGCTTAAGTTACAAAACAAAAGATAAATAAAGAGTAATGAAATCCTCAATGCCTACTGCTGGCTAGTACATTGAGTAAATGCAAATATATTTATAATGGGACTATTAATTATTAAAAACTCCTTAATATTCTGTAAGGTTTTAAAAATAATACATATTGGACTTTTGAGGTAGCTCAGAGAGTATAAGCATTTCCTCACAAGCCTGAAAACCCATGTTTAGTACTCAAATTTTAATGTGGAATGAGAAAAACAATTATTAAGCAATGTCTTCTGACCTCTGTGTAAGTGTTATGACACATGTATGGTTATTCATGTGCTCTCTCTCTGTGTCTCATACACACACACACACACACACACTCTCTCTCTCTCTCTCTTTCTCTCACCCACACACAAACACATCATACATAAAATGCATTAAATAAAATATATTGAAAATAACACATACAATCCAATTATCCAGACATTGAAGAAAAAGAATTGCTAATTATATCAATAAAGAATGTTGCCCTAATATACATATAAAGGACACAAACAAGAATGTAGTATCATTCATAATTACATTATATTATATTAAAAAGCTTAACTATCCTTCACAATTCATCTTAAAACAGATTTCTACTCATACAGAGAGGATTGCATGCATGTGAGTTTGAGTGAAAGGAGACATTGACTATTATTGTGTAAATAATATCAATGTATTGTTGAAGGACAGGGGAACTGGCTGCCAGTTATAGAAGTTATAATAACAGTGAATTGCAAATATCAGGGATATGAACCATCCACTGGGATGATGGTAATTCTCCATACTCTACTTTGGGTACATTTTAAAAATGTTATTGAAGATATACTTTTTATATTGATGTGCCTTATGCTACATTTTATTCTATTATATATATATTATGTGTATGGGCATCTATCTGTGCACCACATCTGTTCCTAGTACACGGGAAGTCTATAAAGGTGTGTAGAATTACCTGGAGCTGTTGTTACAGGTGGCTGTCAGATGTCATGTGTGTGTTGCTAATTGAATCTAGGGGCTCTGCAAAAGAAGTTAGAGCTTCTAATCTCTAAACTCTCTCTCTAGCCCCATCCTTCTATTACTTTTAATAAATAACTAAAGCCACCAAATCAGAATATGCCTTTCCCTAGGTATGAAGATGAGAAATTAGCAAAAATGAATTTTATCAGTTCTTTAGTTATTTGTGTGCATCCAACATGACTGAGTCCTGCTCATTATAATTTATAGGTACAATTTCAAAAGAAATACTTGTGTTTATTCTTCATGTCATTTACTTTCTTATTGGACGCTAACACATTTCATCTCTTTTTATGAATTTATGTATAGTTTTATTTATGAGCACGTGTGTATGTCTATGTGACTATATAAACCATAAATCTGTAAGGGCATGCAGAAGATAGAAGAGGCTTTCATGTCCCAGAATATCGTGATCTTTCCAACATGAATGCTAGGAAACAAACTCAGGTCCTGTGAGAAAGTCACAGGTACTCCAAACTCCTGATTCATCTTTCTAACTCCATATTTCTTGCTGGATATCCTCTTGTGAAAATATCTAGTATTTGATAGTTGTGATTAGTTTAAAACATAAAAGGGCTTATCATAGTTTTTGGAAAATATCATTGCAATATGTTGGATTTTATGGTTATCATCTTCTGTTGAGAGCCAGGGTAATCTAATATTCTATCCTAAACCCATATGGAGGGACAAAGGGAAGGAACTAAGGGGCAAGTTTGGCAAGATTCAGTCTGGGGAAAGGGACAGGGCATCCAAGGAATTAAAGTTTTTTGTTTCTGGGAACTTGGTCTCTTCCCCTGAAGGGTTTAGAAAGTTCAGTCTAGAAAGCAGAGACAAAATTAGAACCCAGATGATTTAACTCCTTTCTGTGATATTTGCAGATATGGAAATGAGAAGACAGTGTTCATAGCATCCAGACAACAGAGATCCACTATTACATTGTACTTTAAAAGCAGATTAGCTGCCATATTTCTGGGTTTAGGAAATTGTGATCATAACACAAACCTGAAGGTGTAAATCATAGTAGTTCCCTATTGCCTAAACAATGAATTAGCCCCGTGGCCATACAAATATCAGGTCTGTAACCACTTATACAGCCCCACCAACTCCTCTTACAAGGGATTTGTGTTGTTAGGAGGTTTGGTGGTGACGATTTGAATAATGATTTTCTTTCATGAGGAACTTTAAAGGCACTGAATAGGAATATTTCATAATAACCCGAAAACTGTGGTGTTTGCTGCATTTCTCTCTGGAAATAGAAAGACTGTGCAGAAGAAATGCATTATGCAATGGGCAGTGAAGGGATGAAGCTATGTTTTCCTGTAATCACAGTTCTTTCTGAAGCTACATAGCCCTAATAATGAGACAATAAAGTGACTCATATTGGTTCCTTCAGTCCTCTGGAGTTTAAAATGTATTAATGACTATCAGGCTCAGGATAAATAAACTGGATGGAAAAATCATTATGTGAGTTCTGTTTCCAAATATCAATTTGGTTTCTAAGTACTCCAATGATTTATCCTTAATTTTTATCCTGAATCTCCTCTGAAAAACTAACTGAAATTTGGGGCACCATTTATTTTCCTCCTTCTTATAATAATAGGGGGTGAATTCAGTGGCTGAGTTTAGCATTAAATGATGAATCACGTCTTTTTATAAACAAGTACTTTCATATTGGATTTCATCCTGTAAAGAATAATAAAGCACAAAACTAGGTATCGACAAAATTAGCTGGAATGAGTAGAGTACTGGCACTTACTTCTCTTTATTGAATATAATGGCATCATGTGAGCCCCAGACAGTCTGTTGAGACCTAATATGGGGGATAACAAGTAGGATCAGTAAGCAGAGCCATGCTCTTCTTGAAAAATAATTTAAAAAAAAAACAGAAATGTTTAAAATTTTCTATTTTCAGTTTGTATACTTTTGGGTCTTTATATTTTATTTCACCCCTGGGACAACATCAGCCATTATGATTTAGATTAGCAGAAGGTGGAATAGCAGTGACATAAAGGGTGATGCGCTGTATCCACAAGCCCAGGTGTATCTGAAGTTAAACATAGCCTGATGACAAAAATTCATTTCCTGTCACTAAATCTCCTGTCCATTGAAAAGTAAACAGTACATCCTTCTTTCTTTCCATCCTCCCTCCAAGTTTCCCTTCCTGCATTCTTCCCTCACTTCCTCCAATTTAAATGTACATTTATAATTTTTTTCTTTTTTGCCTTTATTTTGTATTTCTTCAAGCTATATCTCAATTGCAGTCCCATCCCTATTCCCCCCTCCAGTCCCAGCGTCCCACCCTCAACCCCCCATCCTCTTCCCTTTTTTTTAAGTTTAAGGTATATCTTATTTCCCCCTACAGTTTCCCCTTTCAGTCCAACAAATGGCTCTTTCTCTTATAATAATAAATACAATACAAAGCAACAAAGGTAATTAGGCCACAGTTATGAGGGTTATATGGCTTAGCGTATATTCCCAATGTCCAGTCCATATATATTTGGCACCTGACTTTAACATTCTACTATCTAACCATCTCCATGAGTTTAAAGTTCTATATCTAACTCAACATTCATACTAACTTGCAACACAATTTTAAAAGCATCTTCTTAGATCTATAACACTCTCTTGACTCCTAAACAACTCAAAATTTAGCTATCTGTTCTTCAACCACCTCAGAGACCTGAGAGGGATAAATATATCTGATTTTATAGGAAGTACAGGGCCTGCAGCTTCCAAAACTACGAAATGACATACCAGTAGCTGCCTGGACAGTTCCCATATTCTCTCCATACATTACAGCATCGATCTTCAGTTGTTTGGCCCCATTTCTCTGACAGACATTGATTGTAGAGCAGCGGTTATGAAGGACTTGCCTACCCTGTCTTGGCAGAGCCAGGGTGTCGACTTACCTGCTTCCAAGTTTTGTCCTTTTTGGACAGCATTCTGTCTACAGTTGGGGCAAGGGGCTTTTCCTACCAAGAGATAGGCTTGTGACTAATTCAATCATCTCCCACTGGAGATTCTTTGATGCTCATCTTCTACTTGGGGTAGAATAGGGGGTGCTGTCAGGAGTTGAAATGTCTCGATATAAAAAAATCTAAAGTTACGAAAACAACTTTGAATGCCATATTCTGCAGAGCTCTTGAGGTTTTTGAAGAGGTAATTACCTTTGAAATCTATAAAAAACTTAAGTGAATTAAACCAAATATACATAATACCAGCTTTTAGTGATAACATCATCTATAACTTTAATGTAACTTTTTCCAAAGTCATGGAAGAAAGATCTGTGATATTATTGAGCTACTATTAGATTAGAAATGAAATGGACAATGATAAATGTAAAGAAACTATTTCTCCCAGACTACCATACTTATTGAAGAAAACCATTTCCTATCTTAATCTTCAATAAGCTGATATACATTTTAAGACACAGACTTGATAGAACACTTTCTGAGATGATTTCAGTTCTTTTAAAATTAGTGTGAGCTGATTACTGCCTGTCCATATGTTTTATATCAATGCATAAATTCTGTCTGCTGTATCCTTCTCACATTTGGGGTGCATCTTGAGGACAAACAACAATACATTTTAATTTCTAGATGCATAATACAATTCAACATTTAAAGCATAGATTTATAGTTTTATATCTCTAGGCCAAGCTGTTTCATCACAAAAATGTTAAATTGATTTAATTGTTTTTATTAAGTGAAGACATATATATATATATGCACGTATATATACCACAGTATTATTTTATATATGGATTCTAGATTGTATTCTTATATATGTATGTGAGTATGAGGTTATAGATTGTAAACTAGAATGGGGGAGATGAGAAAGGACAATGAAATGTCAAGGAGGTGGATAATAGGATGCATGAAAACTGAAAATTAATTAATTAATGTAGTTATTAGTAAGTATAAACTGTAATATTAGGCTGGCAGAGTAGCTGGCGGAGTAGCCGGCAGCTTGGCAGAGGATCAGGTGGCCTGGCCCGAGTGCCTTAACCAGTTGCCTTACTTATCCTGGAGAAAGAGCCCTGGGACCAAAGGTGGCCTACACCACCTATAACCTAAACTCTGTTAATTAATATAAGTTGTTATATTAGGCTGGTAGAATTACTGGCGGCTTGGCGGGAGATTCTCCTGGGCTCAAGGGGAGTCTGGGAATCCAACAGTCCGGGACTGCTTGGACTAAGGGCCTACATGCCTCCACAGTCCTTTCCCCAATAATTAAACACAGCAAGACCTTTTAATATTTTAACACTTAGTCCTTAGCTGGGCAGACTCTCAATTAGCTACTCTAAGTTAACCCAGATAGGATCACCTAATTCCAAACCACCATGTGCCTGCGAGTACCTTCCAGCAATTCTCCAGTCGTCTTTCTCCTTCTGTGTCTCCTGGCAGAAAGAGAGAGAGTCTCTGTGTGTGCTGAGTTCCTGTGCTGATCTGAGGAAGTCCTGCCTTCCTATACTCTTTCTGCCCAGGTAATTGGCCATAAGCGACTTTTATTAACCAATCAAGAGAATGCATCAGAAGGGGCGGTAACCAGATCTCAGCATTGAATTCAATGTATCAGAAACAATATTAGACCTTCCCTCAACAGATGCATACAAAATAAAAACAGCAAGATGGGTCCAGGGGAACTGCAGAGATAAATGGAGGAAAGAACCAAAAGAAACAAAGGTGGCATGAAAATATCATAATGAAAAGCATTACTTTGTATGCTATTTTTAAAAGATCTGATAGAAAAATATTAACCATATTTTCCTCTCAACCCATCTCCACACTAACACATGACATCTAGCTATAAAGCTATTTTCCTATGGAATGCAATGCAATTAGCCATTCATTGGAGCTCAAAGTCTGCTTTATACTTGCTGTGTGTAACTATGATCTATCCAACATGCTCAGCAAAGAGGAGTGGGTCATTCTTTAGACATACAATTACTATATAATACAAGTCTCTATGAGGTTTAAAGGCTGAATAATATGTATATTTGGAAGGCAAAAACTACATCTTTCATCCAACATACATTATAGATGCAGGCAGTTTATTAAATGATTGAGTGAATGAACTAACTGTTATTTATATTCATGTTTAAAAGGCAAAAAAAAAACCTGAAAAACAAACAAAAAATCCCAACTTTTAACTCTGTAAGAAAAAAAAAGACCATTGTTAAGGAGAAAATTACAAAAAATAAAATGAAAACACACTAAGAAGGAAAATAGAGCACAGTTATTTGAACACATTGAAGACCATTTAGTTCATTCATTGGAATCTATAAGAGAGCAAGAGAACAGTGATTTTATCCTGTAAAGAGAAGTATTGGGCAGTGGTGAGCATGCTGGCTAGCAAAAGGATAATGAAAAAGCTTGACCTATTGTTAAGGGGCCATGTTGCAGTTGCCACTTCTGTGATTGTAAGCACCTCAATTCTCCAGGCTTCAGTTCTCAGTCTTTTAGCAAATTGATCTTTAAACAGAGAAACATGGTTATTGTGCCTCAGAGGTTCTGTGAAGAACTCATTTTTCTCTCCAAAATAAGTGCTCACTTAAAAATAAAGCTTTTGTGAGAACATACCATTGATATTCACAAAAGATTTACTTTTAGGTTTACACTCATTTTGGGAAGAAAACAAGAAGTTCTTAGCTCTCATTTGACTGATGAACCCAGGTTGATATGATACGAGGAGGAGAGGAGGGAAAAGGGGAAGAGGTTGGAAGGGTGAGACCGGGTGGGGAGGAGGGATGGGGCTGTGATCGGGATGTAAATAGAATAAATAAATAAATTTTAAAAAAGAAAAAGTAATAAAGCTTTTGATCAAAATATTCCTCCTCAGTTTCTAAGGTTCTCAGTTGTATGAACGCTTGTAGTCACTACTTTATATGGGCAAAATTACACTTAAGTAGAAATGAATACAACTGGAAAGAAGAAAAACAGCTACAAGGTTAGGAAGTTGAGAAATGTTAAATGGAACCCAACATAAGCATTTAGGTCTATGGGGGAAAATAGTGTTTCATGACCTACAATTTATAAATATAGGTGATTAAATTGAACTCAATAGTTGGTGTTTTCCAGAAGCCAATCTTGACTCTCAGTACATAAAATATGTAACACAGTGTTGAGTTTCCCCTGCCAGGCTGCAAGAAACATGGGGAATTCTTACCTCTATACATCTTACTCATAAGAAGTCATTTATTAAAGACCCTGTCCTTCCTTTTGATGTAGAGCTTGTGTTGTCCTCTGATTTTCTATCCTCATGGCATTATTTTCCCTTGGAAAAAATTCCTTGTCATAGGATGTGGCAGATGGCTCCATTATTCTTTCATTATTGTTTCATCCTTGAAGAAGAAAGTCCATTTTTAAATGAAAGGACATAATATCAGACCTATTATTCATTTAACAAACACATTTGAGCCCCATCCTGTGTGCAATGGGTATATAAATATGGCTAAGTAAATGACAGCATATATGGAAAGCTTAAGTTTCAAAGTGTAGTGTGTAAAAGAAAAGAAACAGAGGATACAGGCAGGAGGAAGGAAAGGAGGAAGGGAAAGGAGGGGAGGCAATGTGGAAGTAATAATACCAAGGAAGAAAAAAATAGGAGGGAGGGAAGGAGGAAGTGGAAGGAAAAAGAAGAGACATAGATATTGATTTGTGGTATGAGTTTATTAAAACAAGCAATTATGAGAATGTTTTTGTTTAATTTCAGGTGTGAGCTGCTTAAGACACAGGTCTAAAGTATTAACTGTCTCATGAGCTAGCAGGGGCTTGGCTTAATCATCTGAACAAGTTTTACTCTGAGGACTTGGGAGAGAGGAATAAAAACCCCAGTGCCCTGAGTAGAAGGGGACTCAACAAAGAAGTAGGAGAAAAGGGGCTACAAAGAAGAAAGAGCTTGCTGCTCTCCAGGCTGCTGGTGCACCCCCAAACTGCTGCTTGTTCTTCCTGTTGCTGTCTCCTGGTTTGCTGAACTTCTACTGAGACATGTATTGCCCTCAAAGAACCCAACGACCCTAATCAGCAAGAAGTAGCCTAAAGAGAACTATGCCCCCTTTCATCTCTAACCTTCATTCTCTCCTGCATAGTATTGGAGGTTTGGGAGGAATGAGGAGTGGAAGGGAGGTAGAGGTATTAAGTACAGTAAAATAAATTAAGTGTAGTACAAGGCATAGTGGGTAATTTAATATCTAATACTGTGGAGGAGAAGGCAGAATTTAAAGGAGTGAACAAAAATTTTCAGGATGTCAGCAAAAGGTTTATAATGGCTGCTGCCACTGGGTTCTCTCCTGCTTTGTGCCCATAGGGGATTTTTTTTTTGTATGTTGTTGTTTTTCTTCCTGTATGATATTTCAAAGAAGATGGGGAGAATGCTTGAGCAATTTGAAAAGTTGCAAATGGATAAGGAGGGGTATGATAAAAGGATTGCATAAATGGCCATGCAACTCCTGAGTTTGTGAGTTCAAATTGAAGGGCTTACCTGTTAGTGGGACACTTTGCCCTAGTAGTGCTGCCATGTAGGTTCCCAGTGCATGAGGAAATTCTTAGAACTCATATGACTACTGAACTGGGGGGGGGGGTGATATGTAGGGACACCCCACTCCAGAGGAGTAGGATAGGCGGGAGGTGGTGAGAGGGTGGGAGGGTGGAATCAGGAGTAGAAAGAGGGCACTGTGATGGAGATGTAACTTGAGGTAATAAATAATTATACAAAAAAGAGCAAAAAGTGCTGGAGAAGGGAGAGCACACAGGTTTAGATCTGGTGAAAGAGAAACAGCTTGTTCAGAGAGAAAGGGTTAATCTCAAGTTAACTTTGCACCCAGAGGAGGGGTCTGGGATTAAGAGATTACCACCCTTAGGTTTCCCAGCAGTTACCAAAAGTCTCAGATATCAAAACACTCACTGTTTTAATTGTGGTAAGTTTGGTCATTTAAGAAAAAATTGTAAGGCTAATAGCCACAGATACTAAAATGTCCAGCATGGTTAGAAATATGGTACTTTCCAAGCCAGATGTCAAAATGGCCTTCACGTTAACTCTGGGAAATACAGTAATAGCACACAAGCAGTTTCTGGTGGAAGAAAGTCTAGATATTCTGGAATTTGTAAACTTTTTAGTGAGTTCAGCATTGGACAAATGAATACAAATCCAAGAGGGACATACAAGGTAATCTTTTGCAGTCAGAAAGAAACTTTGGAGTCCTACCTCCCGGCCTCACAACAAAATGTATGAGCCATTTCAGATAAGAGCAGCTGAGAGTTGTTACCAAGATAGAGCAGCTGGAAGTTACAAGGTTATAAAAAAAAAACAAAACAAACAAACCCAAAAAATCAAAATTAGTCATACAAAGAACATTTAATTAACTGAAAATGTCTTTGTAACTCATTTAAAAATGCAATTTTTAGTTCCAGTCTATTTGAAACCTACCATTGAAAACTGTAGAGGATAATTTAAAAACTCAAATTAATAGTCAATCGAACCAATAGTTTTGTTAGATATTAGTTTAGTTAATTGCAGAAATATGCTGTATTTAGTCTTTTGTAGATTTTTTTTTTTTTTGGTTTTTCGAGACAGGGTTTCTCTGCATAACATCTCTGGCTGTTCTAGACTCACTTTGTAGACCAGGCTGGCCTCGAACTCACAGAGATCCGCCTGCCTCTGCCTCCCACGTGCTGGGATTAAAGGTGTGCTCCACCAACGCCCGGATCTTTTGTAGATTTTTTTAAGTTAAGAAGATAGTACATAGATTAAAAAAAAAAATCTAGCAATGTTTGTCTATTTAAATTGACAGATAGATAATAAATGGTTTTCAAAAACCTCAGAGACCTACAGAAAATGGCATTTAAGATGTTTTAATAAGAAACATCTTATTAAGTGTACTCCTGACAGAGAGACATATGCACCTGGCAGTACCCTGAATATAAAAGTTGATGGTCATTAAAGAAATAATAGTGACAAGATAGTCACTGGATAAAAAACTGTTGATGGCAGGCTGTCTGTCCAATCTGTGAACACATAGGACACCGAAAAGTCGATTGACCAATGTCATAGAGATAAGGTAGGCCAGTAGGCTGAAGACTGGATGGCCCAATGACATAGAGAAATCATTGGTGACTGTTCAGGTAGCCAGCAACCTCTGTCATTACTAGAGTTTTGGAAGTTGCTTACTCTACACTTCCTACATACTTAGGTAATAACTTAAATTCCTTCTAAAGTTTCTGATGGGGGTTGAAGTCTAAATAATTATAATCTTACAATTAAGCTTAGTTATATAGGATTAAAGAAATGTGTTATGTCTAAAAGATGTTAAGGTTGGTAAATACAAATAAGAATAGAAAATGATATAGGTACAGAACTCTAAGCTAGGTATTAATAATAATGTTCTCTCAAAGATTGCTAAATGCAAATGGACTAGAGAAGTAAATATAATTCTTGATAGATTTGATAAATGTCTTTATTATACGTAACACACACACATATATATATATAATTTTTGAACTAAAAGGGGGAAATGTAGCATGAGTTTATTAAAATAACCAATTATGAGAATGTTTTTGATTAATCTCAGGTGTTAGGCTGCTTAAGGCACAGGTGTAAAGTATTAACTGTCTCATGAGCTAGCAGTAGCATGGCTTAACCAGCTGAACAAGTTTTATTCTGAGGACTTGGGAGAGGGGAATAAAATACCCAGAGCCCCAAGGAGAAGGGGGCTCTACAAAGAAGTAGGAGAAAAGGAGGCTACAAAGAAGAAGAGAAAAGGGGCTGTACAAAGAAGAAAGAAGGAACTCTACAAAGAAGTAAAGAGGCTCTACAAAGAAGTAGGAGAAAGCGCTACAAAGAAAAAAAAGAGGTTGCTGCTCTTCAGGCTTCTGGTGCTCCCCTAAACTGCTGCTTATTCTTCCTACTGCTGCCCCCTTTTCTCCTACTTCTTTGTATAGAAGGAATTGAGGGATCTGGAGAGGACAAGATCTCCACATGAAGAATAACAGAACCAACCAACGTAGGCCCCCCAGAGGCTTACAGAGACTGAAATATAAACAAAAAAAAAAAAGCGTATATATTGATTGGACCTAGGCTCCCTGCACATGTATACATGTTAGGCAGCTTGATCTTCCAACAATACCATTAGCAAGTGGAGCTGGGTGAAGGGTTGTCTCTGACATGGACTCTGTTGTCTGTTAGTGGAACACCTTACCCTAGCTGGAATGCTTTGTTGGGCCCAAGTGCAAGAGGAAGTTCTTATGGGACTTGATAAACAGGTGAGTCAATATGTAGGGTGCTCTCCTCATCTGAGGAGTGGGAGAATGGGGGAAAAGAAAAGAGGGACTAGGTGAGGAGGAGGAAGGGGGCTGCAATTGGGATGTAATTTGAAAAAATTAATTTTTAAAAATCTGTGTGAAGAACAAGAAGCCCACTAATAACCACATGTAAAAGCAGTTTCAACTATCTCACTGTTATGTTATATTAAAATCATATAGTATATCATATAGCGGAATATAACTGTGATCAGATTATGTTTAAATTTGAACTTGCATGGTTATGTAATCCTGAGGCCCATTTTGCTTTCTTGCAAGCTATTATCTGGATATAACATCCAGAAGATTAATTTTGTTGAATAACCATTACTACCAGAAAGCCAAGGGATTAGAGTTAGCAACTAAAACTTATTTTGAATTTTTTTTTTTTTTAAGAAAGAAACTATAGGGCTGGAGAAATGGCTCAGAGGTTAAGAACACTGGTGGTTCTTCCAGAGGCCCTGAATTCAGTTCCCAGCAACCACATGGTGACTCACAACCATCCATAATAAGATCTGGTGCCTCTTCTAGCCTGTAGGCATACATGCAGACAGAACATTGTATACATAATAGATAAATAAAACTATTTATATAAAAAAGAAACTATATAATGAGTGATTGTTTTTCTAAGATGAAAACATCAAAAGTGAATATATATAGAGACTGTGGATGTGGTTTGTTGGTAAACTTGCATGGTATGTGCAAAGCTTTGGATTCGCTATCCAGACTCCATATCACCAATGAGAATGGAAATCCCTGAGCCTTTTGTTCGGGTGTAGGTTGGTGTATATAAGCTGTGTATTAAATATGGTGCTTCTTAGTCATTTATTATTTCATTAAATTGTGTTGTGGTTTTGAATTAAAACAAGTTATTGTTACACTCACTACAGTTTCAAAAATATACAGAATTTAGATATATTTCCTCTTAAGAAAGTTTATTTGGTGTCTTTTGAAGAAAAATATTTAGTGCTATTAAAGTATACAAAAGACTCTTCTTTGTGACAGAAAATTTGAAGTCAAATACATCAGCCCTCTATAAGCACATAAGTTGCCTATCAATGCTTCACACACACACACACACACACACACACACACACACACACACACACAC
>CAJQZJ010032499.1:693568-745430 GCA_907164525.1 Lophiomys imhausi | reverse complement strand
AAAAAATGAACTCTCTTTATCTCCTCCACGCCATTCCTCCACCATAATCACCTGACTCTTAGCTGTTTATTTTGGGTTTGGAGTGCAAATGCATTTCTTCCCATGAGGAACTCATTGCTGGATCTGCCTGTCTAGCTGGACTTGTTCTGGGAACAAATTTCTGCCTTGCCACTGCCACTCCCTTTCCAGACTTGCACCTCAATCACCACTGCCAGTCACCCCAGTCACTACCTCCAAAGGTCCAGTTTCTCCTGTACCTGCACCACTCGCCATAGTGCTCATCTGTGGTAGTGGCTGTTTGCTGCCTGTTCCGGAAGCAGCCATCAGATTCACTCATCCAAGTAGGGCTCCCAAAGTTGCTTGACTAGGTCCAAGGACTCTGAGCTTCTTGAAGCTGCCTGGCTCTGTGCCAACAGCTTGGTTAAAAAGCAGTAACCTTTTGCTTCATGACACAGAGGGTTAGGGTTAGGGTTACCCTAACCCTTCTGCTTGCTTATCTAAAAGAGTTTTAACACTTGACAGGATACAGATCCCTCTATTATATACAATTCCTTCTCCCTCCACTTGTCAGTGGAGAAAATCCATTCGCCCACCTCTCCAGGGTATCCTGTGGTATTGAACCTATTATGTCCTATGTTTCATCCTTTTCTGCCCATAAACCTATGTGGCCTGTCAGAGAAGCATATACTTTTAACTTGGTGCCTGACAAAGTCCTAGCTTCCTAAGAGAGTAACATACAAGGCCTGAGCCCTGCCAGTAGACACAAAATGCCACTTAAACCTCCAGTATTTCTCCATGTTTTCTCATATAATATGTGTTCTACTGTCCCCTAAATTATATACTTGGATTGCAAAATCATACATACACTATATGGTTTTTTTTTTTCATATGCCTCTTATTTAGGGTAAAACTTTTTGCAGCATCTTGTTTCCTTATCCCTGACCTCACCCCAATTGAATCTTTTTCTAACAGCTTCCCTCTCATTACTTTCATTTTAGCTATTTTCTGCTATTCTCTTCCATTTTTATTATTTTATCAGTAGATCATTTCTAGTTACCTGGGTTCCACATATAAATTAACCACACAAAAGTTCACTTATAACTGGCTCAGAAACCTTGGAATTTTCTTTTACAGTAGTTGGGATTGCTAGAGAAGTCATCAACAACTTGTATTCCCTTTGTCTATTCTAGAGATAACACATTATGGCCTCTATTCTGTTAGACCTCTCATATAGGACATGTTTTTACTTATGTACCACTCATGCTCATTTCTACATCTAATTCTTCCTTACAGTCAGTTAAAAGTAAATAAAAAAGCAGGCAAAAACAACCATACTTGTTCCAATCTAGCATCTTTCAAATGTTTCAATATTTTAGCTTGTTTGTTTGGGTTATCATTCTTCATGTAAAGTTGTCAACTGAGATGTGCAGAGCATATTCCATTGTTACACATGTAAGTTCTCAGTGAGATACTAATGATTTTCTGATAATCATCATTGCAGATTGACAGTGCTACACAAGTGATGGAATTTCTTTTTAACATCATGATTTTAATGCTTTAAATTCCTCTAATGACACCCATTTGATGTGCTCGTAGCAATATATAGGTTTCTTTCTAAAACAGTTAAGTATATCTAGGCATATCAGGAAACAAGTATTAAAGAACAATACCTCTCTTAAGAAATATTTTGGAAACTCTTAGACACCTATTCAATAAATCTTTTCATGATTCTAGATACTAGATGTCTGACAAATTTATGGTGAATGCAAAGGCTTAGTTATATAACATATTTTCTGTAGGTGCCTTCCATACACTTTTCTTTAACACACATTCTGCCTTTAAATCTTAACATTATTTTGTTAAGGATTTTTTGAGATGTTCATGTCGTCATTTGTAGTCACATCAGAACATGAGTAGATTTGGTAGAGTAACAATAACTCACCTGATGGCATGGGATCACAAGTAATAAATTCCTCAATGTGTGTACTTGTCTGAATCCTCACCTTGAAATGTCAAGATGCATAGTTTTCAATGTCAAAAATAAAGGTAATTTGTTGTGGAAATGAATTACAATCATGTTTGCCAACTTTGGGACAGGGAGTCTGTTATTGAAGACCAGATTATTTGTATGCATTTGGAATTCACTGAAGTCTGAAAGTACATATCCCTGAGCTTGAGAATGCAAGGAGGAGTGACTGGTGTCAAAGAAACTAAAACCCTGGCACTAGGGAAATCCTTTGATTGACACACTATTCATGTAGGGGGAGAAAAATCTACTTTCCAATATTATAGGATTTTTTTCCTATTATCTTGCATATTTCCATACCTGATGAAATAGAAATTTAAATACTAATTATTTTATATTTCTCCCTATGAAGACTCAAATAATTCTAACATAGACAAACTGACCAGCAGTTGTTTGATATTCACAGGTTCCATTTTCCCTAAATCCAACAGTTCATAATTATTGTTGGACATTGTGGTAAGTTTAGTGTTAGCATATAATAGCGAAGGGATAGCAAATGCCTGGACTTTAAGATAAAAGAATTACTTCTGAAGTGACATGTCCTTGGGAACTCTCTAAGGACCAGGACCTCTTTGATCTTAGGGCTAGGGACAGGACATGCCCCATGAGGTGCCCCCCATCAGGTGGTCTCCTGCCATTTCACAGGCTTCTTCGAAAAGCATCTGAATGACCTGCCCTGAGGCACCTGCCCACATCTTCGGACCACCTTTGAAATCATGCCCCTTTTTGAAAAAGACTGAACCCAGGGACATAACTTGAAAAGAGCTTGAAAGCCTCTGCTGAAGATATGTAAGTCAAGATGCATGCAGACAATGAGCTGGGCTCCTCTTGTTGTTTCACCTCCTCTTCGTCTGACAGAGAACTTACTTCAATATCATAGGAAAGTTTCACCCTCTGATGTTGACCAGCTTTGGGTCTGGATGGGGATGAGTTCTCCCTGATCACTAATACATGGAGCTTTGGACTTCCGGCCTTTGCAGGCCATAAGCATCTGAATAGGTGAGCAGCCTGGGAAACTTTCATATGTTAGTTGGTCTTAAAACCATGGAGGTGATTCTTGTTTGATAAACTATCTCAGAATCTGATGAACAAAATTCAGAGACTTTAAAACTGAAAAATTGTATGAAGACCAGCCATCCATCAGGACCCACGCTCAGAGAAAAAAATATCCTTTTCAGAAACCTTAGGTTAATATTATATGCTTGTATTACAGATACTAAGAAGTTTTAGGTGCTAGGTTTCAGAGTTAGGGTTTGGGTTTAGGATTTAGGAATTTTATAGACAATTGTTAGGTAATTGTTAAGTATTAATAAATATATGTGTTGTAGTAAATAAAAATTTACTGTTATAGGATGTGAAATTGTATTGTCTTAAATTTATTTACTTTATAAGGATCTATTTTATGTATATGGATATTTTGTCTGCACACGTATCTGTTCCTCTATGTATGTCTGGTACCATAAGAGGCTGTAAGACCTTCTGGTAACAGAATTACAGATATTTGTGGGTAACAGAATTACAGATATTTGTGAGCTGCAAAATAGATTCTTGGAATTAAGCCTAGGCAATGTGGAATAGGATCTGTTATTAACCAGTAAGCCATCTCTCTATTCCCAAATTTCTTGAAAAACTAATCCCCAAGTGGCAGAGAAACTGTCATAAGTTTGAAAAACTCAAAAAAAGGGAGATAAAATTAAGGTGCTGTGTTGGAACTACTCAGAAGGACAGTTTGAGATGAGAACAACATTAAAACAGAAGACTTCTGTGTTAGATGGGGAGGTGAAGTTCTTTTACTAGAAAGCAAATGACAGAAAAAATAGAAACTGTCATCTTGGCCACAAGAGGCACAGAACATGAAAAAAAAAAAAAAACAAGTGGCTAGCATGAGGCAAATGACATTTTCTTGGAATAGTTCATTAAGACAGTTAAGATGTGACAACATTTACAGTGGAGTTAAGGACAGACCCTTGAAGAAATACTCAACATCCTTAGTCATCAGGGATCTGCAAATCAACAGAGTCTAAGATTCCATCTCACACACGTCCAGTCCAAATGGCTAAGATTAAAAACTCAGGTGACAGCACATGCTGGCAAGGATGGAGATAAAGCGGAACACTCCTCCTCATTGCTGGGGGGAGTGCAAACTTATACAACCACTTTAGAAATCAATCTGGTGAAATAGCAGAAAATTGGAAAGAGTTCTACACCAAGACACAGCTATACCACTCCTGGGCATATACTAAAAGATTCTCCACAAAACTACAAGGATATAGGCTCAACTTTGTTCATAACAGTTTTATTCATAATAGTCAGAAACTGGAAACAACCTCGATGCCCTTCAATCAAAGAATGGATAAAGAAACTGTGGTACATTTACATAGTGTAATGCTACTCAGCTACTAAAACAAGGAAATTTGCAGGCAAATGGATGAAACTAGAGAAGACCATCCTGAATGAGTTAACCCAGACTCAGAAAGATACACATGGTATATACTCACTTATAAGTGGATAATAGTAATATAATACAGGATAACCATCCTACAAACCACAGACCCAAAGAAGACAGGAACCTAGAATAACTACCTACTAAGGGACCCCAACCAGCAGCGGATCAAAATAGATGCTAAGATACACAAATAAACATTAAGTGGAGCTTTGGGATACTTGTAGAAAAGAGGGAGGAAGAATAGAGGAATCCAGAGGAGACAAGATATCCACATGAAGACCTACAGAACCAACCCACCTAGGCCCTGGGAGGCTTATAGAATCTGAATCACCAACCAAAAAGCATATATGGACTGGACCTAGGATATCTACACATATTTAGCTGATAGGCAGCTTGGTCTTCATACAGATCCCTTAGCAAGTGAAGTAGGGGCAGGGGCGGGGGCAGGGGTGAGGGCGAGTGGGGGATGGACGACTCTCTCTGACATGGGCTCTATTGACTGTTTCTGAAACAGTTTATCCTAGCTGCCTTGTCTGGCCACAGTGTGAGAGGATGCTCTTAGCCCTGATGCAATTTGATGAAAGGGGTTGGTTGATAGGGGATCTAACCCCATCTGAGGACAAGCAAAAGAGGGAGAGGGGGAAGAAGGTGGGAGGTTGGAGACAGGTGGGTAGAAGGGAAGAGGGCTGTGATGATGATATAATTTGAATATAAAAATGAATTAATTAAAAAAGAACATGGGATGGACCAGTTGTTTTTGTGGGCATCAAAACATTGTAATCTCCCAAGAAACACATCATTTGCCAGGACAAACTCTTAGAACACAGCAGAGATATCAAGAGTCAAACAAGGCCATCAGTAAGTGAACCAAAAGAATGCTCAAAGACACAAGGTAAGAGGGGTCACATTTTTCTATGTCCATCATCATTAACATGCAAACTGTACAATATGTGTGTTCTTGAACAATTATTAAAGTTGATCAGAGACTGTGGAGTATTATTGTCTTCACTAGCTTTTAGATACTAGGAGGGATCCTTGCCACAATTGTCCGTATTTTTTCATTCTTAAAAGGAAAATGGATCTAAGAAGATATTTTTAAAATTATGAGGCAAGTTAGTATGAAAGCTGAGTTACATATAGAACTTTAAACATGGAGATAGTTAGATAGTAGAATGTTAAAGTCAGGTGCCAAATACATATGGACTGTACATTGGGAATGTATGCTAAATCATATAATTCTTATAATTGTGGCCTATTTATTTCTGTTGTTTTGTATTGTATTTATAGTTATAAGAAAAAGAACCATTTTTTGAACTGAAATGGAGAGCTGTAGGGGGGAAAAAAGAAATACCTTAAACTAAAAAAAAAAAAAAAAAGAAGGGAAGAGGATGGGGGGGTGAGGGGGAGGAGGGGGGAAGGGTGGGACTGGAGGGGGGAGTAGGGAGGCGATTGTGATTGAGATGTAACTTCAAGAAACAAAAAATAAATTATTAAAAAAAAGAAAAAAAATACACAGAAAAAAATTAAAAGAAAAAAAAAAAAGGAAAATGGTCCAGGTAAAGTACACTACAATTTTCATGAATGTGAAATATCGGTTACTTCTTTTACATAGCTATAATTTAAACCTAAAATATTGTACATGCAGAGTTCAGACAGTCAGGTTACTTTGGTAACTCAAAGGAATTTTTTCGTAATTCTGTTTTGATCATCTGATAATATTATGATCAAACTTTTTGACCATAATTCTCTATTTTTATGAGTTCAATTATGACATTAGGAGAACTTGCCTTCTCAAAATAGACATAAGGAGATAATAATGAAAATATATCAGTCCCAAAGGGCCATTGATGAAGAGGAATAGACATGTTATATATAACCTGCCTCATGTTTTGGAACCATTCCACAACTTAAGTGAGGATTATGGTAACATAATAGTTGCTATAATTTATGTTACTATGCTAAGTGCTTTTCACTTTTTAGCTTTCTGAATCCTAATAAACCTATAATGTATGTATAATTATGCCTTCTCACAGAGGAGTTCAGAAGAATGTGAATGTATTCCTGAGAGGTAATAGGAAGTTACTCAGAGGTAGATTTTGTTTGATTCAGATAACATAGCTAGATATCTGTTTGATCTTATAAAGCAATATCAATAAAGATGAAGAAACTTATGTGCTATATGAATTATTAGGTAACTCCCATATGCCATTTTCACTACTGTATTAATGAGACGTAAAGATATGGATGCATCATCTTGATGGATGTGTGCGACAGATTTCTATGAAAAATGAAGATATAGTATAATATTAAATGTAAATTTCTTTCTAGTTGTATTTCATTCATTAAAATTGATTTTACATCTTGTTGTTGCTGGTGTTGTTTTTATTGTTTGAAAAATCCATATGTGTGCACAGTACTTTTTCAATAAGTCCACCATTTCTTTCTTTCTCTTCAATTCCACTTCCATTTTCCCTACCATTGTTTTATACTCCCAATTTTATCTTATTTTTAACACAATGTGTCCATTTATGGGTGAAAATATGTACATAGGAGCAGGTACATCTCCTGAATCATTGATAGCCTCCAAAGAGTTGTTGAAGAAAACTAACATCCTCTCCTAGCACCCATCTGTCACCAACAGTTTCTTGCTAGTAGTGGGAGTTTGTGACCTGTTCCACCTGAATGCTGAGCTTTGTCTGACTTAATCTTCCAAAGGTCTGAGGCATGCTATCATAATAAATGTGAATTTGCATCTGCAGCTGCTCTATCATACCAGGGAAACACTGTATTTCTGCAGTTATCCCCTGCCTCTGGTTTTACCATCCTTTCATCTACTCTGCTGAAATAGTCCCTGAGTTATGCAAGGAGGAGGTCTGACATATGTGTCCTATTTAGGAACGATAACTCAATAGTTTCTAATCCTCGACAAGTTTGTCAATTATGTATTTCCATGTTCATGACTATCTCTTGCAAAAAAAAACAAAACAAAACAAAGCACCCCCCCCCGAAAAAAAACCCAAAAGCAATCAACCAACCACCCAAACTAAAAATTATAACGAGAGGTGAAAAGGCAGCAATTATGGATATGAATATAGGTCATTAGGAGTTGTTTAATAACATGACTATTTTGTAAATTAATAGTAATATAATCCCCTCCTAGGACTTATATCCTGCCACATGTTTGCAATGCCAGAAATGAGTTGTGTAGTGTGGGCTAGGCCTTTAATCCAATTAGAAACTGGTAATTACACATGTTTGTGCCACTATTGTCCAAGTGGGCATATCTTAACAGAGCAGTTTTATATCTCATCAGGGACACAGGGAGATAACACCAATAATTACTTCTTTCCCTTGATAATGTACATAGTTTTCTCTAGCGCTAATAGTTAGTTGTAGAAAATTTCAGTTCCATATAAGATCTGATTTCCTCATGTTCTATGATTTGTAAATTTATAAATACCCCCTTGTTCTCTTTTTGCTATAATGATTAGTTAGAATAATGAATTTTTATGAGGTATAGCATACATTTATTGTTTTTTATTATATTTATTGTTATAAGAAAAAGATCCATTTATTGGAATAAATGGGGGAGATGTTGGGGGAAAAAGATTCACCCAAAATAAAATAAAAAGGCAGATAGAAAGATGAGGGGAAAGTGTAGGAGGATGGGACCAAGAGGGGAAGGAGGGAGGGGACTGTGATTGAGATGTAGCTTGAAGAAGTAAATAAATGTTGGGAAAAAAAAGAAATAATGCATTTCTAATTGAGGTTAAGTAAGAATGGTAACATTCCAAACATTATGGGATGATATATAGGGATATTTGATAAGAAGATAATTTCTCAATTGGCATCATTAATACCCAGTTTCTCAGACAATTAAGAGTAAAGAAAACATTGAGACAATGAATTTTCTTTTCCATTGTTTCTATGAATATAAATTAGTATTCCAGTAAGTGAATCTTGTCCATAATCACAGTTTGATAATGCAGGTTTTACCATGATCTCTGCAAAGTTTTCTATGTAAGCCTTTCCTTAAGATCTGTCTTATTTACTTGTATGTGTACGGCATAACTTAAACCATTCTATTTACTGAGATCTTTGTAAGTCTGCTTTATAAAGGCTAAAAGCAAATGGAAAACACCCAAAACTTAGAAGCTATATTAACAGCTTTTATAGAAACTACTGAGATTATGCACATTAAAAACATATAACAAAAATCTTTCAGCAACAAAGAATATCAGGGCTATATCCAAATGTTTTTCTTATGGAAAGCTGAAAATAGGAACAAACTTTTATCCAAACAAAGACTATAGCAACAAGCTTAAGAATTTGAGTTACCAATAACAAATTTCTTCTAAGTGAATTTCAGATGGCAACCATCAGGACTCAGCCACTGAGAAAGTTATGTATTTTTTTTCAAGCAGTGAGCTGTGGGTAATTCTTCTACTTGAAATAGACACAAGTTCCTTATTTCTAAGAGCACTAGTAGCACCAAAAGTCACTGTATTTGCAGGAGTATAGTGACATTCATCTGTGATGCTTCTAAGTGGAAAACAAATATGTCAGGTTTAAAAATATTACCTTTAATAATTGTAATCTAGTGGGATTACATAGGAATACTCAAAATATGTAGCTTTACAGCCTCAGGGCTTGCTACTAAATATACTTTTTAATGTTTTGTGTTGTATATTCTTTGAAAAACTCTGTTTGTGCCTACATTTTAACCCCCAGAGAATTATAAATGGTGTAAGGGGAGCACGTTATTGGATGAGAAGATAGTAAAAGCCTTTCTTCTTATTTATAAGCATTCATTTCATTACTCACAGGGGAAAAATTTGGGTTTTGGTTTATCTCTATTTTATAAAATAATATAATATGGAGAGTTTCTCTTTAGAGACACACAGTGGACTATTTTTCTTAAAAATGTATTTGTAAGATTTTGATTCTTGAGTTAATATGAGAGTCTATCGTCTGACTCACTGAGACATAGGAGAAATGATTTAAATATGGAAAAATTCACTTAAGTAAAAAAGAAGTCTGATTATATGTGTTTTACAATTCATTTAGTTTTATATTTTAATAATTTTCATATTAATTTCAAAACTAACTCTTATGAATATGGAATGAAAAATAAACAAAATGTTTAAGCTTGTTCCTTATTGGATCATGTCTACTAAGTTCATTTACTAGATACTGTAGTACATGTGTTTTCTTTTAAATAATTCATTTTAATTTTTATTTGTAAACTATGAATGTGAGTTGTTTATGTACATGCTTTTTGTAAATTGATTCCTGTGGATGCTGGAAGAAGGCATCACAACTCCCTGGAACCATAGTTAAAAACTATTGTGCAGTCAAACATGGGTGTTTGGAATATCTATACTCAAGAAGAGCAGCTTATACTCTTAAATGCTGAGCCATCTTTCCAGCCACTGAAGTGTACAAAAGTCTGCACCTCACTCCTAGCCCTCTGACCACCTTGCAGACTTAACTGAAGCCTCTGATTTCTGAAATATTTATCTCCTTAACTGAGGGGATGGAGCACATTTTACTCTCATAAATTTTACTTCAACTCATGGGTACTTTAGATGTATTTCTTAGATTCAACACAAACAATTGTAAAATTAGAGAAAACATTCACATGCTCATGATAAGACTTCACAGGGAACATTGCAATGGGCATCTATATGTTGAGTACGCACCCAGAACATCTCTGTCTGTGAATAGATGCTATGGAGTCTTGTTCCTATGGATTCCACAAGCAACCCCAAAGATCAGAAGAATAATGCTAAGTCAGCGAGGAAGCTCAGCTATGGGATGCCTTGTGCTTTAGACATCACAGATAATGTTTGGCTGAATGTGTGCACTACACTTTCTAAGGAAATAGGGACAGACACTGTAGAATATTTTCTTTCAAACACCAAGGAAGATGTCATCATCATCAATCTTACCCAAATATTTTAAAGAGTCATCATAGATATTCTGTGCCTGAGTGTCAGTAATTGTCTAGTGTTAGGATTCTCAGACATTTTAGAAATCCAATGGCTCTGTGATAATATTTTTGGATTCAACCAAATTTGAAGATCAAGAAGAAAATATCTATTAGCAAGTATAAATCACTGTGTCTGCAAAGAAACACAAGATAAATTAATGGTAATATAATAATCAATGACTATTGAAATACTTGGCAATTTTATTGAGAACATGAGGTAGTACATAATCATTTTAAATGGAGTAATAAAGGGTCTGGGATCTGGCTCACCCCTTAAGATCACTGATTCCTTTTCCAGAGGACCCAGGTTTGATTCCAAGTTACCAAATGACAGCTCACTACCATCTGTAATAATATAGGATGTTAAAAACCTTCTTCTGGCCTCTGTGGCACTGCATGAATATGGTACACATACATACATAAAATAAGCTCCCATACAATAACATTTTTAAAAAATCAAAAAAGATGCACATGGCATCTTCTCACTTATAATTGGATTTTAGTCATACAGTACAGGATAACTATCCTACAACCAACAAACCAAAAGGAAGAGGAACATAGACTTTGTTACCTATTAATAGTACAATTTGCCCTAGGGGTGCTACCATGTAAGCCCCCAGTGCAAGAGGAAGCTCTTAGCCCTCATATGACTATTGAACTGAGAGGGGTTGATATGTACGGACACTCAAAGCCAGAAGAGTAGAATGGGTGGGAGAGGGAGGAGAGGGTGGGAGGGTGGAACCAGGAGGGGTGGAAGAAGGGCACTGTGATGGAGATATAACTTGAAGTAATAAACAAACAAACAAAATAAAAAAAAGAATGTTATTCAATTTGGTTCATTTTCATTTTGATGGGACTTTTAAAGATATATGAGACCTACCAGCTTTTAGATATAATGAGATTCACAAAAACAAACACATACAAGTTATCACAGCGAAGATAATATTTCTATCTTGCCTAGAGAAGTCTGGATGAAACTTTTGAATTCCTGAGATTTGGGAGTTATGTTTACTAATATATTGTAGAGATAAAATAAAAAGAATAAACATACAAGGTTAAAATGATTCCAAATTACAGAATCATCTGTAACTGGAAATTACATACTTTACAGCTACTGAAATTAGTATGAACCATGAGCCTGAACATCTGTCTTTGGGTCATTCACCCTGGTGACAACAAATGTAGGTACATGACAATCTCTCAAGACCTAGCAAGGCAGACTTCCTTCAAAACTGGAGCTAAAGTCTTCATTAAAACTAAGAAAGTGCTTTTTCAAGCACACTATGTATACTGATCCTATATGTGAACATAGAAATTAAAAAAAGCTCTACAATATGTGGACAAGTAGTAGCTAGTTCTCTAGTAAGAAAAAAAAAAAGAACTTTCTGTAAGAACCGTAGAATATAGTACCTTCAATTTTTATGTAGCAATTGTTCATATTAAATAAAAAGGGCTACTTCTTATTCTACTGTTTGCTTTAGGCCCACCAAGTTTCGAGTTTGATATGAGGACAACAGACAACTGAAGACCACAAGCTTAATGAGACTGAGGTACTTATTCAGCACTGTATCTATGACATGTCAAGAAAATGTCCCTATTCACTCAACAATCAACTGAATACCTAACATATGGCCTTAGTATTCTTGATTTTCTATTTAAAACCACTAGAAATCATGGGGTTCAGAATTCTTGTAATGTAAATTTCAAGAAAAGCTTTTTTTTCTGCGGCAGATGATAACTAAGATTGACTTTAAAATAAGTAGCAGTTTGGTGGATCCTTAAAATATTGTTGGAGAATGCAGAACATGAGAATGAAGATCTTTCGGTGGATTGATAAATGAAGTAAAATGTATTCATAAAAGTTTCTTTCTCTCTGATTGAAAAATTGGACTAAATGCTTTCATGTTAATAGTTTTGTTGGAATGACTCCATATGAGACTGGTTATTTTACCATATCATAGCAACATTAAATGATTTAGGAAAGAGAGATAGATTTGAACTTATTTTGGAAGAAGTAAAATTTTAGGGATGTCTAAATCTAATGGATAGGTTGGCCCATCAACATTTGGATTAAATTTATTCACACTATTATATGATGCAACAATGATTGTTGATGATAATAATTATTAATTATAATGAGTAGACCAGGCTGATGACTTTTAAAAGTTAAGTTTTTCCAGTGCTATGGAATTTCAATTGTGGTAAGATACTAATAATCTTATGCAATGTTTGAGACTTTAAACTTTTGTGTGTTAAGGTCTTCTGATATTTGCTGTTACTGATATGAAAAAAAAATTCTGTCATCTTGATCTCATCTCTTCTCTATGGGATACACAATGAAATTTCTTGATTGCTCTGCACTTGGTTCACAACTTGGGTATGCGATAGGTAGTTTTCCCCCATATACAACACACATTCTTTCCCAGTTTCAACTATCCAGTGTCTAGTTCTATTCCTCCTTGTGACCTATGTGAACATGCCTGGATTTGTAAGAAAAAATATTTATTTAAATAGAGATTTTTTTAATCAGTCTCTTTGTATAGGCTTAATTTGTTACTATAAATGTAACTGACATGTTTGTGTGATATACAAATACTAGGCAGAAGTTAAAAGAGATACATCTTATTTGTTATGCTAATACAAACTGCAAGAAACCTAGGATAAAAAGAGCATGAGGGTGAAAAGAGAGAACATAAAATGTACATGTTACATATTTTCTTTATGCCAGGAAGTGATAAACTTGAACTAAGCAAAACAAAACAAAAATTAAGTAATTAAATCTTCATTAAAATTACATTATTATATTTTGATGATCTTTGAAAGATGACTAATAATTTCAGAAGACTAGTTTATTCCTGTGCATTATGGAAAAGCATATCTGATCTAGGAAAAAGAACTATGGGTTTGGAGTCCCTGAGTAATAGGACACCAGGAAGAGTATAGTCTATATATACAGTTGGTTCATAACGTGTGGGTTGATACCTTCAGTGATCAAAGGATCCTTTCACAAGATTTGTGTTTCAGATATCCTACCTATAAGATATTTACATTATAATCCATAACAGTATCAAAATTACAGTTACCGTGTAGTAACAAAATAATTTTGTGTTTGGGGTCACCACAATATGAGGAACTGTATTAAAAGTGTCTCAAGCATTAGGAAGATTGACAACCAATGATACTCTAAAGTACATTGGCATAGGAACCAATATATTTTTGGTTCCTTCATTTTTGAAATATTTATTTTTGTTTTATTTGTAATGTTTGAGTGTTTACCTGCATGTATGGATATACTTTTCTACTGCCAAAGATGGGTAGAGAAGTCACACAATTCCCTGGAACTGGAGTTCCAGAAATGGTTATGAATAACCACAAGGGGGCTTGGAATTGAACCAAGTTCATCTGTAATAGCACCAAGTGCTCTTAAATGTTGAGCCATCTCTGCACCCTCAATTTTTAGAGTTTCCAGTTCAATTATTTTTTTAAATGTCCTGATTCTATAATAAGAAAGTTGAAGTTTATATGTGAACACTTACTTATTTTTGGTGCAAAATTATGAAGAGAAGTGCTATCACGATCAGACATAGTAAGTAAACAAAGTTGACTTTTTTTCTGGAATAAACAATGCACAAATCTCAGAAGCTCCCGGAAATTTACATAATTCACAATGTAACTACCAAAGATGTATAACAAGTTAGCGAGTGACACTTTCTACCTCTTCACCAACCAGACTGTGTGGTCTACAAATTGTGAGTAGAGATACAGGGAAACAACTTCAGTGATTCACCCACGTTTGAGTCATTTATGCACCTCATCCACATTCCTATAAGTAAACTAAATAAACTCATTGGTTTGCAAACCTAAAAAAATAACTGTTAGGTACTAGAGGATCTTATACATGAGAGTAAGTATTTATTGAAAGCAGAACTTCAGTTTTATAACTTTATATTTGTTTGGGCTACTTAAATAAATCACTATAGGTTATGGGATTGAAAAAACTTAAATTTCTTTCTCAGATTTCTAGAAGCCAAGAAGTCTAAGATCAAAGGTCAGGAAGATAAGGGTCTGTTGACATCCCCATTTCTATCTGAAGATAGACATCTTTTTCTTTTTCTTTTCTCCTCCCCTCCCCTCCCCCCTCCCCTCCCCTCCCTTCCACTTCCCTTCCCTTCTCTTTCATTTTTTATTTTCTTGTGTGTGTGTGTGTGCCCTCACATAATGATTCTTCCCAAGTTTCTTTTCATAAGATCAGTAACTGTGTTCATCAGATATATTTGAATTGAAATCTTTCCAAATATTAGACTGGCATAAACTTTGAGTATATAGTGCTGATTTCTCCATCCTTATGAACTTATTATTTTACAAATTCCCTTTCTCTTGGTATAATACCCTGGAAGCTATGATGTATATCTACATATATATATATATTCTTCATTTGTGTACATATATATATAATTTTCTTTTGTGTGTCTTAGTAATATGTGTATGTATGTATATATGTGTGTGTAGGTAATATATATATTTGAATAAACATAACATTGAGTCTATATAGTACATGGTTTTAATGTTTGTAATTGTTATATTTCTCATAGTACTTTTTAACAAATATGTAGTGTAAGAAGAAAAACTAATAATAGTTTACATTCCTGATGGAGAACTGCATTAAGATTATGAATTAATGATTCATTCATGAAGATTACAGTATCTAATTATTTTTATGCATTTATATAGATAGTGTAATCTGTTTGGAAGTAGTAATCATATTTTATAATTGTTCATTGTTATAGTTTCCATGACAACACATATTGGGCTAGATGGAAATTGTGAATTTATGGAACTTACATTGTATTCTATATTAGAATGAATATCTAATATTATAACCAACAGATAAAGAATAAAAGTTTAATATGTCTTTTCTTATTGAGCTATTTAATAAAATATTTCTGATTTTTAAAATGTAATTAGATTTACACATTCAACCAAGATGAAATAACAGATAACAGTTACCTCACTATCTGAACCAACTAAACATGATGGAAATGTGAAAGTATGATTTTTAGATAATTTACAGTAGTCAAACGCAAGTTGATATTTTCTAAGATAAGGGAAAACAGCATTGTTATTCCCAGAAGTTTTGCCAGACTAATGACTGTAGAGATTTCAATTCACATATGCCTATTTTCTCTTACAGAACTTCTCAGCAACTTCTTGCAAGAAGGTCTTCAATCTGGAGTGAATATGAGAGAGAGAGAGGAAGAGATAGAGATAGAGATAGAATGATAGTGAGAAAGAAAGAGACAGAGACACAAACAGAAAGAGAGTCAGACACAGAGAGACAAGGACAGAGAGAAAGGGTCTCTCTTTCCTTTCTTTCTCACATACACGCATGCACACACACAGAGAGAGAGAGAGAGAGAGAGAGAGAGAGAGAGAGAGAGAGAGAGGAACTAGCAATCACTTAAAGTTTGAAAGACAGAACTTTGAGGATTAGGAGGTATTAGTAATAAGAATTCATAAAATGGAGTATGTTGAAGAGGGAGGAGTTGCTCACAGATCAATCACTTTATAGAATTCATAGAATGTTACTTGTCCTTTTGGTCACTGCATAGTGTGATAGTAGACAAATAAGTAGATCTGATTTACAAAAATTGAGCTCTGCAAAGGGCATGGACAATGCTAATAACACCACAGGTCTGAAAATAGTCTGTGGCTTACAAGAAAGTAAGGAAAACAGAAATACCTCGTGAATTAAAGGATGCTGGGAACCATATTCCGAAGTGCATTTCCTCAGATTCCTGGTTAGTTTTAGGCTACTCTGAAGTATATATAATTTCATAGATAAAAACCCTGTTTAAAGCACAAGTGTAAAAATAGTATAGCAAAACAACGACAAAAATCTTTGACCAGGCATTAAGGGAAAAATGTTTCTGAATTTGAAAACATCACCAAATGTTATGTAAAGTATAAAAGAATAAAATAAATTGACAATCTGTATTCTTGGACAACTTTAGTGAAATAATAACTTAACAGGAATACCCAAATGGAGACAACAAGGAATTAAGTGAATCTTTAATAAAAACTTTACACATTTTATGAAAGCTATAAAGTTACAGATTACATTTTAATAGTTCCTAAATAATTAGGGTCTGTTGTTGATATCACAGAGAAATCCTGATTGAAGTGGACCAAAACTAGAATAAGAAAATATCAATAAAGTACAACACATTTTGGAGATTTTAAGGAGTCAAAACGATAGTATTTTTCTTGTTGTGTACAATATAAGTACAGGCAATAGAGAACAGCTTAAAGATGAAGGAAATTTAAAGGAAAAAGACATAAAACATGGATATTGTCATGATAAGGTTTGAATTAAAAATTATATTAAGGGAAGCCATCCAAAAAAGTATTGAATAATGGGTCTACACAAAGGTCTACAAATAATAAATAGATCATAAAGATGAATCATCAGTAGATAAATGTCATATACATATATGATAGAAAGATCATAAATGTAAAGACAAAGAGATAGAAGTTAATATTAATAGATGCATGTTTTTAATATCTAAATAACAACTGATTTTGAAAAAATAAATTCATTGTGATGTTTATAAAACATGTAGAAATATCAAAAATAGAGATGTTACAGGAGGAATAAAGGTTGTGTTGTAAATTTGTTTTAGGAAAACACATGTCTTCTTATGAAAGTAGATTATAATAAATTCCTGAGGTAAAAGGCAGTACTTATGGTGGGTTAAATAAGTATGGCCCCCCATAAGCTCATAGATTTGAAATCTTGGGCACTAGGGAATGGCACTATTTGACAAGGAGTAGGAGGTGTAGCATTGTTGGAGTAAATGTGGTCTTGTTGGAGGAAATGTGTCACTGGGTTTTGGGGTTTCAATTACTCAAGCCAGGCCCAGTATCTTTCTCTCTGTCCCTGCTGCCTGCCAATCCTGATGTAGAACTCTCAGCTACCTCTCTAGCACAATGTCTACCTGTGTGTACACCTCATGTTTCCTGATATGAAGATAATGTTCTGAATCTCAGGAACTGTAAGCCATCCCCAATTAAATATTTTCCTTTATAGGAGTTGCAATGGTCATGGTGTTTCTTCACATCAATAGAATGTTGACTAAGACAGTACTAAATAATTAACATTTACAGTTACTAATTTCTGAAAAGAAAATATTGAACAATAAACACATTCAACAAATCAAAAAATAGATAGCCATGGGTTCAAAGATATGGACAATAGTCAGAAAATATCTCAACACTCATACTATGAAAAGTATTTAATATCTGGTACTTAGTGAGCCCTCAGCCTGTAGAATGTGAGTCTAACAATAGATCAGCTGTGTCAGAAGTTAATTATATTATAAGATACCCAGTTGTTTTTGGTTAAACAATTTTCCTACTGTGTGAAGACAATTCCACACATATTTTGTGACCAGACATATTTAGCACTCAGTTCAGTGCTAATTTTGTTCAAAAGTGTTTCTCTGATATAATTATAATTAGGGCAAAGAAAATACATGAAAAATATTTTGGAAGTGCAAAGGCTTAATAACCTAAAGGACAATTAATTCTGTTCTGAATTTCAATTAATAAACAAAATTAATAAAACTAAGCCACAAACAAACAAAAACTTTTGGCAACAACCAAGAAAATGAATGCACACAATATGAAAACATCTTAGACAAAGCATCAATCAAATTTATTCAATTTACCTTCATGGAATTCTCCATACAGCAGCAGAATATTTTGTTTATATCCAGACATGCCACTTAAAGTTATTTTTATTAATGAAGTAAAACCCAATATTAATCATTTTTAAACAATTAAAAAAACAAAGTATGTCCTATGACCATATAGCATTTAATTAGAAATTTAAAAAAATCCTTCTGGGGAAATTTTCAAACATTTAGCGATTAATGAACAAAAAATAGTTGTTGTGAAAATAAAAATCATAACTTATTAGAAAATATTTCAAGTTGCATAAAACTGAAAGCACAAGACATCAAATTTTAAAAAGCATTAAAAAGAGACTTGAAGGGAAATTGTAGAAATAATGGGTATATTTTAAAAGTCTCAAATCCTACATAGACAAAAATCTAGACACCAATAGTCAAAATATGTCTGAGAAAATATAGGAAAATAAAAAAAGATCAATGAAGAGGATTGCAAGCAACAGAATAAATGTAATAAAATGCTATATTTTGAAAATTATTAATAAAATAGAGATGCTTGTGAATAACCTGTTTATTTCTATTTACCTAAAATTCTTAAAAGGGCAACCTGTCTCAGAGTGATAAACAGCAGCTCACCATCTGCTATAGCTGTGGTGGGTGAATGTTTGTTAGGCAGCTATTGGAATGAATATAAGGAGGCTGTGTTGATGATATGAACTTTCTATCTTAAATATGTAAAGTTCACTGTGGGCTAATGTTATATTAAAAGAGATACTAAGCAATAGACTTTAATTTAATCAATCCAGGTATCTCAACAATTATAACTCCAAACATACATTGACACAAGAACAAGAATTTTTAAAGTTTTACCACAAATGGCCCTTGGTAAATGACATAAGACAAACTCAGATAGGCATTTGTCTATGCCTCTTGTTCTCATATGAGGAAGATGACAGCTGGGATCTCAAAACCAGATTACATGAGTTCTTTGTATTTGCTAAGCAAAGGTGGTGAAGAGAAGCCATATGGGTTAGTTAGTTACTGGATATAATTGTGCAATAATAAATAGGCTTACCTTACAACTCAATGGAATGAAAGTCTGTAGTAACATATATTTTATGAGAAATTAGAAAGGGGGCTTCCAATGTTCTAGTCAAAATGGTAAGTAGTAAAAATCTGATTTTTAAATTTTCTATTTATTACTCATTATATATATGCATTGAATACTTACATGCTGCTCCACATATATGCTAAATATTATGTAAATTTAAAGTGAAAATAGCAAGGAATGTGGGACAGAAGTAGGGAACTTTCTCACAGGGATGTGAAGGGACTCAGAGAGCTATGCTTTGATACACACACCCATGACAGTCAGATGATCATTGACCAGCATCTACTGGTGACAGGTCCTTACCTGTTCATTTCTGATAAATGTGTAAGAAAAGAAGCCCCTGAGTATATAGCTAATGCTGGAAATCAAACAGAGCTTTCTTTACTCAAGTACTTCAATAAAATTCCTTAAATCATATGGGGTCAAATATTGCAGAGATCATACCAGTTCAAATTACACATAGCAATAAATCACTAATACAGGTTTGTAATTAATTTAGAAACTTGAATCAGCATTGAAGGCTATCAAAAGGAAAATGAAGTTTCATCAATCACAGAATATTTCAGACACATGGCATCTTTCAACCCAGAAAGGTTCAAAACCTCCGCATCTGTTTCTCATCACACATAAACTTAGGAAACAGAACAAGTAGCTTTGAAGGAACTGAGTACAGAGTTGAGTATTGAATTTACACAGTTGCATAACAATTATAAAATGATAAGTGCTTTTTATTAGGCCACAGGTTTAGATTTACTGTGCCTTCCTCTTGGTAATAAGAAAAGGGTAGCTTTGCTAGCATGCGGGCTATTGATAATTTTTGAGAGGAAATTGTAATTTCCATGAAATAAAGACTTCCTGTGGGAGTAAACTCTTGATGATTCAGTGGAAATAATTATGAAATAAGTTTACTATAGTGATTAATTTTTGATATTGCTGAATATATTTAGGGTAAATCGAGAACATAGAACTCTGTGTGTTCCATGGTTTTTATGACTTTCACAAGAGATATTTGAGTTCTGTAAAAAACAGATTTCTCTCCTGCATAGTGTTGGGGGGGGGTTGGAAGGACAAGGAGTGGAAGGGAGGTAGAGGTAGTAGGAGTAGTTAAATAAGTATCGTGTATAACTAACTATAGTAATAAAATAAATAAAAGCTACTTGCTACACATCTCTAAGAAAAATCCCAAAATTTAAGGACACAAAGAACTTTCTTTTTTGCTTTGAGGAAGTTGACAATTAGTCTTTTCTTGTTTGTTTGTTTGTTTGTTTTGTTTTTCAAGACAGAGTTTCTCTGTGTACCTTTGACTGTCCTGAACTCACTTTGTAGACCAAGCTGGCCTTGACCTCACAGAGATCTGCCTGCCTCTGCCTCCTGAGTGCTGGGATTAAAAGCATGTGCCATTATGCCTTGTGACATTTAGTCTTCTAGGCTAAATTTATGCTAAATTTAAATGAAAATATATACCTTCATCTCAGATATGTTAAATATAACATTTATGCTTAGTGTATATTAAATATGCTTTACATGAATATGTAAGAAAACATAAACATTCATTTTCAAATATTCTACTTTGACATTTCAATACTTTAACTCTCTAATTAGAGTAAATTTATCCAATAGGTTTGGTTGCCAGTCTCTGTTATACATCTGTACTTCATGTGCATAAATTCTAATAATTATATTGATCAGCTCCTTGCATAAAACTTTAGTACAACAAACTTATCACACACGGACAAAATCAATCTCATTCTAAGTGATTTATAACAGTAGTCACAAACCAACCCTTATGAGCCTTAGGAGCATGAAAAAATAAACTTAAAAAAAAATTAACAAGCACACAAACAAAAAAACTGGTGGGCTGATCAACTCAGTTGCCATGGAGGCCCCGATGCAGGGCTTTAAATGTCCCATCTCAGCATCTGTTCCATCTATAAACTGCTGGAGCACATGAAGGAACTGATCCTGCAGATCCAAAACTACAGGTTCTCCATGACACAGACCATCAACAGGATAGCCAATAGGAGTTGCTATGAGAGTCAAGCATTGAGAGAGTGGTAGAAGTCAGAGGCCTAAAAGCAGACTCATTTCAATGAACATCTGCAAGTAAAGATGTATGGGCAAAAAGGTATACTGTGATAAACAACACTGTGACACATTACAACTCCCATGACAAGATGTGTCTTTTGTTTGTTTGCCTGATTGTTATTGTTATTTTTTTTTATTTTCTGTTGTGGAGGAGTTTGCAAGAGATAAGGGGCAAATACACACATGAGTGAGATTGGGGTGCATGTTGTGAAACTTACAAAAAAAAATCAACAAAGTGTTAAAAAAACTACCACTTTAAAATATTCATTAATGTATACCAGAGAGAAAACTAGACATTATCTGGATGGACTCTATTTTTTTTTTCATAAAATTATCATAGCCATCAGAAATTATGTTAGAACATGGATTCAGAGGCCTATCAAAAAGTGTCAGCCATAACTGAACAATATAAGAAAAAATATTGAAATAATAAAAGACTACGAAGATACTGAAAACCTTTTCCTGAATGCAGTTGCATTCTCCATTTTAGCCTTTTTCTTGTTACAGAGAGAGTAGTTTTCATATCTTCTTTAATGGTGAAGGTAGATTTCTCTATGATGACCAGGATTCTTGTGGAGAAAAGAAAGGGAAAGTCAACTAGAAAGCCACTGACGGTATAGTGCAACAAAATTTTCTGTGAGACACATTTTGACAATAATATGTTACGCCTCAGTTGGATTGAGACACAAAGGGAACTGACATCAATCCTAAGAATTTTAAAATAAAACATATTTGTATTTTTTTAAATTTATTTTTCATGTTACATCTCAATCAAAGTGCCTTTCCTCCTCCCCTCCAGGCCCAACCCTCCCTCTACCCAACTCTATCCTCTCCTTCTCCTTGGATGAGGGGATCCTCCACATATCAATCTCCTCAGTTCATATGAGTGCTAATAGCTTCCTCTTGTACTGGGACTTGATATGGCAGCCCAGCTAGGGTAATGTGTTCCACTAACAGGCAACAGGGTTCATGACTCACTGCTGGGCAGAGCTTTTCCCAGCATAATTAGGCTAGGTTCCTATCTGTTTGGGTCTGTGGGTTATAGGATGGTTGTCCTGTGCTATGTGGTTAATATCCACTTATAAGTGAGTACATTCCATGCATATCTTTCTGGGTTTGGGTTATCTCATTCAGAATGAGCTTTTCTAGTTCCATCCATTTGGTTGCAAATTGTGTGATTTCTTTGTTTCTGATAGCTGAGTAGTATTCCATTGTGTAAATGTACCACAGTTTTTGTTTTGTTTTTTAATCCATTCATCAGTTGAAGGACATCAGAGTTGTTTCCAGTTTCTGGCTATTACGAATAAAGCTGCTATGAACATAGTTGAGCCAATCGATGTCCCTGTGGTTGGTAGAGAATCTTTTGGATATATGCCCAGGTGTGGTATGGCTGGGTTTTGAAGTAGAACTATTCCCAATCTTCTAAGATATCGCTAGATTGATTTCTTGAGTAGTTGTAGGAGTTTGCACTCCCACTAGCAATGGAAAAGTGTTCCCCTTTCTCCACATCCTCACCAGCATGTGCTATCACTTGAGTTTTTGATTTTAGTCGTGCTGATGGATGTGAGATGGGATCTCAGAGCCATTTTGAGTTGCATTTCCCTGATGACCAATGATGTCGAGCATTTCTTCAAGTGCCTCTTGGCCATTTGAGATTCCTCTTTTGTGAATTCTCAGTTTAGCTCTGTACCCCATTTTTTGATTGGATTACTTGGTTGGTTGGTGTTTAATTTCTTGATTTCTTTATTTTGGACATTAGCCATCTGTGTAATGTTTTTATTTCAAAGAGAGAAGATATCCATATTAATTGCCCACATAATAACCCTTTAAATTACAAAAAAAACAAAATAGGAAAAAAAGTTAATTATTTTTTCTATTTCCTCAAAATATTTTTGTGATATATGACACAGTGTTCAATATATTCTAAAAATTTATTTCTAAGTTATTTCAAAATTGTTAAATGAAATTTGTCATCTTTAAAATTAGGATGGTTTTGAGTTTAATTGTATTAATTAAATAGAATAAAATTAGTTTACCTATTTTTATTATAAAACTTACTTTGCTCTAAAAAATTCAAATGAAAGTACTTGCCTAGTCACAATCTCTGCAGATATCAAGGAACTTTATATAATTAGAATGACCATACTAAAGACATGAATTTTTGATAAAGATTTTAAATTTTCACTGTCAATTACATTGTTATGCACTATTTACCACAAAAAGAAGGAAGAAAAATTACCTACGAAAGAGTTGTAATCAGTAAAACAAATAGTCTTATATCTTCTTTCAAAATTCATATGTCCCTTTGCCTGCATTTCCTCCTTTGCCATTATCCACACTTTCTTGTTTTTCTGTCAAAATGTTATATACACACAGGAACACCCTCCACACACAAAAATGTATACACAGGCATATATACACATGTATACAGATTTATCAAATATACTATCATTTATGATTTTTCAATTCTGTCTGACTGATGACATTGATAAAAACACAAAGTACATTACTCCAGATTCAGTTCTGTATTTATAATAACATCTGATCTGCAATGTTGAGTTTTTGTTTGGCTATGAACAGTTTTTAATGTGTCAAATTGGAACTTTTTTGATGACTTTACTCTTTGACATTTCTTTCCATAAACTCTACAAAAATCATCTTTACTAATGTCTTTAGTGACCCATAATGTCACACCCAGTGATCCAGTGACTGCTTTTCATTCATGTTATTTGGCATTTCTTCTGCAGTTAATCTAGCTGTCTTTCTTTAAGTCTACAATAAACTCTGTCACCCGTGGACAGAGGAAGCTTCGTAGCAGAACACTTGCATGGCATTCATGAGCCTGGGTTCAATTCCCAATACTATAAAATAAATATTTCTAGTGACTGAGACAACTCCATTGATAAAATGCTGTTGTGCAAGTATAAGGAACTGAGTTTGATCTCCTCAACCCACATTAAAACATCCCTCTTCATGTTTCTATTTTCCACTTCATATCACCTGTGTCTTGCTATTCTCTTTTCAAGCTTCCTTGCCATTATCCCTTTATACTTTCCAGATAGGGGGACTTCAGTTGATTAAGAACGAGGGAGGTCAATTTAAATGAGAAGGAGAGATGAGGAACAAATTATCACAAAATATCACCATGCTTAAAGTCTCAAGAAATCATATTATTTTATACTTACTAAACACACACACACACACACACACACACACACACACACACACACACGCACGCACATCTTAAAGGAAGTTATGCCACTGGGCTGGCAATGTTCCTTATAAGAAGTTCAGACTAACAAAAACCCCAGTACAAGTTATAAGAAACCTGTTAACGAATGGATGATGAGGGTAGACCAGTTGACTCCCAAAGCAATGTAGACTAGTGATGGTGCCCTTCATTTCTTCACAAATTTTGAAGGTAAGTATTTATTGCTGAAAACACTATACAATAAAAGCACAAGACTGATGCTTTAAGCTGGATCTAACATGACAGCCTTTTTCCTGCAGTTTTGTTTCCATGGTACCAGAAAATACTATGCAGGCTGCCAGGAGAGAGGAACAATTAACAGTCCTACTCAGCTGTGACACCTATTAGCTACAGTAGTGATTGGCATGGCAAGATATTTTTAATGGGGCAAAAAATTGTACTCATATTTTGGTGGTAACAAACAATTGTCTGTTTAGATTTGCGACACACTTAACAAAAAGGACATAATGTCTTATACTAGAAATGGAGCCAAATACCTAAAGTTAGTGGTCATAAATCTTAGAAATGAATCTACTACTATCTCTTTACTAGACTAGCACAAATTCTAACTACATTCTAAACCTTTCCTTACACAGATAAGAGTAGCTACCACCCTCATCAAAGAAGCCTCTCTTTACAATAAAAGAATATCATTACAGAAAATCAACTTGAAAAATGCAGAGATCAATAGAGTGTGAGTCAGCTTGTTCTAATAGGAACATCTGTGTCATACTTACTGGATCTGTGCCTTAGAGCACATCATAGAAGAGAGATTGGAAAGATCATGACAACCAGACACCAGGACACCATAAAATAATGTCTTCTAGAAATGACTGCCTAAGAAAAACCAAACAATGACAATATGAAGAGACCTACTAAATTAGAATGGAAATAATTTCACAGGGTCCCATTCCTAATCAAAGAATTATTGTCACATAATGACTTCAGAGTGGGAGAAAATTAGCATCTTCTTTAAATGAGCCCCTTATTGCTCATCATTGGTTTGTGACCAACTGAGTTTCATAAAGATTGCATGTAAATGTAGGAAATTATCAAGTCATAATTTAGTATATATTTACTACATAATTGGTTAATTAAATTATATATAATATGCAAATTATGTATATTATACATAAGCAAAGCACAAAATAATCAACCCTGAAACTATATGTACACAAACACAATTGGACTCAGTAAGTTGTATTTACACATCAACTCAAATAGTCAACTTATGCATGGCATAGGTATTTATTTAATAAACTACAGTGTCTAGAAGAGTCATTAGCCCCACTCACTGGAGAGTATCCTATTTAGAATACTTTTAAAATATGTGTATATATACATTTTTGAGAACTTCTACAGTAAAAAACTTCAATATTATTTATCCTTTTCTCTATCCAGTCCTCCCATTGCTAGATATACTTATTCCTTCTTGCTCCATTATTTTCTATTTCTTCTTCATACCATGCCTGTGTTCTGTCTCTTCCCTTGAAACATGCTCCTCCATGTTCCCTTACTAATGTTCAGACATTACAGGTAGATAGAATAAAGTAGACTGCACAGCCTTTCATCAGTCATGCCTGATAAACTACACAGGCATATATCTATACATAAACCCAGAGATTGTTGTATCGTTAGTAATCATTTCATTATTTTAATATAAAAATTGTCTCCTTTCATATTGCTTTTATGTTTGTGATCAACTGAGTTTCTTTAGGATTGCTTGTAAATGTAGGAAATGATCAAGTCATAATTTAATATATATTTACTACATAATTGATTAATTAACTAAATTATATATAATATACAAATTGTGTATATTATATATAAGCAAAATATTGTTTCCAATTCTCATGAATTATTTATTGTCAAAAAATATGATCTGGTTATAAACCTTGCCTTTTAAACTCATCTAATTCCACTATTTATTTTCTCCTTTTATACACTATCAATTAATTAACATTAAATATTTTCAGGTCTTTAAATTATATATATGAAATGTGATATGTAGTCATCAATATATTCAGATGTAAGTCGTTTTCATTTGATGGAGAATGGATAGCTCATTGAGTGACATGCCTTTTATGTGTGAAAACTGTGAAAAAATTATTCCTGTCTTCTGTGGTGCCATTTATTATTACACAATATGGTCAACTTCACTGACTGATTACACTGCATTTTGTCCCTTGCTACACTTGGAAGTCTTTGATATTGTGTCCCATTGTCTGATGCCAGGGGGAGATGTTGTGAATCTGTGATAGAAAATGTTGTGCTGTGGATGAAAAGAATCCCCAGAAGGGCATTTTAAATCCTATTAGATGTTTTTTTCTACAAGCTGTTAGCTTCACATATATCATTTTATCCCCAAGTATGTTACAATAATACACTTCAAAAGATGTTTTTATGGGTAAGTTTCAGTGCTTGCACCTCATAGATTACCATGCCTTCTTTATTATCAAGGTTTGCATTTTCAACTTCCTGCCCAGCTTGGTGTTTGCTTGATTTGCAGTGCTTCATTTAAATTCTAGTACCAGTTTACAGTCTTTTATCAATATGTGTTGATTCCTTTGGTGTGTAACATACTGCATTTATTGCTGGGTATATTGGAAAGAAGAAGAAAGCCTACATTCAATTCATATCTTTTAATTTCACTGTAAACAATATAAGAACATTTAGATTTATATGCACTTAGAAATACATCACTTTTTCTATTATTCTATTTCTTAGCATATAAGTTGTGATTGTGGTTTACTGAGAGCTTTTTAGACTTCGTGTAATATATGTCTGTAACTTATGTTATCTCTTCTTTCACTTCTGATTTTGTTTGAGAGATCTGTGCATGTTAATTAGTCTAAGTAAACACTTCCTGATTGTCTTTCATAAGGATAACACTTAATGTTTTAGTTTCTTTTCCATTGCAATGATAAAAATACTCATACAAAATGCAAATTAGATGAGGAATTGTGTTATTTCAGATTACAGGTTATAGTTCATCCACAAGTGAAGTCATGGTAGAAACTCAGCTAGGAACTTGAATGAGAAGCTATGGAAGAATTCTATTTATTGACTAATTTGCAGGCCCCATTTTAATTAGCTTTCTTGTACAGACCAGGATTACCTGCCCAGGGTATTACCTACACACAGGATTACCTACACACAGTCAACTGAGGCTGCCTACATAAATTAATAATCAGGACCACCCAAAGACCTGACACAAGGCAATGTGATCTGGGCAATCCCTCAATTGGAATTATCTTCTCAGGTAACTCTAAGATATGTCAGATTGCTAGTGATAGTTAACGAGGATGTTTATTTTTTTTGGAGGAAGGTTTACTACATTGGTTCTGAAGGGCTGATTTCAATGCTGAGATATGGTTACTGCCCATTCTGAGGCATTCTCTTGATTGGTTAATAGAAGTCACTGCTGGCCAATTAGCTGGGCAGAAAGAGTATAGGAAGGTGGACTTCCTGAGATGGAAACAGGAACCCTGCGTTTTATTCTTTCTGCCAGGCGACACAGAAGAAGACAGATGTTTGAGAGCCCTGGAAGGTAACAACAGGCCACATGGTAGTTTGGGATTAGATGGTCCGGGTTAATTTAGATAAACTAATTGAGAGTCTCCCAAGCCTTTAAGGGCTAAGCGTTGAAACATCAATAGGTCTTGGTATATTTAATTATTGGGGAAAGGGCTGTTGCAGCCTATAGGCTGTCAGTCAAAACAATCCAGGCCCATCGGCCTCCCACCAAGCCCTGGCGACTGTTCCTCCAGGCCGCTGGCAATTCTGCTGATCTAATATAACAGCAGAATTTATCATTATTAATAAATATCAGGCAGCTGCCCCACCAGGTCTATAAGCTTCTAAGGCAAGCCAGGCATGCCGATCACCCACCAGGCCACTGGCTGCTTTGCAGGCCTAATATAAAAACTTATCATTATTAATGAAGATATTAGTTGACAAAGTTTATGTTGTAGGTGGTGAAGGCCACCCTTGGTCCAGGACTTTTTTCTCAAGGACAAATCAGGCCACAGTTAAGATGTGCCAGGCCTGCTGGCTCCTACCCAACCCCCAGCTGCTCTGGTGACCTAATCTTATAGTTTATACTTATCAATAAATATAATTGATAACTAAGCTGCAGTTTCATTTGTTTTTGATATTTTCTATTTTTTCCTTATCCTTAGTTTGTTCTGTTATGGTATTTTTTTTTCTTATTTTTAGGTTTCTTTTTTTTTGGCTCATTCATTTTTTTACTTTGAAAGTCTTGGAGATTATACTATACTTTAGCTTTTCACACAAAAGAGGCAACATTTTTAATAATCTATGCAGACCTTCAGCCACTCTAGATACTTGACAACTAAATATTTCTTCTTTTATAATTCACTGTTGTAAAAATCAGGATATTTTTTAAAGACATTTGGTCATTGTTTAAAATATGAGAGCTCATTTTTCTGGGTAAAGAACTAAAGTACAAGTTACAGAATGATAAACATGAAATGGAGATTATTTTTGCTGTGATTTTCCCACCTAACCTCAAAATATTTCCTGCATGAATTAATGTTAACTTCATGTATTCATGTTCACTACTGCTTAAGATTGAAACCATAGCAGAGATGTTGACACACATGGAAAGAACTTGTTTCTAATTTTCTGGGACGATGTTAAAAGGCATTAAAAACAAATACAATTTATTATGTTTTACCAGATTTTACTTATTTGTTTGTTATATTTACTTTATGCAATGTAATTGAAAATAGTACACGGAACTAAGTGAATATTAGAAGCTTATTTATTTCAGTATGCTATGTGTCAAGAAGTGCAGATTCTTGATACTAATATAAAGTTTTAATCAATAAAGAGAACACATTAATTTAAACAAACTTTGACACAGCTGTTCTGATTTATTAAGCTATGGTTGATAAATAAATGTATGTATATTTAAGATGTGCCCTTTGATGAGTTGGTTTCATTTTCAAAATTTGTAGCAAAATCTTAGCCCTCATATGACTGATGAACTGAGGAGGGTTGATAAGTGGGAACTCCCCTCATCTGAGGAGGAGAGAACAGAGATGGGGAAGAGAAAGGAAGGATGGGAACTGGTGGGGAGGAGGACGGGGACTTTGATTGAGATGTAACTTGAAAAAATAAATAATAAAAAAGATAATTAGCACACTTAATGATCATATAGTCAGCTAGTTTTTTTCTTGTATGTGTATGAAAAGAATAGATACTTTAATTATCTAAATATACAGTTACTACTTTTGGATACATAGTAAATTATTATTTATTACATTATCTATCATGTGATATATGATAACTTCAGAAATTACTGATTCCAAAGTTTTTTCACTTTAATCCTTTTTTATTCTATTTTTCTCTGTTCATTAGTCTCAACAATGTAATTCTATTTATGTGGTTTTAATTAATCTCGATCTCAAAGGTAAGGGGTCTTAAACAGCATTACTCTTTCTGAGTTAGGATTAATTAATATTATATCCAACATAGTTGACCTAAATTGTCACAAATGTAATGATTCCTTTCTTTTTTTCCCTCCCCATGTTACCCTCATTTTGTCACATATTTTTATTTACTTTTAGAGATATTTTTCAGCTATTTATTTATTTATTTTTATGTGCATGCATGTCTCTCTGAGAATGTCAGATCTTGGAGTTATATACAGTTGTAAGCTGCCATGTGGATCCTGGAAATTGAACCCGAGTCCTCTGGAAGAGTAGTCATTTTTCGTAACTGCTGAGCCATCTCTCCAGTCCATTTTTCAACTTTCATATAGTCAAATTTGTAAATGCCTTCTCAGCATACTTCTGGCTCTTATAAAAATTATAATCACTGTTTACAGACATCTGTACACCATTGATGAGATGTGTTGCCCATCATTGGTGACGGTTTATCTTCTTTCTTTATTCCAGACCAAACTGAGAAACCTCGTGGATGTCTCAAGAAAACATATGACTTGTTCTGTGGTTTGCAAAAAACAGAACCCAAGCTGATGAAAGAGGAGCAAGAAGTCCTGAAGAAGAAGCTGACAGACACATCAGAAGAGCCCTTCTGGAAGACGGTCGTGAACGTCAATGTCATTGTCCTCCTGGCTATGGCAGCTTTTTTCTATGGCTATTTTGCCTGCATTCTATCTCACCCACAGCAATATTGGTTAAGCAAATGATTATTTAATGCACTTTCATCTTGTATTTTATTATTTTGCAAAGGGATATTAGCAATTGCTAATTTTATCTTATAAGGTGACATCAGACTTGATCTTTTGTCATCCCTCCATGTAAATAAAATGAAGTGCTTATAATTTTTTTTCTTTATTTTTTATTTGTTCAAGTTACATCTCAATCGCAGTCCCTTCCTTATTTCCCCTCCAGTCCCACCCTCCCACCCTCAATCCCCCGCATCCTCTTCCTTTTTTTTTCTTTTAAGTTTAAGGTATGTCTTATTTTCCCCTGCAGTTTCCCCTTTCAGTCCAATAAATGGCTCTTTCTCTTATAATAATAAATACAATACAGTTCAACAGAGGTAATTGGCCACAGTTATGAGGGTTATATGACTAACGTACGTTCCCAATGACCAGTCCATATGTATTTGGTACCTGACTTTAACATTCTACTATCTAAATATCTCCATAAGTTTAAAGTTCTGTATCTGACTCAACATTCATACTAACTGGCAACACAATTTTAAAAGTATCTTCTTAGATCTACAACACTCTCTTGACTCCTAAATAACTCAAAATTTAATTATGAGACTCTAGCTGTCTGTTCTTCAACCACCTCAGAGACCTGAGAGGGATAAATATATCTGATTTTATAGGAAGTACAGGGCCTGCAGCTTCCCAAACTAAGAAATGACATACCAGTGGCTGCCTGGACAGTTCCCATTTTCTCTCCATACATTACAGCATCGATCTTCAGTCATTTGGCCCCATTTCTCTGACAGATATTGATTGTAGAGCAGGGGTTATGAAGGACTTACCTACCTTGTCTTGGCAGAGCTAGGCTGTCGACTTACCTGCTTCCAAGTTTTGTCTTTTTTGGACAGCATTCTGTCTACAGTTGGAGCAAGGGGCTTTTCCTACCAAGAGATAGGCTTGTGACTAATTCAGTCATCTCCCAGTGGAGATTCTTCGATGCTCATCTTCTACTTGGAGGAGATTAGGGGCTGCTGTCAGGAGTTGACATGTCTTGATATAAAAAAATCTAAAGTTAAGAAAACATCTTTGAATGCCATATTCTGCAGATCTCTTGAGGTTTTTGAAGAGGCCCTATCTATCTCTTATATTAGGATAAGCAGATGTTGCTTGTCTCGTAGCAGGTTTATTTCTGATTAGCTTAGCAAGTAACTATAATATGTGTCATAGTACCTAACAGAATGACTGGCTTGCATAGCCATTAGTTTGCATTTCTTAATTATCCTAAACAGTTTATGACAATTAGTAGTAAAAGGCTGAAACATCACATTTCATTTTTTATGCAGATAAACTTTATTTAAAAATGCAGAAAAAAATAAAGAAAAAGAAAGAATATCTGTCAAAGGTCAAAGAAATTTTTGAAACATTTTTTTTGAAATGTAAGGCTTCTTTATTTCAGAATTTGTAAGACTATTTAGGGTTCTGTTAAAAAATTAGAAAATTTCCAAGTAGAAAAAAAAATGTTAGCCTAAAATGTATAACAAAAGTGGGAACTGTCCAGATTGTAAGTAAATCTTTCCCACTTTAATGGATATGGAAGCCACTTAGTACATAGTTCCCACTCACTCTGGTAAAACTTTTTTTTTTTAAATATTTTTTTTTTCTTCAAGTTACATCTCAGTCACAAACCCCTCCCTATTCCCCCTTCCTATCCCGCCCTTCCATCCTCTTCCCCCCAGAAGTTTCCCCTTTCAGTCCAACAGATGGTTCCTTCTCTTATACCAGTAAGTATTATACAAAACAACAGATATAAGTATGCCACATTTATGAGAGTTAAATGGCCCAGTATACCTTCCCAATGTCCAGTTTATACATATTTGGCCCCTGACTTTAACATTCTACTATCTAACCATCTCCATGAGTTTAAAGGTCTATATCTGACTCAACATTCATACTAACTTGCAACACACTTTTAAGAGTATCTTCTTAGATCTATAACACCCTCTTGATTCTTAAACAACTCAAAATTTAACTATGAGACTCTAGCTGTCTATTCTTCAACCACCTCAGAGACCTGAGAGGGATAAATATTTCTGCTTATATAGGAAGTGCAGGGCCTGCAGCGTTCAAAACTAAGAAAGGACATACCAATGACTGCCTGGACAGTTCCCAATTTCTCTCCATACATTCCTGCATCAGTCTTCAGCCTTTGGGTCCTGTTTCTCTGACAGACATTTGTTGTAGAGCCAGGATTATGAAGGACTTACCTAGCCTGTCTTGGCAGAGCTAGGCTGTCGACTTCCCTGCTACCAAGTTTTGTCCTTTTTGGACAGCAGTCTGTCTGCAGTTGGTGCAAGGGGTTTTTTCATGCCAAGAGATAGGCTTGCCACTAAGTCAACCATCTTACAGTGGAGGTTCTTCGATGCTTATCTTCTACTTGGAGTAGAATAGGGGGTGCTGTCAGGCGCTGATATGTCTCGACATCAAAATAAAAAAGAAAAATCTTAATTTAAGATAACATCTTTGAATGCCATATTCTGCAGATCTCTTGGGGTTTTTGAAGATGCCCTATCCATCTCTTGTATTTAGATAAGCAAATGTTGCTTGTCTCTTAGCAACTTGATTACTGGGTAGTTTAGAGAATATCTGTGATAGACTGTCATAGTAGCTAACAAAGTGACAAGTTTGCATGACTAGGAGTTTGTTTTACTTAACTATCCTAGACCGTTTTAGACGGTTGGTATCAAGAGGCCAGAGCTTCACATTTTATTTTTAAGTATCTCTAGGTATGATACCATTAGGAAGCGTTACCTTTAATTTTGTATCAATATACAAAGATCTATTCAATTGTGGTTAAATATACTCTTAATTATGTATCAATATACCAAGATCAATGCCTATGTAGCCCAATATAATCTTAATATTACGTCCATATGCAAGGGTCAATACCATTGTGGCCAACTATAATCTTAATTTTGTATCAATATACAAAGATCAATACCGATGTAATCCAATACAATCTTATTTTTGCACAATAAACAATGGTCAATACCACTTTAGCCAAATAAACTACTAATTTTGTATCAATATACAAAGGTATAAGGGCATATTCAATAATCTGCCCCTTCTTCTTGTACCTTCCTGTGCTATTTCTATATCTCATTTTTCTCAAGCCTATGCACTCCTACATAGGAGAGGAAGAAGGATACAGAAAAGGAAAAGTAGGAAGTCCCTGGGGCTAACCTCCAAAACCCATTAAACAGGACCATTTATCAGCTTGTAATCTCTTCCCCTAAATATTGGAGTTTTCAGTTATCCTTCAAATAACCAAAAAGAAGGGCAGAGAAACACCTTCCCCACCCTCTGGGCATGGGACGTCACTCTCTTAAAGTGACTTCCTGCTGATTTGGGTCGTAGTATACCTGTTTGGGGCCCCAACCCAAATGGAAAAAATGGTTAAAAATGTTAGTACTCTCCTTTTATGCTCAGTCCTTCTGTTCTCAGCTGTTTAGATGACCTAAGGTGTTTGTAGGGAGAAGCTGATCTTGCAGGTTTCACTGAGGTTCCGGCCGGGGCATTGTGTAGAGCTGAACGGTCCCAGAGACATTGGATTGCCCTGGTGGTTGCAGTCCCCCGATGGAGACAGCTATTGAGGAAGTCTGCCAGGCAGAATCAACTGGGTCACTCGTCTTCCTTAGTGCCTGATTCTGCTCTCTGCTGAGGTTTCGCTGTCCAGCCATCCCCGGGCTCCCCTAATGGATGCTTCGATTCTCCTGGAAAGATAAGAACAGAGCCCTGCCCCAATCCCAACCCTGGGACAATTGCCCTCTTTTTTTTTTTTTTTTTAGGGGGGGGGCTAGGTAGTACTTCTCCTGAAGCAAATTTGTCCTTCCGACAACATACAAAGTGTTATCGTTCAATCCGGGTTAAAGAAGAAATCATCTGTCACCTTGGAGCTAAACCAGCTCTAGTGTATATATTTTGAGATCCCAAAGGACAATCTGCCTGCATCGAGAAGGCCTTTTGTAAATAACCTCCAAACCTAGGTCCCTCCAAATCCCATGTGTGTGTCTCTGAACTCTAATTATTGGGATCAGAGACCTGTGTTTCCCATCTGAAGGAATCAAAGATGTGTTCCACCACTCCTGGATCGAAGTCTTTCTCTATTTAGAGTTTGCCCAGCATCAGGCTGACCCTGAGCTCCGGGATCTGCCCGTTTCTGTCTCCAGTGTGCTGGGAGCTGGGACCAAGGGTGTACTCTTCCTGAATAGTGGGACCAAGAGTATGCACCCTCACCACCCTGCTTCGTATGACTCCAGAATACATAAGACCACCAACTCTACAGTGCTCCCGCCGTCTCCGCTGAAGTCAAAGGCATGGGCCAATACCACAATTCTCTTGTATTTTACCTTAGCTCCATGTCTTCTCGACACCTGGAGGTCTGCAAAACCAGGCCGAATGGCTGTATCCTCTATTCCATTCACAGTGTTTCAGTCCTGCCACCTGCCTTTGTTTTTTTTTTTTTTTTAGTTAATAAATTTATTTGTTTTTGCTTCAGGTTACATCCTTATCATATTGTCCTCTTTTCCTGCTTCCCTTCCCCACCCTCCCATGCTCTACCCCCTGACCCTTCCATCTTGTTCCTCTGGGGTGGAGTGTCCCTGCCTAACAGTCTCTCACCACAGATCCGGAGTCATATGAGGGCCAAGAGCCTCTTCATTCTCTGGGGGGCCTACGAGGCAGTACTGCCAGTTAAACGTGTCTCCTTGCTACTGGGGGAATACTAAAAAAAAGACCAACAAACACACAAACCCACAAAAACAAAGAATATTCACAAAAAGAGAGGAAAAGGAGAAGGGAAAAGGAAAAAGAAAAAAGAAAAAAAGAAGGAAAAAGAAAAAGATAAAAAAAAATTTATGTCCATGTTCCTTTTGGTGTGTTGGTTGTAGTACAGATATCCTGTACGATATAGTTAAAATCCTACTATAAGTGAATAGATGTCATGTGCATCCTTCTGAGACTGGGTTAGCTCACTCAGGATGAGCTCCTCTAGATCCATCCATTTGGTTGCAAATTGCATGATTTCATTGTTTCTTATAGCTGAGTAATATTCCATTGTATAGATGTACCACAATTTTTTAATCCATTCTTCAGTTGAGGGACATCTGTGTTGTTTCCAATTTCTAGCTATTACAAATAAGGCTGCTATGAACATAGATGAGGAGACTTCCCTATGTCTCCGTGAGAGGTCTTTGGGTATATACCCAGAAGTGGTATGGCTGGGTCCTGAGGCAAGGTTATTCCTAGATTTCTAAGATATCGCCAGACAGACCTCCATAGTGGTTGCACAAGTCTGCACTCCCACCAGCAATGGAGTAGGGTTCCCCTTTCTCCACACCCTTTCCAGCATGCGCTATCATTTGAGCTCTTTATCTTAGCCATTCTAACAGGTGTTAGGTGGAATCTCAGGGTCGTCTTGAGTTGCATTTCTCTGATGATTAAGGATGTTGAACATTTCTTCAGGTGTCTCTCAGCCCTTAGGGATTCCTCCTTTGTGAATTCTCTATTTAGCTCCATCTCCCATTTTTTGATTGGATTATTTGGTTTCTTGGCTTTTAGTTTCTTGAGTTCTTTGTAGATTTTAGATAATAGCCCTCTATCAGATGTGGGGTTGGTGAAGATTTCCTCCCAGTCTGTTGGTTGCGGTTTTGTTCAAATGACAGTGTCCTTTGCCTTACAGAAGCTTTTCAGTTTCATGAGGTCCCATTTATTGATTGTTGATCTCGGGTCCTGAGCTGTTGGTGTTCTGTTCAGGAAGTTGTCACCTGTGCCAATGATTTCGAGGGTTTCTCCTACTTTTTCTTCTAGTGTCTTTAGTGTGGCTGGCCTTATGTTAAAGTCTTTGAACCACTTGGAATTAAGTTTTGTACAAGGTGATAGGTATGGGTCTAATTTCATTCTTTTGCAAGTGGACATCCAGTTGGAACAGCACCATTTGTTGAAGATGCTGTCCTTCTTCCATTGTGCGGTTTTGGCTTCTTTGTCAAAGATTAGTTGGCCATAGGTGTGTGGGTCCATGTTTGGGTCTTCAATTCGATTCCATTGATCCACTGGTCTGTTTCTATACCAGTACCATGCTGTTTTTATTACTGTTGCTCTGTAGTACAGCTTGAAATCTGGGATGGTGATACCTCCAGATGTTTTTTCATTGTACAGGATTGATTTAGCTATTCTGGGCTTTTTGTTGTTCCATATGAAGTTGAGAATAGCTTTTTCCAGGTCTATAAAGAATTGTGTTGGTATTTTGATAGGAATTGCATTAAATCTATATATTGCTTTTGGTAGGATAGCCATTTTTATTATGTTGATCTTACCTATCCATGAACATGGGAGATCTTTCCATCTTTAAAGGCCTCTTCCATTTCTTTCTTCAGGGGCTTGAAGTTCTTGTTATATAGGTCCTTTACATCCTTGGTTAGAGTTACCCACAGGTATTTTATGTTGTTTGTGGCTATTGTGAAGGGGGTTGTTTCCCTTATTTCTTTCTCGGTATATTTGTTTGTTGTATAAAGAAGGGCTTCTGATTTTTTTGAGTTAATTTTGTATCCAGCCACCTTGCTGAAGGTGTTTATCAGCTGTAAGAGTTCTTTGGTGGAGTTTTTGGGGTCGCTTATGTATACTAACATATCATCTGCGAATAGGGATAATTTGACTTCTTCATTTCCAATTTTTATCCCTTTGATCTCCTTTAGTTGTCTTATTGCTCTAGCAAGGACTTCAAGTACTATATTGAAGAGATATGGTGAAAGTGGACATCCTTGTCTTGTCCCTGAGTTTAGAGGAAATGCTTCAAGCTTCTCTCCATTTAATTTGATGTTGGCTACTGGCTTGCTGTATATTGCCTTTATTATTTCTAGGTATGGTCCTTGTATGCCCGTTTTCTCCAGAACTTTTAGCATGAAGGGGTGTTGGATTTTGTCAAATGCTTTTTCTGCATCTAGTGAGATTATCATGTGTTTTTTTTTTCTTTCATCTTGTTTATGTGGTGAATTACATTGATAGACTTTCGTATATTGGACCATCCCTGCATTCCAGGGATGAAGCCTACTTGATCATGGTGTATGATACTTTTGATGTGTTCTTGAATTCGGTTTGCTAGTATTTTACTAAGTATTTTTGCATCTATGTTCATGAGGGAGATTGGTCTGAAGTTCTCTTTCTTTGTTGAGTCTTTGTGTGGTTTAGGAATCAGAATGACAGTGGCCTCATAGAATGAGTTTGGCAGTGTTCTTTCTGTTTCTTTGTGGTGGAAGAGTTTGAAAAGTAATGGTGTTAGTTCCTCTTTGAAGGTCCTGTAGAATTCCATGCTAAAGCCATCTGGCCATGGGCTTTTTTTGGTTGGGAGATTATTAATGACTGTTTCTATTTCCTTGGGTGTTATTGGGCTGTTTAAGCTGTTAATCTGATTTTGATTTTGTTTTGGTAGGTGGAATTTATCGAGGAAATTGTCCATTTCGCTTAGGTTTTCAAATTGAGTGCAATATAGATTTTTAAAATAATGCCCGAATATTTTCTGGATCTCCTCAATATCTGTTGTTATTTCTCCCTTTTCATTTCTGATTTTGTTGATTTGGGTTCTTTCCCTTTGTCTTTTAGTTAACTTGGCTAGGGGTCTGTCTATTTTGTTGATTTTCTCAAAGAACCAACTCTTGGATTCATCGATTCTTTGTATAGTTCTTTTTGATTCTAAGTTGTTGATTTCATCCCTAATTTTGATGATTTCCTGCCTTCTGCTCTTCTTGGGAGTGTTTGTTTCTTTTTTTTCCAATTCACCCAGCTTAGCTGTTAGTTCACTAATATGAGCTGTCACAATTTTCTTTTTGAAAGCACTTAGTGCTATGAACTTTCCTCATAGCACAGCTTTCAATGTATCTGAAAAGTTTGGGTATGTTGTGTTTTCATTTTCGTTGGATTTTAAGACGTCCTTGATTTCCTTCTTTATTTCTTCCCTGAGCCAGTGGTCATCCAGTAAGGAGCTGTTCAATTTCCATGTGTGTGTAGGCTTTCTGTTGATTCTTTTGCTGTTGAAGACCAGCTTTATTCCGTGGTGGTCTGATAAGATACAAGGTGTTATTTCAATTTTCTTGTATCTATTGAGACTATCCTTGTGACCAACTATGTGGTCGATTTTGGAGAAAGTTCCGTGGGGTGCTGAGTAAAAGGTGTATTCCTTTGTGTTTGGTGAAACGTTCTGTAGATATCTGTTAGGTCCATTTGTTTCATGATCTCTGTTAGACTCAATATTTCTCTGTTTGTCTTCTGTCTTGATGATCTGTCCATTGTTGTGAGTGGGGTGTTGAAGTCTCCCACTACTAATGTGTTGTGATCGACGTGCGCTTTAAGTTTTAGAAGTGTTTCTTTTACGAAAGTAGGTGCCTTTGTATTTGGGGCATAGATGGTCAGTATTGAGATTTCCTCTTGATGAATATTCCCTTTAATGAGTATATAGTGCCCTTCTTTGTCTTTCTTCATTAACTTCAGTTGGAAGTCTGTTTTGTTTGATATTAGGATGGCTACTCCAGCTTGCTTCCTGGGTCCATTTGCTTGGAAAACCCTTTCCAAGCCCTTTACTCTGAGGCAGTGTCTATCTTTCGTAGTTAGATGTGTCTCTTGTATACAGCATAAGGAAGGGTCTTGCTTGCGGATCCACTCTGTAAACCTATGTCTTTTTATTGGGGAGTTGAGTCCATTGATGTTGATGGATATTAGTGACCTGGGGTTGTTATTTCCCATTAGTTTGGTATAGGTGGTGGTCCTGTGCCTCTTTTGGTTTAGTTGCTGATAGGTTTTCTATTCCCTTTGTTTTCTTGGGTGGAGTTTTCTTCTCTGGGTTGGGATTTTCCTTCTAGGATTTTCTGTAGGGCTTGGTTTGTGGGTAGATAGTGTTTAAATTTGATTTTGTCATGGAATATCTTGTTTTCTCCATCTATGTTGATAGAGAGTTTTGCTGGGTAAAGTAGTCTGGCTGGGCACCTATGATCTCTCAGGACTTGTAGTATATCTGACCAGGCCCTTCTAGCTTTTAAAGTTTCTGAGGAGAAGTCAGGTGTAATTCTGATGGGTCTGCCATTGTATGTGACTTGACCTTTTTCTCTTACAGCTTTTAATATTCTTTCTTTGTTCTGTACATTTGGAGTATCAATTATTATGTGTCGAGAGGAGTTTCTTTTCTGGTCTAATCTGTTTGTTGTTCTGTTAGCCTCTTGGATTTTTATTGGCATCTCTTTTTTCAGGTTTGGGAAGTTTTCCTCTATTATTTTGTTTAAGATATTTCCTGGACCTTTTAGTCGGGAGTCCTCTCTTTCCTCTATACCTATAAATCTTAGGTTCCGTTTTTTTATTGAGTCCTTGATTTCTTGGATGTTGTGGGTGAGAGATATTTTAGCCTTCTCATTTTCTTTGGATGTTGTACTGATTTCTTCCACTGAATCTTCCATGCCTGAGATCCTGTCTTCCATCTCTTGCATCCTATTGTTGATACTCACATCCGTAGTTCCTGTTCTCTTCCCTTGGTTCTCCACTTCCTCTTTTAACTCTGACTGTGTTTTCTTTATTGTTTCTATTTCCATTTTCTTGTCTTGTATGGTTTTGTTCGTTTTGTACATTTCCTTCTCCAACTTGCTTGTTTTTGTATGAAAATCTTTCATAGCTTTGTCCTTTTCCTGTTCAACCTCTGTCACCTTGGCTTGGAGCTCTTTAATGGTGTTGTTCCTTGTTTTGACTTGTAGAATTGTGGCTTCTTTGAATTCCTTCATAGATTTAAGTTCTTCTTGCAGGGACTCTATCACTTTCCATAATGCAGAATTGTCAACGTTTTCATGTGTTTCTGTTGGTGTGAGGTCATCCAAATTGTATGAGCTAGGATAATTCTGCTTTGTTGGAGTCATATTTCCTTGATTTCTATTTTTTTTTTTAACCTTTGGCCATTGGGTGCGTTTAGCTGTCTGTTCTTGTCGTTTTCTGTGCTTGGATCCACAGTGGATGCTTTGGTGCAGGGAACGAGTTACTTGGCTATCTGTCATTGCTTACAGGGGGATTTCAGGGTCACTGTGGTTTTAATCGCCTGAGGCACTGTGAGCTGGTGCAGCCTATTCCCACGTTGTGAGTAATGGACCGGAATTGTTTCACTGCTCCCAATTCAGACTTCTCTATGTTTCACTCTGAGTTACCAGCCTGTAATGGTTCTGATGGTATGGACCTATTTGCCCAGGCACAGATTCTGTGGGCTTTGTTTGTCGTCACGGAGGCTGACAGGGTCTGGCTCCACACCTAATATGTCTGGATTTTCCAGAATACAGCTATGGTCCCGATTTCTGGTTTCTCACTAGGCTTCTCGCCACAGGTCTGGCCTCTGTGCCTGATTCCCTCCCTGTCTGCGCAGCCACGGGTCTCCCCCCCTGGCTGATCGGCCATGGGTGCACAGAGCCCCGGACCTCTCGCCCCAGCAGCTCAGCCGTGGGTGCGGGGTTCCCTAGCCCAGCCCACGCCTGACTCTCTCCCCAATTTTCCTTCCATTGGTTCGCGGGTTTTGGCCCTGCCAGCCGGGCTCCCCCCCCCAGCTGTGCTGCCGTCAGTGTTCGGGATTCGGCCCCCCCCCGCCCGCCTTTGTGTTCCCGGTTTCCCGCGCTCTGTCGGAACCTCCCGCCCTCCACTTCATGAGCGGCTGTGGACCACCCGCAGAGCCCCATGTTTGTTCCTTGCTAAGACTTCCACTATCTCGCAAAATTTTTTAAGTGGGTATAAGTTCTACCTGAGGTGTGGGGAGTCCAATAGGCTAGTGAACTATCGCCAAGTGGCCTCTGATTCTGCCTGCTGTGAGTTGGGGTCGATCTTACCAGGCGCCTCTCCAAATGGGAGTTTCCGAATCCCGGGTTTAGTGGCTTCCCTGTCTGCGAGAGATGGGGAGAGAGCCTTACCCTAGGACTTTTAACAGTCCCTTGGGAGCTGTGAGTGTTACCGGGAGTGTCTAGCCCCTCCGGTTTTTGCACAGTGCCCAATAACTCTGTGTATTTTTATGGCTCTTTTTTCCCCAACGTTCAAAATGCGTCAGTGTAGGTCGCCGCCATCTTCCTTCCCCTTCATTTTTTTTTTTTTCACTTTACTTCCTAACCCTTCCATCCAATTTCTCTGGGGTGGGGTGTCCTTATATAACAGTCCCTCATCTCAGTTGAGAGGTCGTATGAGGGCCAAGAGCCTATTCATTCATTGGGGATCTACGAAGCAGTACCATCAGTGAAAAGTGTCTCGTTGCCCGGGAGAGAGAACTACTAAACAAACCAATAAGCATACAATAGATAAAAACGACTAAAAAATAGAAAAAAAATATAACTAATATATAAAAAATAAATAAATAAAAATTAAAAATAAGTAGTCCAAATTTCCTTTGGTGTGTTAGTTGTAGTATCGATACCTTCTACTATATAGCTAAAATCCTACTATAAGTGAATAGATGCCATATGGGTCCTTCTGAGTCTGGGTTAGTTCACTCAGGGTGAGCTTTTCTAGTTCCATCCATTTAGCTACAAATTGCATAATTTCATTGTTCCAGATAGTTGAATAATATTCCATTGTGTAGAAGTACCACAGTTTTTTAACCCATTCTTCGGTTGAGGGACATCTGTGTTGTTTCCAGTTTCTAGCTATTACAAATAAGGCTGCTATAAACATAGATAAGGAAACTTCCTTATGATTCCGTGAAGAGACATCTGGGTGTATACCCAGCAGTGGTATGGCTGGGTCCTGAGGCAGAACTATTCCAAGTTTTCTAAAATGTTGCCAGACTGACCTCCATAGTGGTTGCACAAGCCTGCATTCCCACCAGCAATGGAGTAGGGTACCCCTTTCTCCGCACCCTCGCCAGCATGTGCTGTCATTTGAGTTTTTGATCCTAGCCATTCTGACAGGTGTGACATGGAATCTCAGAGTCATTTTGAGTTGCATTTCTCTGATGATTAAGGATGTTGAGCATTTCTTCAAGTGTCTCTCAGCCATTAGGGATTCCTCCTTTGTGAATTCTCTATTTAGCTCTGCCCCCCATTTTGATTGGATTATTTGGATTCTTGGCATTTAATTTCTTCAGTTCTTTGTAGATTTTGGATATTAGCCCTCTGTCAGATGTGTCTTTGTGTGGTTTAGGAATCAGGGTGATTGTGGCCTCATAGAATGAGTTTGGCAATGTTCTTTCAGATTCTATTTTGTGAAAGAGTTTGAAAAGTATTGGTGTTAGCTCCTCTTTGAAGGTCTGGAAGAATTCTGTGCTAAAGCCATCTGGTCCTGGGCTTTTTTTGGTTGGGAGATTTTTAATGGCTGTTTCTATTTCCTTATGGGTTATAGGGCTGTTTAATCTGTTTATCTGATCTTAATTTAGCTTAGGTAGGTGGAATCTATCAAGAAAATTGTCCATTTCACTTAAGTTTTCAAATTTGGTGGAGTATAGGTTTTTAAAGTAGGATCCAAATATTCTCTGGATTTCCTCAATGTCTGTTGTTATTTCACCCTTTTTATTTCTGATTTTGTTGATTTGTGTTTTCTCCCTCTGTCTTTTAGTTAATTTTGCTAAGGGTCTGTCTATTTTGTTGATTTTCTTGAAGAACCAACTCTTGGTTTCATTGATTCTTTGTATAGTTCTTTTTGTTTCTAAGTTGTTGATTTCAATGCTAAGTTTGATGATCTCCTGCCTTCTGCTCCTCTTGGCAGTGTTCGCTTCTTTTTTTTTCCAATTCACCCAGTTTAGCTGTTAATTCGCTAATATGAGCTGTCACAATTTTCTTTTTGAAGGCAGTTAGTGCTATGAACTTTCCTCGTAGCACAGCTTTCATTGTGTCCCATAGGTTTGGGTATGTTGTGTCTTCATTTTCGTTGGATTTTAAGAAGTTTTTGATTTCCTTCTTTATTTCTTCCCTGACTCAGTGGTCCTCTAGTAAAGAGTTGTTCAATTTCCATGTGAGTGTAGACTTTCTGTTGATTCTTTTGCTATTGAAGTCCAGCTTTATTCCATGGTGGTCTGATAAGATACAAGGGGTTATTTCAATTTTCTTGTATCTCTTGAGGCTATCTTTGTGTCCAACTATATGGTCGATTTTGGAGAAGGTTGTGTGAGGTGCTGAGAAGGTGTATTCTTTTGTGTTTGGGTGAAACGTTCTGTAGAGATCTGTTAGGTCCATTTGGTTCATGATCTCTGTTAGACTCATTATTTCTCTGTTTGGCTTCTGTCTTTATGATCTGTCCATAGTTGTGAGTGGGGTGTTGAAGTCTCCCACTATTAAAGTGTTTAGATCAATGTGCGATTTAAGTTTTAGAAGTGTTTCTTTTATAAATGTAGGTGCCTTTGTATTTGGGGCATAGATGTTCAATATTGAGATGACCTCTTGGTGGATATTTCCTTTAATGAGTATTTAATGCCCTTCTCTGTCTTTTTTTATTAACTTCAATTGGAAGTCTATTTTGTTTGATATTAGGGTGGCTACTCCAGCTTGTTTCCTGGGTCCGTTTGCTTGGAAAACCTTTTCCCAGTCCCTTACTCTGAGGTAGTGTTTATCTTCAATAGTGAGATGTGTTTCTTGTATACAGCAAAAAGATGGGTCTTGTTTACGGATCCAGTCTGTAAGTCTGTGTCTTTTCTTTGGCGAGTTGAGTCCATTGATGTTGATGGATATTAGTGACCAGGGGTTGTTATTTCCCATTATTTTGGTATAGCTGGCTGTCTTGTGTTTCTCTTTTGTTTAGTTGCTGTGGAGGTTTCTATTTCCTCTGTTTTCTTGGGTGTAGTTATCTTCTCTGTGTTGGAATTTTCCTTCTAGGATCTTCTGTATGGCTGGGTTTGTGAGGAGATATTGTTTGAATTTGATTTTGTCATGGAATATCTTGTTTTCTCCTTCTATGTTGATAGAGAGTTTTGCTGGTTATAGTAGTCTGGCTGGGCACCTATGTTCTCTCATGGCTTGTAGGACCTCTGTCCAGGCCCTTCTAGCTTTTAAAGTTTCTGAGGAGAAGTCAGGTGTGATTCTGATGGGTCTGCCATTGTATGTGACTTGGCCTTTTTCTCTTACAGCTTTTAATATCCTTTCTTTGTTCTCTACATTTGGAGTTTCTATTATTATGTGGCGAGAGGAGTTTCTTTTCTGATCTAATCTGTTTGGTGTTCTGTAAGCCTCTTGGATTTTTACTGGCATCTCTTTCTTTAGGTTTGGGAAATTTTCTTCTATGATTTTGTTGAAGATATTTCCTGGGCCATGGAGTTGGGAGTCTTCTCTTTCCTCTATGTCTATAATTCTTAGGTTCCATCTTTTCATTGAGTCCTTGATTTCTTGGATGTTGTGGGTGAGATGCTTTTTAGCTTTCTCATTTTCTTTGGATGTTGTACTGATTTCTTCCATCGAGTCTTCCATGCCTGAGATCCTGTCTTCCATCTCTTGCATTCTGTTTTTCATACTCACATCCGTAGTTCCTGTTCTCTTCTCTTGATTCTCCATTTCCTCTTTTAACTCTGACTGTGTTTTCTTTATTTTTTCCATTTTTATTTTCATGTCTTGAATGGTAGTGTTCGTTTTGTACATTTCCTTCTCCAGTTTGCTTGTTTTTGCCTGGAGATCTTTCATGGCTTTATCCTTTTCCTGTTCAAGCTGGGTCACCTTGGCTTGGAGCTCTTTAATGATGTTATTCATTGTTTTGACTTGTAAAATTGTGGCTTCTTTGAATTCCTTCATAGTTTTTAGTTCTTCTTGAAGGGATTTTATCACTTTCCATAATGTAGAATTGTCATCATTTTCATGTGTTTCAGTTGTGGTGAGGTGGTTCGGGCTGGATGGAATAGTGTTGCTTTCTTTTGTTGGAGACATTTCGCTCTGTTTTTTTTTTTTTTGCCTGGGGCTTCTGGCTATGTGGAATTTTTTTTGCTGTCTTCTGGACTTGGGTCCAAAGGGGCACTGTGGTGTAGTATTCAAGTTGCCTTACTCCACCCCTATAAGGTGAGTCATTCAGTCCCGCCTCCCAGGTGGAGACCTAATTAATTCAGGTGGCGGAGCTGTTTACAAGTAAGCTCTGGTTCCCTGCTGGAAGAGCCTGTGCTAGTACATAAGACCCATATATGACAGTTTCAAATATCTCACAGTTTGCCCAGGGTTGGTTCCTGTAGTGGGTAAATCTGCAGTTCAGCTTCAGTAGCCTTGCCACTCCAGCAGCTTTGAAACTGGCCAGTGATGTCACAGACTGCGATCTGTGGTCTGAAGGCAATGAAGGCACTTTGCAGTGGATCTCCTCTCTCTTCCAAGGGTCGCAATCTTTCGCCAGATAATTGGATTGTCTGTGTGAGACCAGGGAGTTCCCAGCAGGGTGGGGATTATCTCTATGTGGTTTCTGAATCTGCTGGCTGGGTATTAGGTTGGAGCTTACCGGGGGTCTCTCCTTTTGGGGGATGGGTGTTCCCGATTCCCGGGTCCAGAGGCTTCCTTGCGTGTCCGAGAGTTGGAAGGGGCGTCCTGCCCATGGATCTTCCGTGGTCCCTGTGTAGTTGGGTGAGATTTAGAAGGGGTCGTGCCCTTTGTACAGCATCCTGTAACACTTGCCGCCTTGTGACTGTTGACCCCTACATCAAAATATGTCTGCGCCGGCCGCCACCATCTTGGATCCCGATTCCTTTCTTTTTAAAATTAAATAGTATACCACTCTTCGTGTATTATTTTCAGTGACTGATAGACATTGATGTTTTAATATATCAGCTATTGGGACTAGTACTATAACTCTGGTAATAAAATATATCTTCATGACTATATTAACATTGAGTATGTATGCATAACTTGCGTTGGTAGGTTATGAATAATTTCATTATTCTGAAGCTTTTTAAGTTTCAGAATGTAATGACCATAGTAATAATATTCCTAAGCAACTGTGTGTAGAGATTCTCTTTTTCCTCTTCTCCTTTATTCATTTATTTTTCTGTTCATGTTTATTTCTTTTATATTAATTTTTATTGCTTATCTTCCTTTGACTGAATAATCTCAAAATGCATTTCTCATTCACATATGTATGGAATAAGACAAATCTTGGATTGTATGTCTCTATATATGAAATTTTTTTAGAGCTTCATTCACTGTGCCTGCGATATAACAGTGATTTTCTGAAGTACATTCTCTGCCCTACTTAATGTTTTATTGATTTTTATATATGGCTTGATTTTAAAAGTTCTATTTTTTGGCTAATCTTATGATTCTGTTTTTGATTCTTTACCAAGACATCTGTAGTTGTTCATTTCTTTGGCTTTACTCATTAGACAGTTTCTTGATTCCCATGGTCACATAGAGTTTCCTTAGTTTTCCACATACTTTGGAGTCTTTCACTGCTGTTTCAGCTTAAAAATGGAATTCCTCCCTTCTAGTTTTAACTGACAGATTGACACATTCTTTGGAGTCTTTTACTGCTGTGTTTGCACTTAAAAATGGAATCTCTCCCTTCTAGTTTTAACAGACAGATTTTGAAAGACAACTAATCTTACTAGTGTGTGTAACCTGTTATTATCAGGTACTTACTTGCATTTTCTAAAGATATTCTCCCACATCCTTCTTGTTCTCAGGGAAATTCTTATAATGGTATGGTTTCTCTCAATTCCACAAAGGCAAACCTGTGTTCTACTCTGTTTAATCTAATGTAGCAGTATCTGAAATGCTAAAGGTTGGTTCCCTCTCTTATCACCCTAGCTGCATGCACAATCATTCATACTTATAAGTCACCCACAAAGTCTGATAATTGCTCTTTGGGAGGTCACATCTAGATCAGGCCTGTGATTATATAGTCCTTGATTCTGAAAAAAAAAAAGAAATGTTTCTTTACTATAAAATAATTTTTATGGCCTGTTGGGATGAGTTAGTGGATAACACATGTGGTGCAAAAGCATTAAGGCTAGAGACTGGCTACACAGAACCCACAAGGAAACTGACCAGTGTGGTGGCCATCTGTAATTCTAGCACTTTGGAGGCAGAGACAGATTCCTGAGGCAAGCTGGCAATCTAGTCTTAGAATTGGCAAACTCTTGGTACAGTGAGAGACCTTTCCTCAAAGAAAAAAAAAAAGTGTAGAAAGTTTGAGGAAGACAGCAATGTCAAATTTAGGTTTCTACACACAGGCATGTGCACTGCAATGTTTACCTTCATACATGTGAGCATACATGTATGCATACACACTGCACACTCAAAAAGGACAAAAGCAAATAAAAGAGTATTTGATTATAAAATATAAAAAAATTAAAGATTTGTTTTAATGACATCATTAACAAATCAAAGTTCCAATTTGAATGTTTGCTGGAATGATTGAAAATAAACACAAATAAAAGACACACTTATAATCCAACAGTAGTGAGTAGCAAGAAAAAAAAAAACAGCCTAAATACTATCCCTACTTATTTTCGGGTAACCTCCTAATCCCAGCTATTTCCCCATTTTAAGCTCCTCTATAAATTGCACACAGTAAGTTTCAGGTTTGTGGTTGCTTCTGTCACTGTTCTTCCTCATTCCGGCTTTTCAACGATGTCCTGGATCGCTAGTAATTTGCCTTCCATTTTTGTGTTTATAACTTAACTTTGAACTAGAATAATGATTATAATAAGTTAGCTGTTTTACTAAAATGTACTTTATTAAATGAGAACCATTCTATGTAATAATAAGAAAAAAGTTACCCATATATCCTCACAGGAGCCTATCCCACTGCAAGTCTCAAGTTTGTCCCAGAGATCAAGACCCCATAAATTTCCCTTCTCTCTCCTAGCCCTACCGCCTCCCAACCCAGCTTTCCCCTAGGAAATCCCCACCCTCATTCCCCTCCCTACCCCCTCTCCCACCTAGTTCCCTCTCTTCATTTATATCCAATGTCTATATTTTTCCCTTTCTGACAGATTCAAGCATCCTCCCTTGGGCCCTCCTTGTTGCTTAGTTTCTTTGAGTTTTGTGGTTATAGGATGGTTATTTGGAACTGTATGGCTAATATCTACTTATAAATGAGTACATACCATCTGTGGGGGTTTTTTTGGAGGGGTCTGGGTTACCTCACTCAGATCTTTTCTAGTTCCATTTGTTTGCCTGAATGATTTTCTTGTTTTTAATAGCTGAGTACTATTCCATCGTCTAAGTGTACAAAATTTTCTTTATCCATTTTTAGATTGAGGAATATCTAGGTTGTTTCCAGATTCTGGCTATTACTACTAAAGCTGTTATGAACATAGTTGAGCAAATGACCTTGTGGTATGATGGAGCATCCTTAGGATAAAGGCCCAGGAGTGGTATAGCTGGATTTTGGGGTAGAACTATTCCCAATTTTCTGAGAAACCATCATATTGATTTCCAAAGTTGTGGTACAAGTTTGCATTCCCACCAGCAATAGAAGATCATTCACCTTGCTTCATATCCTAGCCAACATGTGCTGTCACTTGAGTTTTTCATAATAGCCATTCTCACAGGTGTGAGATAGCATCTCACAGTTGTTTTGATTTGCATTTCTCTGATGAGTAAGGAGGTTGAACATTTATTTAAGTGCTTCTCAGCCATTAAGAGAACTCTCAGTTTAGGTTTGCACCCCATTTTTAATTGGGTTATTTGGTTTACTGGTGTTTAATTTCTTGAGTTCTTTATATATTTTGGATATTAGTTCTCTGTCAACCAAAGAACATGTATGAACTAAATTCGTGCCCCCCTACACTCATGGAATTGATAGTTTGGTCTTTATATGAGCCACCTACCAAATGGATCAGGGGCTATTCCTGACATGTAGTCTGTCACTGACAATTTGATACCTTTCAGCTAGCTGGGCTGCAATGACTGGCTACAGTGGAAGAGTTGCAGTTAGTTCTGATGTGACATGAAGTACTGTGGTGGGAGACCCTTCTCTGAGAAGAAGAACGGGAAGGGGGAGGGGGGACAAAGGATGGGATGGTAGGATTGGAAGGGGAGGAGGGAGGGGGCATAAGGTCAAAGGCTTATTTAATAGGACATGAGTATTTATTTATATGTGGTGCCCTAGGTTGAAAATCAGTAACAGGAGGGAGAAAGAAAGAAGGGAGGAGAAGGAGGAAGGAAGGGAGAGAGGGAAGAAGGGAGGAAGGGACAGATGGACAGAGAAAAGGAGATATGGGTGGGGGAGGGAGAGAGAGAGGGAGGAAGGGAGGAAGGAAAGAAGGAAAGAAGATATCCATTAATCTAGACAAAGAAAATGGACTAGAATTGTCATTTATCCAGTGTGTAGCAGTGTATACTCTCAAAATTGTTTTGATTATGAATTATGTTTGTTGCTGATCTTAATAGACAGGTAGATTTTTGTAAATATTATGATAAAAACAATTATCCTTAAACAGAAAAATATTAAATTTGATGAACATTTATGCTACATACCTAATTCAATGAGTATGTATATTGTTAATACAAGTTAGCATCATATAATGAGAGTTGAAATGGGACAGATGATCATCTACTCTTTTTCTTTGTCCAGGTCTCTTAGTCTCTAGTATGAACAAGTTCAGATGATGGATGGATGAATGAATGTCCTTATCTGGCTTATGCTTTCTGAGATTTCAAGGTATGGTTGACTATCTCCACTATTTAGACTTCAGAACAGGAAGAATTTCAGAGTGGACAAGTATGTAGTAAAAGACAGGTCTTCACCTCATAGCAGGCAGAAATTGGGGGCAGAGAAGAAGGAATCCCAAATGGTTCACTTCCTCCAATACAAATCCCCTTCCAAATGTTTCCATCCACTTCTAATAAGGCTATCAAAATATGAATCCATGAATTAATTACTATATTGATTATGTTAGAAATTTCATGAATTAATCATTCCTCAGGAGTGCATCCTGAACTGGGGATCAACATTAACACACAGTACTGTCAGGGAGTACTCTGCATTAAACCGTGGTAGATAGAAAGGTACTAACAGCACCTTGATTGAATTTGAAGTCTAGGTCATTGTTCCTAAGATCACTTAATATTTGATTTGATATGTTACCTGATAAATGTTTTACTCACTGTTCTGTGAAGTCTTAGGTCATTTTTGTGTGTCTCCTATGTTGTTATTATGATGCAATTAGCTACTTCAATAAAGATATATCTTTTTTTTCCTCTTTTTATTTTCATTTTTTTAAATTTATTTATTTCTTCAAATTACATCTCAATCACAGCCTTTTCCTCCTCCCCTCCCAATCCCACCCTCTTACCCTTTTCCCCCTCACCCTCCTATCTGCTTTTTTTTTTAAATTTAAAGTGTATCTTTTCCCCCTAACAGTTCCCCCTTTTAATCCAACAAAACGTTCTATTTCTTATAACAATATTAGGAGTCAAGAGAGTGTTATAGATCTAGGGAGATGCTTTTAAAATTGTGTTGCAAGTTAGTATGAATGTTGAGTTATATAAAGAACTTTAAACTCATAGAGATGGTTAGATAGTAGAATGTTAAAGTCAGGTGCCAAATACATATGAACTGGACATTGGAAATGTACGCTAAGCCATATAACCCTCATAACTGTGGTCTAATTACCTCTGTTGTTTTGTATTGTATCTATTATTATAAGAGAAAGAGCCATTTGTTGGACTGAAAGGGGGAGCTGTTGGGGGAAATAAGATATACCTTAAACTTTAAAAAAAAAGGAAGAGGATGGGGGTTGAGGGTGGGAGGGTGGGACTGGAGGGGGGAGTAGGGAGGGGATTGTCATTGAGATGTATCTTGAAGAAATAAAAAAATTTAAAAAAAAATACAAAACAATAAGAATGATTAGGCCAAAATCATAAAAATTATAAGGTATAACATATATTCTCAATGTCCACTGCATATGTATTTGGCAACTGATATTAATATTCTATTATGTATCTTTCTCAATGAGTTTAAAGTTCTATACCTTACTCAGTTTCCATCCTAACTTGCATTACCAATTTAAAAACATTTTCTTAGACCTAGAACATCCTTTTAATTCCTAAACAAATTAAAAATTAACTGTGAGACTATAACTATCTAGTCTTCAACCACATCAGAGACCTGAGAAGGATATATATATATATATATATATATATATATATATATATATATATATA